>JAUTXW010000454.1:1665000-2170938 GCA_030620095.1 Kuschelorhynchus macadamiae | reverse complement strand
ACAAGCAAAATTTTGACAGCGATGAACGTTCGGATGCCAGTATATTTTTAACATCCTTTGTGCCACTTCTATTAACATGCGACGATCCAAATAAATCTACAAACAAAATAGTTTGGCAAAATCCACGTCCAGGCTCACCCCGCTTTTCGTCCAATCAGAATTCAATTTATACATGAGACCACTGATTTAACACTTCAAGAAATAAATACCATGCAGAATGAAATAGAAAACCTTACACCTACTTCCATTAGTATAGGCACAAGGACATTGAACACAACTTACTTTTTACAATGGTAGATGGCAAAATGTGCAATGCTGCTTCATCTACGACATCCACGAAAAAGTGTTATATATGTGGAGCTTCTTCCAAGTCTTTCAACAACATAGATGTTAAGTAAAAGTATTTTAATCAGTTTGTTAAACTGTGAAAATAGTGATTTTTTTTAGAAAAATATGATCAGTAGCAAAAGTTATGGTACGAGCGGGAATCGAACCCGCACCTCTGCGTGTCTAGCGCATCGCCCTAACCAATTGAGCTATCATACCACTGATAATTTTAATATTTTTGCAAACTATATCTAGTGGATACCGTATAAATATACAAAAATTTAAAGATTATGCTTTAACAACGGCTAGGATACTTGTACAAAAATATCCTTGATACAACATGCCTAATACGGTCCACAAAATTTTAATTAACTCGTCAGATATTATTGAATCTTTTTTATTGCCTATAGGACAATTATCTGACGAGGCCCAGGAGGCATTAAATAAAGACATTAAGAAGTATAGAGAAGGATTTTCCCGAAAGTGTTCAAGGCAACAAAACTTGGAGACTACTTATATCGTCTGATCCAGTCATATTAAGCATGCGAAAACTTCCAAGGCGAAAGTCCAAGTCATTCGAAAAAGAAGTCTTAGATTTATTATTAGCCCCCGTCCAGAGGGATCTGCCACTAATACTACTAATGAAGACTCAGAAATTAATAGCTCAAGTGACTCAGACTCCGGGTCCGGGGATTAAAAACAATAATTAGTTATGCGACATTATTTCTGAGAATAAATGATGCTGTTATTAGTTTATTAATTATTAATTTTACGCCGTTGATGACTTTAAATAATATAAAAACAGTAAAATGTAGGCAGTATTTTTTAAAACAATTTAAATTCGGTTTTATACACATAATTATGTTTTTGTCAAGTATTTATTTATTATATTATTAAATTTTCCACTAGATTAGTAGCCAATTGACAAATATGTTAATTAGTTTTTACAATATTATTTCTCATAAACACATTAAGGAAATTTTATTACTACATATCATCGTTTAAGTTTTGGCCAGGTTTTTTCAATTTTGCCCGTCTGTGCGACGTATTGATTTTTGCCAGTGGTATTTACAAAAAATTAATACTAACCAAAATTTTGGAAGGGCGGTTATATGGTCCGACGAATCGTATATAAGTAGTGCTGGAATATTTAATAGGCACAATACGAGACACTGGTCACCTGAAGTCAACATTTGATATTTCCACGCGAGCAACAAGGAAGATTTGGCTTTAATGTCGCTTGTTTCGTACTAGGAACCAAAATAAAATTTCATGTTTTTGAAGGAGGTCTCACTGTTAATCGCTACCTAGAAATATTGCAAAATGTATTGCCAGAAATCATAGAAGATGTCCCTTTAGCACATTTGAATCAAATATATTTCCACGGAGCTCCAGCACATAACTCCCAAATTGTGAGGCGGTATTTAGAAGAGAACTTCCCCGAACGCTGGATTGGAATGCACGGACCTGTCCGATGGCCTCCTAGGTCGCCTGACCTGTCCATATTGGACTTCTTTTTATGGGGTCACCTAAAAAATTTAATTTTTCGTACCCGACATAACACAGTTCAAGACCTGAGTAACACCACTGAGCAGGCATTTTTGCAAATACAAGCACGCAATGTAGTCATTTCAAATGCACTGGGTAAAATTGCAAGAGTGTGTGAGAGATGTCTAAGAGAACATGAAAATCAGTTTGAGCAGTTCTTTTAAACATGGCTAATTACGAAAAATAGATATACTTAATATATTCTTAAAAACTTAAACTTTAGCCTTACTTTTAAAATAAGTATAGATAACTATATATTTTTGAAAAGCTCATAATAAGACGAATAGGACTACGTACAAAATATACAGGGTGTCCCAATAAAAAAAACGTAACTTTGGCTGTCCACGCCACTGGATTCTACGTAAAAAACTCTATAAGAGCCAGTTTTTACCTTTTCGATACGTTAAAAGATAACCGAGTTATGAGGGTTGTCCCAAAATGCAATTTTTTTCAATTTGGCCCTGTATCTCCGAAACGAGGAGGGCTATGGAAAATCTGATTACGGCAGCTTGAGTTTGAAAAAAGTGGCACGGTGTCACGAAAACTTCAACCCTAAATATTTGCAAATAACGGAGATACCTTGCATTTACAACCAAAATTGGACACCCTGTACACTACAATTCATCGAGGGGGTTGTATGGCGCTGGGCTCGACGTCATCAGATACGCGTTGTCATGGCAACATAGTAGGAAAATCTTAAACTAAACATAGCACCTCCGGCAAAGTCAAAGCGGGTTGCGCCACTGTTATAGTTGTTATAATAAAGTTCGATTGAAAGCTTTAAAAAGACATGCCGCCAATGGTGAAGTAAAAACTAAAATTTTAAGAGATATATATAATAAATATAGTTAGATGTTGGCTTGTTTATTTTTCCTGGTGAAGTAGCACTTCACCTACTTCACCTGAATAGCCGCCACTGTCGTAACAGCTATCAAACTGAAATAAAATAGTAAAAATTATTAAACAGAAATGGTTTATGTATTATACTAATGATAATGAATTTCCTTGAAGTAAGGGTTAACTCGATACATTATTGATATTAATAGATTGTATCAAGGCATTTGATAAAATAAATCATGATCTGATAATTATCAATTCTTGGTTTTAACAAGACCGCGATTGAACTGATGAACAGCTGTTAAAAAAATAGATTGCACTATGTAGAGACGGGAGGGAATGTGTTATCTATAACATTTGAAAACTGTGGTGTGCCACAGGGATCCTATCTTCTATACGCAGATGCCACACAACTCCATGTGTCCTTTAATCCCAATGAAGTGCACTCAGTTCAAGATAAAATTAACGCAGATTTAAATCGCCTAATAGGATTTCCGATAAACATCATTTAGAAATGACTGTATGAAAGACAACTTTTATGGTTGTCGCAAATTTGAAGAGACCTTTTTTCCCATAGGCACGTTCTATCCAGATCTCAAAAAATCAGTCTAACAGATGCGTTAGTTTTAAGTCATTTCAATTTTGCAGATATTTTATACAATCTCTGCCTCGATAAAATATAATAATAAATCTTTGATCTTTGAGTGTTTGAGTTAAACAAACTGGCTCTCTATGGACAACCGTAGAGAATTACATGCTGCTACCTTGTTTCACACAATAATTCTTAGCAGTCGCCCATCGTATCTCACTTGTAAAATTCGCTATAGAACAGATATACATTTACTTCATATAAGATGTCGTCGGCGTATTTCTCCGCTTCTTCACAGCACGGCCTTTTATCAGAGGTTTTTTAGTTCAACGTTTTTTGGCTTTACAATGGAATTCCTGATAAATTTAAAACAATGTCTGATGAGTTATTTAAATCTCATTATAAAACATTTTTACTAAATAAATAACGTGTTCATGGTGATCTCGGATTTATCTTAATTTTTGCTTTTATCTTTTCTTGCATGTCAGATATGATAGTGCTTAATGCGGAATAATAATGTTTTTAAACTTTATATCTGTATGTATAATTGTAATTAGTTGGCAAATACAGATGTTTCATTATTATTATTATTTTATTGGATTGATTCCAAAATTTTACAATGCTATCCTCACGTGACCCTTTATTGTTGACCAAAATTTGAAATCAATTCTTTTTTAGAAAGAGGCTTGTAAAATTTGCAACAAGTCTTACAGTAGCAGAGTACTAAAGGAGCATGTCCGCAGACATAAAGAGAAGGAACAGGGCATCAAAAGATATTCTTGTGACGAATGTGGAAAACGATTTACATGTTCTTCGAGCAGGAAAAAACATTTGCTGATTCATAGTGGGGAAAGGCCATTTTCTTGTAATGTAAGCAAGCAAATTGGTGTTTTGTTTTTTTAGTTTTACACTTCAACATTGATTTATAATAATAATGGAAAAGTTTATTTTTTCAAACTAATAATTATTACCGAATCTTGATATTTGTTAATATGTTCATTCTAGTTAGATGTTCTTTTTCCTGCAAAATTTTATTTTGTAAGATCATCTGAGGAAAGGGTATGTCTTGTGTTGTCCAAAAATTGACAAGAAATAATACATCATTATTTTCATTAGGATAACATTTCCCATTTATTATATTCTTTATTTAAGTTCTTTACTTACTCGTATATAAATTACTAATAAGGAGGGGGTGTGCACCCTAGTCTCTCATAGTTAAGCCAGTGATTCACTAGCCATATTTGACCATTTAACTCATTTTTTTAGGTATGTGAAAAATCCTTCAATCAGCGTTCAGCTTTAAAGACTCATATGAGGGTGCATTCAGACGTTATGCCCTTTCAGTGTGACTTCTGCCCAAAGTCGTTTAAGTATAAGCATCATCTTAGATCTCATAACAACACTCATCACAGAGAAGTATTAAAAGAAGAGAATAAAGGACAATAAATCAGCTTGGGTTAAATATTTATTTGTTTGTATTAAAATAAAATGAATTTTAATAAAAAAATAATATAAACTTATTAACAACAGTCGTTATATGTTTATTAAAGGTTTTCAAAAACGAAAAACTCTGTGAAGCTTCTTGTCATATTTTTAAAAGAATAAATGATGAATGTTAAAAATTGTATTATTGCCTCCTATGTCAAAATATTATAATCTTCTAAGAACATGTAGGGAAAAAAACAAAATCTGTTCTTCATATAGCTGTTTCTTGTTGAATGTAATGCAAGATAAGCAATGGTTAAAATAGTAAACGTTTTTTATCACGTAAACTGAACCCCTGAAAAATTATCATGGAAGTAAAACGACGAGCACTTTTCATACTTGTTTGAAAATAGCCATTAGTCTACATAAACATAAGAGTTTAAAATTGTGTGTAAATACCAGAAGAATTCATAAAAATTCGACATGAATATTAATGAAACCTATTATCCGCTTCTTTTAACGGGTAGGTTGTGTTAAGCCTTCAGTAGTGTCGCCAATCTGTAAAACATTTTTTGCTTGAAAGGGTAGATAATTAGATATAGTATAGAAGTACTATGTACTAGCGTTTTTTTTTCCAGTTTAGTAGACTGTTTCATGTCAATTTAAATATACTAACGGCTTTGTTTGATACACTTTTGGTAACAACAGACGTTGGTAAATCCGTTAATAATAAAGATTTTCATTTTTTTTCAGTTAAAAAGTAATACAATAAATATATTAACAATTAAAAAAAAAATGTCAAATGCTACAGTTCTGGGTGCATCAATCCATCTATGTTACAAAATATTCAAAAGTAGAGGGTCTCGTTGCAGTAAAACAATTGATCGTCCATGTAATGTGGTGCCACTTGCGGTGATTCGCTTAAATTAGTAATATTCGGATATCCTTTAAGGATTGACCCTTCAACTATTTTGAACCGCCTCGTGGAAGGCGATTTAGCAGCTTTATTTCGGTGGGAGGCGGGAGACTCAACTGGCCCTGCTAGAAAGAGAGCAGACTCTGTGAACGTGTAAGGCCTAATTGTTCCTGCATTCTGTCCTGTTCGTCTGCTAGTTCAACAAAGAATATTAGTCTAATGGCCGCTATGTGGCGAGATTAAGAAGGATAAGGGGATAGATTGAAAGAAAAGGTCATCTCGTGATACCAGTAGTACTCTCGAGGGGCATCTAGTGGAATCCGAGACGCATTAAGAAGTTTTTGATAAAGATAATTTATAAAGTTATTTGGAATAATAGGGGTGTACCTGGAGCTTAGAGCCCGTTATCCGGACATCCTATCGAAAACGTCTCTAAACTGAAATAAAATGTAAATGATTTGGGAGGGTCGCCACAGCTCTGACTAAGCCCCGGACGAAGAGCAATTTTGCAAGTTGCTATGTCAAAGACATATTGGATCAAATCAAATCATAATGCCCTTTGGGTATAGAGGTATTATAACGTAACAAACAAACCGTTCACTTTACGATATTCCCGTTAAGTAGTCTTTTCTATATCATATATTTAATATTCGAGAACGTTAGGTGGATATGGGTTAGCGCCAGGTTTGTCAATAAAGCGTATACAAATAGATAATAAGAAGTAAAAATCTTGGTAATAACCTGTTATATTAGAAAAGACTTGTTTATGATTGTCCATTCCATCACATGACCAAATCGGGGATTTCGAATGACTAGAGAGAATCACTCTGTTGCAATGGACCGCTCGTCTTATTTTCAGTGTATAAACAAGGCTTGTACAATTTTGGGTTGGGACGTCAGCATCTGAGTGACAGGGAGCTAGATTAGCATTGCAAAAGTCCTGTGTTCCAACCCCGGCTCGGTTGATGACAATAGGTAACTTGCATATATTTTTAAATACGAAAAAATACTAAAGATTATAAGGCCACCTGGTATTTAAACATATATCTAAAAAAATTCAAATTACGTCACCCGACCAAAAACAGGACGTGACGTCATTACGTATACGGGAAATCTGGCAACGTTCAACAACAACAGACGTCATTCGTCAAGCTGTCAACCAGACGACATTTGTCATTTTTGTGGTTAATGGACGACATTGACAGCGTTTTGTGATTTCAGTTTTGTTAGCAGTCTTCCGGTTCGTCTCGTCGAATGCAGACCACTGTGTTGTTAACATAAGTGGTGCCACGTGTTCGGTTTTGCTGCTTTATTTCGGGGGGAAACGGGAGACTCAACCGCTCAGTGTGTAAACTAACGACCCCGCTAGAAAAGGGAGCATACGTTGTGAACGTGTGAGGCCTAGTTGTTCCTGCATTCTATCCCGTCCGTCTGCCGCAGTTCTACATAGAATATTAGCGTAACGGCCGCTGCGTGGCGGGAGTGGGAGGGGTAAGGGGACAGCTTGAAAGAAAGGGTCATCTCGTGATACAGTAGTACTCTCAAGGGGCACCTACTGGAAGCCAAGATGCATTTCAGAAATGAAAAGAGGAAAAATTAAGAAGTATTGGAGAGATTCAGGAAATCCGGGAGTTTAGAGCTCGCCATCCGGAGATCCTACCGATAACGTCTCCAAAGTGGAATTAGGTGCAGGGTCGACTTCGCCGATGGGTCGCCGATTTAACGACTCTGAGCCCCGGACGGAGAGCAATCTGGCAATTGCCTTGCAGCAAAGCCAAAGTCCTGTTATGTAACAGGAAAAACTAACAACAACAGTTTTGTTAGTCTCGAGTTTATTTTGTTCAATAATACACCCTTTTCATTTAAATAGACATAAAATTTAAAACAAACAATACTGCCATCAACCATGTCACAGCTGACAGCCAGCTGGTATTGCATTTTTACCGGTCGTTGGCGACGTTTCCGTACCGTTACGATGTGATGTAAAAAGCGTAGACGGCGCCAAATGCTGCCGTTTGAAGTTTAGAACTATTACAAAATAAGTATTGACTTTTAAGGCGTTATATTTTAGATATTTACTTTTTATATGTAAGAGAATACATGCAATAATAAATAAATGCAAATTCCCTATTTTGTATGTAGTTATGTTTCAAAAATCGAATTACGTTATGGTTAGGTTTAAATTTAAATTATATAATACAAATGTGTTTCTACGTCAAAACAAAAAACCATTTTTTTAACAGAACCTAAAGTTTTGTATGTTGCTTTGTTTTAAATATCGGATTGCGTTTTGTTCGCCCTTTTTAATTTCAAGTGATGTAGAAGGTGTGCCTATATTAAAACAAGTCAAAAATTGCGCTCCATCAAAACTAAAAAACTGTTACCGTAGATAAAAGGTTTTATGACTGTCAGTGATAGAATTCGTCAAATTTTAAATGTGATTATTTATCGCCTTTTTTTTGAATTACAGTTGTCACCACAAACCGACTTATGAATAACTCAAAGCGGAAATGTAATCAAAAATGACATCAAATTATTGAACAACACCCCATAATTTACAAGTGTACCAAAAATCATTAAAATAAGCTGAACAGTATAGATATAGTTACTAAACTTTTAAATATAAAAAAGTCAGTGATTGTGGCAATTCCGTCAAAACTAGACAAAGTTATGATCATTCTTATATATCATTATTGTTTTGTCTTCAGAGTTACTATGGTATTTTACTTTTTCGGCACTTAATTCTGGCGGACTTCTGTCATGTTGTAGAGATGATAATACGGGCTGAATGTCAATTAGCTAATATTCAATGTAATATTATCTACCAGGCCCTTGATTATACAAATCCAAGATTTCTAGAGAGAGAAACATTGGTACATAGTTATCTATACCCTTTAGTGCAGTCGTACTTCGGTGTTTCCATGTGTTTCGGAGATCTGCGGTAATATCAAACCCGGTATGGAAACTTCAAGAAATTTTTTATTATTTTTGGACAGGACTTTGAGTCCGATAATACGTAAGTACTATTTTTTTTTGAGATGGCATGTTATCTTTAAGCAGGAAAAAAATTGACAGTAATAGTTGGCTGTATGATAAATTGCAAAAGCCTCAGTAATTACAAGAGGACTAAATCAAACAAGGTTATAATAGTTTAGGTAAACAAACATTTTGAGAAATATGAAATAAATACTATTCTATTACTAACAGAAATTAAAATAATTCAGGACAATTATTTTAATCGGTTATGGATGAATATTGCCGAATCTGTTTAGGATGTGCACCTCAAAAAGATAGTTTTCATATTTCTCATAAAATTGCAGTGAACAAAACAGTTTCTCAAGTTGTTAATGAATGTGCATCAGTTCAGGTAATCTTTTTAAATTCCTTCAATGTAGGCGGTGTTTTATTGTGTTTTGATGTTAGTGCAACATCATAAAATACTAGATTACTACCTTCATATAAGATTGAATCTCGGATTGAATAGAAACAAGTTGCAATAAACAAAACTGGACATTTTCTTTAAAAAGGCATAAAAAAGTGATTTAAAAAGGAAAGAAAAGATGGAAAAGGATTTTCAGTCTGATTTCACTAGAACCCTGCTATTATTAAATATACTTTCTAGCGTGGGTTCAGAAATATCTTTATAAAAACGTAACATTTTTACACACTCTGTATTAAGCTGAAAAAATTTAGACTTTAAGGCCAAACACCTGTGTAACTCTTGTTTATCATTTTGCTTGTCTGCTTGACATACAGCAGTAGCAGTCACTCATACTGCCCTGTTAAAACTAGTTGCATAATAAATAATTACATTTTGCTAATAACTCATGTATTATAATGTTTCTCTTTAAAAAAATCGCAAGCCTACTTTTATAAAAAGACATAAAAAAACACAAATGCCTTATCTCTCAAAACTACTGTCTTGCACTTAGTTCAAGTTGTCTTAGGAAGGCATCATATATGTTTATCAACATATGATAAAGCAGTTAAAACCATAGTCAATTAACTCTATCTTTTAAGCAGGCGTCTAAAGAGTTTTTATATTCTTTAACCTTTCAGAGATAACGTACGGACTGTGAGTCCGACGGTCGAATAATTTGCCGATATTTCACGACTCATTTCGACCTTGGTCCGCGCCTGCTCTCTAGCTTCATGTATGGGGGTACTCTATTCAGTGCTGAGTTGGCGGTTGTGTAGTGCGCATGATTGTCTTGGTATTTTAAATTTCGGAGTCCGCACGTTATCCAAGTTGTTACAAAAATTTTCGTCAGGCAAAAATTGCAAACTATCACATTTCTAAGGTAAATATATTTATTTATTATTTTATTTAAGTTCACATACCTATATGTTAGTTATTTAGTTACTTAGTTAGTTAATTAGTTATTATTATGTATGTGTGGGTTAAATCTTGAAAGTAAGTTCTGCTTTCTCGTTTCCAGAATTAAATGAAATTTGGTATACTTATAAAAAATTGGTGACAGATCAATATTATAGTGCTAAATGGTGAATGTTGTACAGGGTGCGCAAAAAAAATCTAAATAGTAAAAAATCAGATCTGGTTATTGGAATTGACTGAAACTTGGTATACTTATATAAACCCTATTATAATACAATATTATGGTGTCAAATAGTAAATATTTTATACAGGGTGCTCAAAAAATACTAGATAGTAAAAAACTGTTAAGGTTATTGGAATTGACTGAAATTTGTCGTACGTATAATGTTTATAAACCCGTCGACAATAAATATTATAGTAATTTGTGTTTAAAATTTGAGTAAACTAACTGATAAGGTAATAGTAAAGTAAAGGTTATGTTTACATCAACACGCTAAATAATTGAAATTTTCGAAAAATAGTTTTTTTTAAGATTTAATCAACTAATTAGTGTAAAAGCATTCCTAGAATATAAAATAATTCCAAATTTCTTTGTGGAATTGAAGTTATACCAGGAAAAATTAAATTAATTAAGATATTAGGTAAAAATGATTTCTAACCTTCAAACAGGCGAATAAACATGCCTTGTACAAGTTGTGATGAGAAAAATACAGAATCGTTTGCTTGTGATGGGTGCAGGTTAAGTCTGTGTAAGGCCTGTGCGGGCCTGTCAGCTTCGGAAGTGAGAGTCTTACAACTTCGAGACCGTATTATGACATTTCATTGTAAAAAATGCAAAAGTTTGGATACCCTTAAATTATTACAAGATACCATTATTGATAAGTCAGAAATCATCTTAAATAAGGAGGAGATCATCACTTTACTCCAAGAAAAGATTAAAGGATTAGAAAATAAACAAAATGATTTCCATTTAATCCACCAAAATACATATAGTGATATTACCAAAATAAATAAGGAAAAGCAAAATATTAATGTTAATATTCCAAATCTAATAATAAAACCTAAAAAGCAGCAAGACATAACAAAAACTAAAACCGATATCCAAAGGAACATAAACCCCTCATCATTAAAAATTGCAATTAAAGGTACCCGGAACACCTCAGATGGATCCATGATTGTTAAATGCCAGAAGTGACCTTGAGACTCTTCAAAGAGAAGCCCAAAACAAATTAACTGATTATGATGTGAAAATAACTAAAATGTGGAAACCACGGATTAAAATAACCGGATATAAAGGTGAATTGGATAAACAGCAACTGAAAAAATACATAAGAGAACAAAACGAGTTTATAGAAGACACAGAAGAATTAGAAATCACATACATTAAAACAAATAAGAAAAACAAGATGTGCACGCTCTATGGTGAATGTTGTCCATCCCTATTCCATAAATGTATGACTGCGAAGAAGATATTTATTGGTTGGTAGAGATACCCCATTCATGAAGATATTAGTATAATAAGATGCTTTAAATGTCAGGAGCATTTTCACAAGTCTGATACATGTGCTGTGGTGAGGATCATGATGTGCGTGATTGTCCCAAATCACACAAGAAATGCAGTAACTGTTTAAAAGCTAACAAACGGTACAAGACCAACTACAATATAGACCATGGTGCAAGTGACCCACTGTGCCCCTCCTATCAGTATCTGGTTAGTGTGCTAAGAAGCAAAATAGATTATGGCTACAGCCCTTAGTCAACAAGAAATCGAGATTCTAAACGACCTTGACATTTGTAATGAGGACATAATGGAGGAAAGCATTGCTTGTGATGCCATAAAAACCAAAATAGACTTTAAAAATAAACTTTTTAGCGTTTTACATTTCAACATTAGAAGTATTCGAAAAAATTTTGATGAGTTATTGGTCTTCTTAGAATCGTACAACCTTAAATATTGTGATATTATAGTACTTACCGAGTCTTGGCAAATAGGGAATGAACAATTTAATATTGATGGGTACAATATGTTTTATAACAATTCAAAGCTTAATCAAAACGATGGTACTATTGTTTACATAAAATCTACCTTACACTTTAAAATTTCTAACATAAAATTAGACTATTCCGGAGTTACACTAAGTAGAATTATATTGGATGTTAATGATGTGTCTCTGGGCGTTTCATGTCTTTACAGACCCCCCTCTACAGACATTCCTAGCTTTCTTAGAGACCTTGAGACTTTATATTCGATAAACTCAACAAATCAAATAGAGATTCTAATTGGTGACATGAACATTAATTTAGCAGCAGAAAACAATGAAGTAAATGACTACACTACACTATTGGGACACTTTGGTTTTTTGTCTGCTATTAACAACCCCACTCGTGTAACTTCTAACACTAGTTCCATATTGGATCATATTTTTGTTAAAAAGAATCTCAGAACTAATCTTAAATACTCTTCTTTTGTTCTGCACTCTTCACTCACTGATCACTATCCTGTAATGTTGAGTGTGTCCTGTCAGCACAATATTCGATCTGATAAAACTTCAGATGCTAAAATTTTCACTTACTCCAAAATCAATTATCAAATTTTAGATGAGCTTTTTAAGGCTGAATCTTGGTTTAGTGTTTTGGAAGCTCAAAATATAGAAACTGTTACACAAAAATTCTTAGAAATAATGGCTGAAATAATAAATAAATCTATAATTAAAAAAACATTTCAAAATAAACAGCATAAAAAATTAAAACCATGGATTACTAATGGAATCATTAATTCCATTAAAACAAAAGATAAAATGAAAAAAAAACTTTTATTATATCATGATGAAACTAAAAAAAAAACATTCACTGATTATAGAAATAATTTGTATAAAATTATACAAAAACGAAAATATGATTATTATAAAACTGAAATCGAAAATAGTAAGAATGATCTTAAAAAAATATATCATATAATCTCAAACGCAACAAATGAAAATACAACAAAAAATAAATTAAACTTGGAAATCAAAAACAACAATGGAAAGTTTGATGATAATAAGAAGATGGCCAATTTCTGTAACGATTTCTTTACTAACATAGGTTTTAAAATGTACAAAAAAATTAATGCTCCTTCTAGTTTTTCTAGAATTGACTTCACTGCTTTATCATCAATGTTTCTAAAGCCTACCAATTCAAATGAGATAATAAAACAAATTAACACACTAAAGAATAACTGCGCTCCAGGAAGTGATGGCATAACTACAAAAATCGTTAAAGATTTTCACATATATTTAATAAATCCAATAGTTCATATAATTAATCTAATTTTTAAAACAGGCATAGTTCCAAGTTGTTTTAAAATTGCTATCATAACACCTGTCCATAAAGCTGGAGACAAGTCTGATATAAATAACTACCGTCCAATAAGTGTTATCAACACATTTGCTAAAATCTTTGAAAAATGTCTTAAAGATCGCCTGGTCAGCTTTCTTCAACAAAATAATATCATATCTCAACGTCAATTTGGATTTATGAATGGTTTGAGCACTACCGATGCAATTTGTGAATTAACCAACAGCATAACTTCCAACCTTGACAGTAGCAATAAGTGCATTGCTGTGTTTTTGGGCCTCGCCAAGGCGTTTGATACGGTGCCTAATGGCTCTCTCCTTAACGTTTTGGGTTTGTATGGGGTCAGGGGCACCGCGTTAAGCGTCTTCGAGAGTTACTTAAGCGGTCGAACACAGATTGTCAAAATTAATGATGTTTGCAGCGAACCACTTAACATTACAATGGGAATACCTCAAGGCACTGTATTGGGACCCATACTTTTCATCACTTACATCAACTCATTAACTAGTATAGACATTGACAATGGCTCATTATTGTCTTATGCTGACGATACTGTAGTTCTGTTTTCAGGATCATCATGGACTTCTGTTCGTGATTTTGCCATTCAAGGTATGGGCAAAATTAAAAATTGGTTAGACACATTTAAGCTAACTTTAAATACCTCAAAGACGACTTACATAGCCTTTTCCATCACAGCAGCCAATCATCCACACTTCCGAAGCATTCATATTGACAACTTTGATGGTGATATTCTAGAGGTTGAATATACAAAATACTTGGGTGTAATTATTGACTGTAATCTCAGATGGGATCATCATGTACTTAGAATTACAAAAAATATAAAGAAACTAGTGTACAAATTTTATGTTTTGAGAGAGATATTAAGTAAAAAGTTGTTGTGTGTGTATAAAGCCCTTATTGAATCTTTAATTCGATATGGTATAGTGGTGTGGGGTGGTCTGTTTCAAAATTCCTTAAAGCTTTTAAATGTAGTTCAAAATTATATTCTTAAGATTATATTTCGAAAAAATAGGCGATATACTACCAGGCTTTTATATTCAGAGGACATATTGGATGTGAGAGGATTATATTGTCTGTCAACATGCTCATTTATTAAAAAATCTACTAAATTTAAACAAACTATAAACCACATCTATGAAACTAGGTCTAAGGTCAGTGAACAATTGGAGATGCCAGTAAACAATAGGTCAAAAAAATTGAGATCTTTCTCTTATTTAGGTCCCAAAATGTATAACTTGCTTCCCCTAGAATTGAGATCCCTGCCAAGACTGAAAAAATTCAATAATAGTTGTAGGATTTTTATTTTTAAATATTTACATAAATTTAAAGCCCTATTTCAATAGGATAACATCTATATTTATAAGGTTTGCTAAAATAAGAAATTATATTTGTTGTTGATGTAATTTTTAAATTTTTATTTGTACAGCTTTAGCATGAGGTTAACTGTATTCTCAATATAAATTCAAAGATAATACTTGTGTACATACAAGTGTTCATTCACTTAGGTGCAATTTCCAGTTATTAGGCTCCTATTTAGATTATATTTATTACAATATGCATGACATTTGTTACCTTATATTTAATAATAATAATAATAATAATAATAAAGGTTTATTTGTACTGGCGTTAAATAAATAAAATTATAAACTATAGAAGGTGAGTAAAAATATATTATACAAGGTGTGTAAAAAATGTTAAATACAACGAAATAATTTTCGTTATCGAAACTAACTGTAATTTGGCATTGATATATAAACCCTAAACCCCATGGCAATAAGATATTATGGTGTCATACAGTGAATGCCTTATACATGGTGCGTTAAAAAAATATTGAAAAAAGTATAAAATTAAAAAAAAATTAATGGCTGTTATATGTTATAAAGCCATGTATATGCTTTACTGATGTGAACTTTTTTTACAGATTTTTTATTATGTCTTGGTACGAAAAAGATCAAGCATATCTTGCAAAGCTACATGCGGAATATTTGTCTGATCCTGAGAAAGAAGCGGACTTTGACGATGACGACACTAGTTTGCAAGGCAGATTCGAAGAGGAAGAGGACAACAACATTGAAATGGAGCAAGCAAATATTGAGGAAAAATCAGAGAAGGAAGAGAGAGAAGACCACAACATTGAGATGGAACAAGATATTGAGGAAGAAACCGAGGAGATTCCAGAAATGAATCATGTCCGACAAAGAGTGCCGCACTTTATTGCCAAGAACGGAAAAACTAAATGGAGAAAGCATGTAGGAAACCAACGGGTACGAACTCGCCGGGAAAATATTATTAGTGTAAAAATTTCTGGAGTAAAGGGGGAAGCTCGAAATAAGAATAGTGCATTAGAGATATGGAGTTGTTTTTTCACTGAAGATATGTTACAAAAAATTGTAGATAACACGAATATTTTTATAGAATTGTGTGCATACGATACCAATGTTTATAGGTCTACAAAAAAAACTGATCTTCTGGAACTAAGGGCGCTACTAGGACTTTTGTACATAGCTGGAGTAACCAAAAATAATCGTAGAAATGCAGAAGATCTCTTTAGGACTAACGGCACAGCTCCAGAAATTTTTAGACTAACAATGTCCCTTCAAAGGTTTAAATTTTTACTTTAGACACATTCGTTTTGACGATAAGCGAATACGCTTTGAGAGACAAAAACACGACAAATTGGCTCCTATTAGAGAGTTTTTTGATGCTTTTAATTCAAATCTACCTAAGCATTTTTCTTTATCAGCATATGCAACAGTGGATGAAAAACTGGAAGCCTTTCGTGGCAGGTGCGGCTTTAGAGTATATATTCCTAATAAACCCAATAAATATGGGATAAAGATCTATGCCTTAGTAGACGCTAAGTTGCCTTATACTGCAAAACTAGAGGTTTATGTTGGACAACAGCCAGCTGGACCGTATAAAGTTAATACAAGCAATATTGCCCTTGTTCCTCGCCTTTGTGAGCCAATATTTGGTTCTAATAGAAATGTCACAATGGACAAATTTTTTACAAGCTTGAACTTGGCCGAGCTACTTTTGAACGAACATAAACTCACGATGATCGGCACCATAAGAAAAAATAAACCAGAGCTTCCCCTGCAATTTTCTAACCCTGCGAGGCCGGAAAAAACCAGTATGTTTGGATTTCAAGAAAAAGCTACCATTGTTTCATACATAACTAGAAAAAACAAAAATGTTATTTTACTGTCAACGATGCACCATGACGCTGTGCTAGACGAAATTACGGGTAAGCCACAAATCATAATTGATTATAATAACTCTAAAGGAGGTGTAGCCCTAGTTGATAAAATGTGTGCCGCCTACAATTGCGCTCGAGCCACTTGTCGATGGCCTATGGTAATTTTTTATTCGGCAATGAATATAGCCGGAATCAACTCACCTATAATTAATAAATATAAATCAAATCCTATAGATAAGACTCCTAGAAGACTGTTTTTAGAAGCCCTAGATACGGAACTCCTAAGTGATCACCTGAAACGTCGGTATTTAAATCAAAGAATTCCAAGGTTAATTAGGTCAAGAATAAAAGAAATTTGCCGAATCGAAGAACCAATTAATCCAGCCCCTAATCCACAGCCTGATCATCGAGGTCGTTGTTTTTACTGTAGCAGTAAAAAGAATCGGCCAACACGATATATTTGTCAAAAATGTAAGAAGTATGTATGCTTAGAACACACCAAATGCATCTGCAATAACTGTTTACAGGATGATATTGCCGAAGAAAGTAGCGAAAATTGATCGTCTACGTTCGTTTACCTATCAAACATTACTATTTGGAAAAGTTATTTTTTTTAATGTTTTATGTTATTATTAAGGATATGTAATGATATTTTTGATTTAATTTAATGTTTGTATTTTTTTCCACTCCAATATAAGGAAGGGGTGCTTGTATTTTACGTTAATTTTTAAACTGCTGTTTGAATTACTATTTGTAATAAAAAATTTTTCATATATATATTTTTTAATAGTTTTAATACATATCAAAAATATCCATAGGATATAAAGCGATTTTTTGAAACATATATATTTTTTTCTGAATTTTTAAAATTACAGACTGTGAGTCCGACGTTATCCTTCGTGTTCCATCAAGTCACGTTATCTCTGAAAGGTTAATACTGGCCATGTTACATATAATTATATATAGCCTTTTTGTTTCAGATGTCAGAGCAGGATTTTTTTCCCAATTACCTTTGTTCTAAATGTTATCAACAATTATTAGTTGTATATGAATTTCGTGAGTTAATTATCAGATCAGACGTTCACCTAAAACAAACATCAAAATTTTGTCAACCATGTTGTGATTCAGATGATGTGGGAAATGACTTGATGCCTGACATAGATTCTGAATCCCCAATAAAGAATGAAAACCAAAATTGTTTAAAATCTGTTTGTGAAAAATTGACAATAGAAAAAGATGAAAAGCATCAGTCTCAGGTAAATGTTTGTGCAAAACATGAGGATTCATTTGATGATGAAAAAGATTGTAAATATATTAATGAAAATGAATTTAATAATGAATTGAAAACCAGAAATCATGAGATAAGAAGACTGATTGTCGGTTGCCATGATAGTCTAAGGAATAGTTCATTTCAAGGCACTGATATAAGAAAAGAACATATTAGAATAATCCCTGGAAGGAAACCTTCAAAAACATCCAAAAATAAGCGCAAGGTAATTTTTGGTTAAAAATATGTAGCAAACAATGTACATTCTGTTAACATTTGTATTATTTTTTATTTTATAAAGGAAATAATTGTACTTAAGATAAATTTATTGTAAGACTAACAAATTACCGTAAAGTTACCTAACTTTGACTCCGAATATAACATTGACCACAAATTCAAAAAATGTTTTTAACCGTTATTTATGAAGCAGCAAAAGTAGATACCGTTGCGATTTTGGTCCTGATAAGTAGGGCAGTGCATCATAGATGGCCTTTAATGCGTTTTCGAACGTGCGCGAAAAAATAGTCCCGATAGAAACTTTGTCCGCCATCCCGAAAAAGTGCCGCGAAAATATTACCGGTAAACTTCTCATTGCTGAGCAAAAACTAATTCATTTTAATCATTAGTATTACGCAGGTAAGTGATTTAAACTATTAGGAAGTGATTGTGATAACGTGAACTGAACTGGTCACACATTTTTCTATATTTAAAAAAAAATGTAAACATAACCTAAAATTGCAACTTTTGTCAATAACTTTGACCGCCGGTGAAAGTTAATGGCACGGTCAAAGTTGAGTTTTATTTTAATAAAAACTTATTATTTTTTTCTCAGAAATGCCGAAAAGAAAGTACAGCCAGTACGACATAGGGGAAAATCGAGTTAACCTTGAAAGGACATTAAACATGATAAGGTCGGGACAAATATCAAAAAACCAGGCAGCGAAAACATTTAACATACCAAAGGGTACATTAATTAATAAGTGTAAAAAAGTACACTTGGGTAAGGTCGGTCGCCCCTTCGTGCTAACACCCACTGAAGAAGAAGCTATAGTTGCACATGCTATAAAAGTTAGCGAGTGGGGGTTCCCTTTTAGCCGTAAAGACTTGCAACATTTAGTAAGCGACCTTTTAGATAAAAAGGGAGTGACCGCTTCACAATTTAAAGAAGGAAATATGCCAACTCTAAGGTGGACGACAAAGTTTATAAATCGGCATCAGGCACTTAGCCATAGAATGAGTCAAAACCTCAAGGTTTCAAAAGGAGAAATATCGCCAGATACAATAATGCAATATTTTAATGCATTGAAAGATACATTACAGAATGATGGAGACTTTATTGACCCCGGCCGAATTTATAACTACGACGAAACCAACCTAGCCGACGATCCGGGAAGGAAAAAGTACATATTTAAAAAAGGTACGAAATACCCAGATAGGATTCGCGATTCCACAAAAGCCAGTGTGTCCGTTATGTTTTGCGGATCCGCAAGTGGTGTAATGTTGCCGCCATACGTGGTGTACAAATCTGAACACATTTGGTCCACATGGACAGAGGGAGGACCCCCCCACACACGATACAATCGGAGTAAAAGCGGATGGTTCGACTCTGTTATTTTCACCGACTGGTTCTGCAACCAATTTGTACCATTCGTTAAAAAACAACATAAGGATGGAAAAATCGTAGTACTTGGAGATAATCTAGCGAGTCATTTTTCATCGGAAGTTTTAAAAACTGCACATGAAAATAATATTATTTTCGCATGTTTTCCTAAAAATTCGACCCATTTGTGCCAGCCACTGGATGTCGCCTTCTATGCGCCATTAAAAAGGAAGTGGCGGGACATATTAGATTCCTGGAAAAGTAACCAACAAAGAAAATCCCAGGTCATTCAAAAAGACCAGTTTCCGCGCCTATTAAACAATCTTTGTAAGAGCATTTCTCCAAACAATCATTCTACTAATTTGATTTCTGGCTTTAAAAAATGTGGAATCGTTCCGTTTAATCCACAGGAAGTGATAAATAGGCTTCCTCGAACTAGCACTGAAGGGACGACAGAAGATCGCTCAGTTGAGTTAGTTTCTGAAGTCGTAGTAGGAATGCTAAAAACTATGAGATATGGGGATCAAGAAGCACCTAAGAAGACAAGAAAATCGAAAATCAACGTCCAACCAGGTCAGGGAATCCGATTAGAAGATCTCACTTCGAATGACAATGACGTCAACCCAACTCCAGGTCCATCGAATCAGAAGACAGCTATTAAAAAGATATTCGAGAAAAAGACGCAAAGAATGAGACTAGCCAGCGAAAGTTCTGACAGTATTGATGAAGGCAATATAATATACGCGAACACTTTAAATGATAGCTGTTTTGAGACATGGGCAGCTAATGAAAAAAAGGCTTTAAGTAAAACTACTGAAGTCCAACTCGACGATGAAGATTCAGCAGAGGAAAATACGAACCTAGCAGATTTGAGAAAGACCTTAATGAACAAAAAAGAAGAGTGTGCTACAGATGACTATGTAGTAGTGTCCCTAAAAACCCTAAATAACCAACCAAAATATTATGTTGGTCAAATAATGACTTCCGAGGAGCAAGAATTTCAAATAAAATTCATGCGGAATAAGAATTCCAAATTTATTTGGCCCATAGCAGATGATATATCACTAGTTTCTAAAAAGGACATAATTTTGAAACTAAACAAACCTAGTGATTTCAAACGCGGGTTGGTATTTCCAGAAGTTGACAATTTGCAACTAAAAATAGAATAATATTTTCTTGTTCCGAAATGTTAAACATATTTATTTCGTTCTTAAGTTTAATTTTGTTTGTTTTTTGTTTTATGTAGGTATTTAGGTACCTACTTATGTTTGATTTATATGTTAGTTTGTTTTTACTAAATCGAGACTGTTTTAGTACCTGCATTTATTATATTTATAAGAATAAATACTTTATTTTTGATTTTTTGTGTTTTATTCTTGAAAAAAATGAACCAAATCTTCTCTAATATTTTTTAAAAACGAATCTGATGGTCAATGATATTGAAAAGGGTCCCTAAATTTAAGATATCATACATTTTAAGGGGTCAGTCAAAGTTAGGTTCATCGTCCCTAACTTTGACCACCAAGGTTTTTTTTAAAAAAATGCCTTATGTGGCTTGCTAACAAAAAATTTGATGGTGCAATTTAAAGGGTTACTTGAAGCCCCAAGGTGGTCCACTAAATGAACAAATTAGCTAAACGCCAAGCAAAGATATTCACAATTGAACTTCAATTTCGGTCAAAGTTAGGTAACTTTACGGTATTGCATTTTTAACACCTCCTAGTGGCTTTAAAAATTCTGCTTTAAAAATACATTTTAACACTTTTATCATAAGTAAATATTTAGTATTTCAAATAATAAAACTACAGGTAATATTTGGTTCATTATTTTAAATCAAAACTAGTAATTCCACCCTAAAATTATTCCTAACATTATTGTGGTGTAGGTGGATCATAATTTAATGTTTTAGTTCAATGTATAATCAGTTGAATTTAAAACAAATTTATCTTTTTGTCAAGGTTTACGAATTCAAATGTGAAATTTGCAAAAAGGTTCTTTTTGGACGGTCTAATCGTTTGGAGCAACACATTATAACAGCACATTCGGACATTAAAAATTTCATATGTGAAACATGCAATAAGAAATTTAAGAGTAAACAGCAGCTGGTTAACCATACCAGAGTTCATACTGGAGAGAAACCCTATCAGTGTGATGTCTGCAAGGAGGCGTTTGCGTAAGTTAGAAACCATTTTATGATATTAAACTGTATTGACAGATATTCTTTTAATAAAAAAAAATATAATTGTTTAAATAAATAAATAAATAAATAAATAAATAAATAAATATATATATATATATATATATATATATATATATATATATATATATATATATGAGTAGGCGAGATTTAACCCTATGGTTATTCTTACATCTAACCTATCCCACATACAAAGATCAGAATAAGTCGTTTTTAAGCTTAGTCTATATAAAACAAAAATAAATCAGAAACTAATACATAATTTTAAAAACAATGGAAAAGACAAAATAATTATAAAGATTGCCTAGCCAATAATTGCTGTTTATATTTATAGCGAAACCCATATATGGAACTAGTTTTGAGATCAGGACTAAGGGAGTTGTACAAACTCACAGCCATGTAGGTGAAACTACGTTGGAACAAAGCAGTATGATGATGTGGCATTGTCAAACGATTCAGCTGCCTCACATCTCGATCATGTACAAGATTTCTAAAGATCAGTTTCTCTCTGAGGTATATAGGGGCTGATGTTCTTAGCAATTTCATGACTAAGACAGTGAAATGCAATTGTACGGTGTTAGATAATCTAAGCCATTTCAATTCATTTATCTTTGCAGATACATGATCATATTTCCTAATACGATATACAAAACGGCAACAAACATTTTGTACATATTGTAATCGATTTTTGGATAAGGAATCAAGACACGGATAGTAAACAACATTACAATAATTAAAAGTTGATAGTACTAGGGACTCGCATACTTTTTTTCTCATTTTAAAATTTAATATGAAACGATTAGCATACAACATTTTCATTTTAGCATATGTTCTTTGTAAAAGTTTGTTGACATGGTCCTTAAACCTTAAATGTGAATCGAACACCACTCCCAAATTTTTAATGGTATCTGAAAAGTGCAAACTCTCATTTGCCAACTTGAGGGTCAATGTCCTTTGTAAAGCTGCCCTACGATTATCCTGGCAAAACAACAGAACTTGTGTCTTATCAGGATTTATTTTTAAATTATGCTCATTTGAAAAAGCTAGTAGGGTATCCAAATCGCTATTAGGTTGTTCCGTTGCTAACCCAGAATCTGAAGGATCAAAATAGTAAAGGAGCTGGGCGTCATCTGCATATGTTTGTACATGAGAATATTGAACAGATTCAAAAATGACAAACGTGTATATAACAAACAACAGGGGACCCACAATGGACCCCTGAGGTACACCGGAAGCTATTTTTCCTGCAGATGACAGATTCTCCCCCACACGAACTCGTTGTTGCCTGTCTGTCAAATAGCTGTGAAAAAAATTAACAGAGAGCTCATCAAATCCCAAGTATTTTAATTTGGCGCAAAGGAGGTCATGGTCCAGCACATCAAAGGCCCTAGAATAATCTAAGGAGACCGACACAACAGCAATTTTTTTGTCAAGAGCCCTGATGATATTATCAGTTAAATTCAATAAAGCCGTCGATGTGCTGTGACTCTGTCGGAAGCCAGACTGATGAACTGGAAAAAGATTATTTGCGCATAGATATGTAGTCACTTGTGTGTGCACGACCCTCTCCAGAACCTTCGACATGACAGGCAATAAACTGATAGGTCGGAGCTCATTGATCTTCGTAGGGTTGTTCACCTTTGGTATGGGGCAAACAATCGACTCCTTCCAGGCCGTCGGAAAATACCCAGTCTCCAGGCAGCAATTAATAATATGGGTCAGGTGATATAAAATAACAGGCACGCTAAGCCTTAGCATATAGAGAGAAAGTTCATCATTACCAGCAGCATTGGACTGTAAGCTGTAGATATATTTTAAGATGGTTTCAGGGGATTCCAATCTAAAACTAAAACTGAGATCTGCATTTAATTTGTTAGTCATGTAAAAAGCTACTTTATTTAAGCAATTATCAGATTTTTGGAAGACACTTAAGAAGTGCCCGTTGATCTCATTTGGGTTGGATAAGGCCTGAGGCAAATCCGAATTCTTTTTTGAACTTGAGTATGCACCCACCTGTCCAAGTCCCTTCCAGAAACTTTTTGCGTTTCTTCGTTCCAGAAATTCCAGGTACCCTAGCTTCTCGCGGCGGACGGAATAGAGTGTAAGATTTCGCAAAGTCTTATAATTATCTAAATTCTCTTGTGACCTGTTTCTTTTGAGCTTTGCTTGAGCCTTGTCTCTTTCTCTCATTAGAGCCTTTAGCGCGGGGGTAAGCCAGGGTGCTGGAGGTTTATTGACCCTTGATGTTGTAAGAGGAGCATGATGGGGAAAAAGTGATGCTAGGTGACCAGTCAGAAAAGAAACCTTTTCTTCAATATTTATTTATTTTTTTATTTATCAACAGTACACATTACAGGCAAAGCCCAAATAGTGCTACAAATCATTGTTAAATTTAATTCTATCCAATACTAAACTATGATTAAGGTTAAAACAATTTTGAAAGTAAAAATTTTAAAGTAAAATAGTCATGTGGAAATATATAAAAATACTAGAACATTGTCAATGGTAATTACAAACATAGTAAAACATAAAACATTTCAAGGTCGCAGCAAGTTTAGAACCTTCTTCTTAAAGTTACATGGACTAGTGTCAAAGTTAAAATATGTGGGCAGGGAATTGAAAAGCCTCATCAGATTATTAATTGGAGAATTTTTGCCGACGTCTGTACGCGCATAATTAAGAGCAAATCGGTCACTATTTCTCATAATACGCGATGGAACTTTAAAATTAATAGCTGTTAGTAAGTCGTTGCAGTCAATTTTGTCACTTAGCAATTTATGACCAAAACACAATGCAAGAATCGTTCTTCGTGTTGCTAAATCATTTAAACCCAACAATTTCAATCGATCACCATATACAAAGTCTGACTTGTCAATACTCAACTTATACAATAAGAAATTTACGAATTTGTGCTGTACGCGCTCAAGCTTTTCAATGTGAACCTGGTAATATGGGGCCCAGATCATACAACAATATTCCAAATTACTTCTAACCAAAGCGAAATATAGAAATTTCAAAGCCTCAGTGTTCTTAAAGTTCCAACACTGCCTCTTTATAAAACCTAATAATTTAAAAGCTTTAGCGACCACATTATCAATATGAATGATAAACCGAAACTCAGAATCGAAGACAACCCCTAAATCATTTACCATGCTAACCTGTTCCATTTCTATGCCATTAATCATATATGTGTGTTGGATTGGATGCTTTTTCCTGCAAAAAGAGATAATTTTTCATTTTGTGATGTTCAGGTCCATATGATTTTCTTGACACCTTGAATAGATTTTGTCTATATTCAGTTGTAAAGTAGAGTCAGGTTCATGGTTGATAAGACTGAAGATTTTTAGATCATCAGCAAACATTAGGTGGTGACAATCAGCAAGCTTCAATGATAGGTCATTGACGAAAATCAAAAATAATATTGGTCCCAAGTAGGATCCTTGAGGAACGCCAGATGAAACTTTGATGATTTCAGAAATGGAATTATCTATTTTAACAACTTGAGTCCGATCATGCAAGTAGCTATGAACCCATGAAAGTAAGGGATCAGATATTCCATATGACTTTAACTTGGATATAAGCAAGTTCTGATCAACCCGATCGAAGGCTTTTCTAAAATCAAAATAAACGGCATCCACTTGACAACCTTGGTCAATAGCAGAGCTGATAAAGTCAGAATACACCATTAAGTTTGTTTGGCAAGAGCGGCCAGTAAGAAAGCCATGTTGTTGTGGTGAGATAATTCCACGAAATGCTGAAATAAAGTTATCCGTTACAATTGACTCCAGTACTTTACCCGCGCATGACAAACCTGAGATTGGCCTATAGTTAGTTATATCGGACCGGTTACCACATTTGAAAAGAAGAGTAACAATGGCTTGTTTCCACAATTCTGGAAATGTGCCAGAATCCAGTGATAAAGAATAAAGACAGCTCAAGGGGTAAGACAGTGATGGGCTACAATTTTTCAGGAAAACCGGAGGAATGCCATCCAGGCCCGGGCCCTTACTGACATCAAGATTTATAAGTTTATGAAACACAGTATCAGAAGATACAGGTATATAATTAAGAAATATATTTGACATTAAGCAAGAATTACATGTGGCGTGAGTATTCAATGGTTGGGGTTCACAGTAAACAGATTGAAAAAAGTCCGCAAAGAGGTTTGCAATCTTCTGAGCTTCATTTGATTTTGTATCATTAAAAAACATTTCTTTTGGATATCCACCCGTATTTCGCCTTGACTTTACAAAGTTCCAAAAGTTTTTTACATTTTTTAATATGTTGTGTTGGGTTGTAGTTAGAAAAGCATCATGATCCCTCTTAATAGCAAGTTTAGACTCTGATCTTAAAATCTTGTAGGCCTGTTCGCTTTCCGGTGATCTACATTTTATAAATTTATTATAAGCTTCATTCTTTCTTTTTAGCATATTGATCGTTGTAACGGAAAAATACGAGGGATATTTTAAAGAGCAACGATATTTAAGTGGAACAAACATGTCGACTGCAGTATAAATTATCGCATAAAAGGCATCTATCACAGTATCGATACTTGTAGTGCAATTAATAAAGTCCCAATTAATGCTGGAAAAATAATCATTTAATAGGTCGTAATTTGCCTTGTAAAAGTTTAAAGACTTTAAGTCTGAATTTAGTGTGGTAAGTTCCACTTCGGCGAATGGAATTAAAATTTCTAAGGGAGGGTGGGGAAAATCAACTTTTGAAATTGCAAAGTCACATTTTGCGACAGATACCTCCGGGCGATTAGAGAAAACTAAATCTAAAATAACACCATTGTCATTAGGACAGGTATTCAGCTGTGAAAGGTTGTAAAAACAAGCGCAATCAAATATAGTTTTTTCACATTCATTGTCTGAAATAAAGACCGAGTTACTATTATCATTACACAAAGAGATATACTGCTGAGAGGGATCACAAAACAATGCCCTATCACCAGAAGCCATAACTTCACTACATAGACTAAATTTAGGAAGATTAAAATCACCTGCCAATACTAACTGACAATTAGGCATGTTGTCCATAACTGCACTAATGGATTCTACAAATGCTTCATATATACACAATGGGGAAGATGGTGGAATGTATACTGTTCCAAAGATATAATAATGGCCACTGTGACGTACGCCGACGATAAGAACTTCAATGTTTTTCTTAGGAATGGTAATCACTATTGATTCTAAGTCTGCTTTCACAGCAATCAACACACCTCCGCCTCTTGAATATATACTGGTGTCTTTATCTCTGTCTTTTCTGTAAACGATATAATTGTCTGGATAAACCTCACTACTCAGAATACCGTCGCACAACCACGTTTCGGTAAGAATAACCACATCATAGTCAATAGTCAAAACTTCATTGTAGAAATTCACAGTCTTGGTCCTGAGGCCTCGGACATTTTGGTAATAAGTTCTGATGTCAGGTAGAGCAGAAGAAAAATCGGTTTTTGGCATTGAGGTTTGAAGCCCGTCGTTAATTTGATTAGAAGAACTTATGACGTTACAGTTTTCGAACTCCGGCGGATTAAAAAATGTTGATCCCCTTTCTGATTTGGAAAAAAACTGTTGATTAAAAATGTAACAAATTCTCTTTTTGTAGCAAAATCCATTTTGCCGTCCAATGTTGTGCAAGCTATTGGTATGAATTTGGCATTTTTCCCATGGAGATGCCTGCTAATCAGTGAGTTCTGACCATGCACAAAATCGTTGAGTACAGGTCTATGACTATGGTATCCACAGCCAACTAAAATTAAATTTGTGTTAGCATTGACTGATACTAGATTGTCAATTTCACTACTGGATATTGGCCGACCCTTTATTGCGTTATATCCGCCATGTAGTAAAGATGGTCCCAAGGTACGTTTAACAGGTCATTATAAAAGTAGTTTTTGTCAAAATTTCTGAAGTTTCTGTAGGTGACAAACTTCTGAAAACGATTCTTTGATTGAACCCTAATCTTACAGTACACCAACCTGTGATCACTTATGGTATCTGCCTCTAAGGTACCTGAAGATGTAACATAGTCAGCATCACTAACAAAAACAGGGTCCAACAGGGAAGAAGTATTCCTTCCAATTCTAGTAGGTTCCGATATAACCTGAGAGAAACCTAGCACATCAAACATATCGGACACAGGATTTGGCATATTACTGAGCATCACATTTATTTATGTTTAGATCGCCCAAGACAATAACAGACTCATAAGATGTGAAGATTTCTGGAAGAAATCTATCAAGAGACTCTACACAATTTAGGACATTATTTTTTGTACGATAAATTACACCTATAGCAATGGTAGTCTTAATATTTACTCTAACCTTAATCCAAAAATTTTCAAACCCTTCAGTTCTCTCTGGTACCTGCAAAGGTAATGGTTAATTACTTTAAAAAAAAATACCCATGGAATGTAAAGTTGGGGAAATGATGATAGTAATAATATATTTATGCCACAGGGTTGAGATGTTTGAAATCATATAATTAAAATCATTATTGTAATCAAACAATTTTTGATAAAAAAACATGTTTTTTAAAATTTACTAACAAAACTTATTGATTAAATGTCTGTTTACAAAAATAACATTTTAAAAATGCTTTCAACAAAACCAAAGCTTTCAAACAGAACAATTAAGTATTAAATTTTTTAAAGAGAAATACTGATTTAGAGTTTTTCATTGCCAAGTCTATTTCTAATATCAGAATGAATAAATCTATATGTAGAAAACCTTTTTTCCAAGTCGGAAGAAGATGCACAAACATTTATATGTAGTAGCTTATTGATATCTGGAGTGGCTTCTTGAAATCTCCACCACTGTAGTGCAGTCAATATATTTGGTAATACTTCGCTAGAAAACATGGTTTTCCTTCAGCCATTTGTTTTATATGAATATTTGATACTTTTTGAAAAATCACTGATTCACAGCTAATGTTTAAACAGAAGATTTAAGATTTTGCCATGAGAGGCAATGCGTTAGACAAGAACCATGATTTCTTCATCGAAGGATAATTTTCAATATTCAGAATGAATGCAGTTGGAGCAATGAAGTTGGTGGTCTTGTAGAAGTGACTATAAAGATTTTATATTATCTCTTCAAATGCCACTGAAAAAAGTAAAAAGGAAAAATATCTTCTCTCAGATATCTTCGAAAGTAGTTGGAATTTTCCAATTTTATCACAAAAGTTATTCAATCATTAAATTCCAGTTTTTAAAATGTCAATGTCTAATTTGAAACTCCATGTATAGTCTGTGGCTTTTTCTCTCATTTCTAATCATCACCACACTTTGACACACATATGATACACACATGAATCCCTAAATATTACTGTGTGCGCAAATAAGGAGAAACATAGAGTGCTGCTGGTAACTGATAACGTTGGTAAACATCTATATGCAAGTCTCCGTTTTATCCTTGGTGATGATTTCAATCTTGAAGTAATGTGCAAAGACTTGCCAGAGACTATACATTTTCTGACTGTGTAGTAGTTTTAGGTGGCATTAACAATTTTGAAGTAGATCCTATGATGATTAAAGCGTTGTCAATTGATATTGCTTTCACAAATTTAATTATATTCACAATTCCTACAAAATTTCATGGCGTATCATCAACAAATAATATTTTAAATAATATTTTAAGAATCAATCATAGTTTTAGGCAAATAATTGCTAAATTGAAATGTAGTACAATTGATAACGTAGATTTATTAGACTTGTACAATAGTAACTTAATCAATAGGGACTATATTATTATGACAAATCGTATTTATTTGAGCAAAACGGGTCGTTTTAAGGTCTCTAACTCAATTAAAAATGCGATTTTATCTTTTGCTTCCCTTTGCTCACCACCAGACTTGGTTGTTCTTGGTGGCACTGAGAGTTTCGGGGATATGGATGGTGACGCGAATTGTCCCTTGGTGGGCCAAACTGATGCATCTGAGGACCCAGTCTGCGGTGACACGGTTGTGTCTCAAAATTTTTCAAATCTGGAATCTAATATTGGGGATACTGTTGTTCCCAATAGCATACAAAATATATCTTTTTTAGATCCAGCACAGGCAAAACTGATGGGCCAATAGTATCTGTGTCTAGGTCTATGAATCTCCCTGTTGCACATATAAATATTAGATCCCTCATTCCATCATTTGCCGATATAAAAGAATTACTTGTGTTTGTAAAATTTGATATTTTTGCAATTACAGAAACGTGGTTATCCCCAGATTATCCAGATTCACTTTTACATGTTTCTGGTTACCAGCTTTTTCGTAGTGACAGAATAACTAGGGGAGGGGGCGTTGGTGTATATATGGCTGACTGTATTAGATGTAAAGTCATTGATATCTCCGCGGCAAGTGATGGAATGTGTCAAGTTGAACAACTTTGGATAGAATTGTCTTTGAAAAACAAAAGAGTTTTAATGGGAGTGCTTTACAAACCTCCATCAGTCAGTTTTAGAAACATATTTTGTGTCGAAAATATATTATCCTCCCTGTTGCCTTCTTTTGATTATACCCTTCTCTTGGGTGACCTGAATGTTGATCTTCTAAGTGAGATGGTAGAAAGCAATCAGTTAAGATCTTTGTTACATATGTTTAATCTAAAACAAACTATCACCGACCCAACAAGAATAACGAGAAGCACATGTACCCTTATTGATATTCTTTGTGTAGACAATAATGCTAATGTGGTAAACTCGGGAACTAAAGATTTGCTTAATCTCACAGATCACAGACTTATTTACTCTACTATCGAAATTGAAACACCCAAAAAGACCGCAAAAATAATATCCTATAGAGACTTTCGCTCCTTTAATCAGCAACAATTCGACATTGAGATGCAAAGATTCAATTTCGATGATGATGCTTGGCAACGGGGAACCTTGGATTGTAGACTTCAAACCCTTAATCAGCAACTGACCGACGTATTCGATAGACACGCACCCTTCGTAACTGTTAAATTAAAACGGAAGTATAAACAGTACATTACAAACACAATAAAAGAAATCATTCAATTAAAGAAAAAAGCATTTAATAGATTTAAACGCACTCGTAACATTGAGCATAAAAACTTCTACATAGATATTAAAAACTACCTTTCTTTCGCAATACAGTGAAAAAAAGGCGTATATGTCATTCGAACTTCAGAGAGCCAACAAAAACTGCAAAATGCTTTGGTCTCGACTTAATACATGGAATGTTCATTCAAAAAATAATTCTGAAATTCCTAATCATTTAAAAAATCTACAAGATATTAGTAATCAATTTGCTGGTGTTAGTAGGTTGGCCGCCCCGGTTGATGCTGAGGTCCGTGACTTCTATAATACTAATAGACTTAGAAAGATAGAAACTTTTCTTTTAGGTTCATATCTGAATATGACGTTCTCCAAGCTTTCTCGCATCAAATCTAAAAGTATTGGCGTCGAAGGAATAAGTTACGTCATGCTTCTCTTTGGTCTTGAACATGTAGTTTCAATTATAGCCAGATTATTCAATCAGTGCCTTCAGGAAGGAGTGTTTTGCTAAGGCCCATCAGTCTATTGCCAATTCTGGCTAAAATGTTAGAATTGCTAGTTACTGATATGATAAATGACTATATTTTGAGTATTGGCCTACTGCCTGAAGTTCAGTCAGGCTTCCGGAAGCTGCTACCGCACTCACCAAGGTCACTACAGACCTTGTAACTAATATTGATAAAGGTATGGCCTCCTGTCTTATACTCCTAGATTACAGCAAGGCCTTCGATTTAATTAATCACTCTATGCTGGTGGCTAATTGTGGTTTCTCCGAGCCAGTGCGTCAATGGCTTGCCAGTTACCTATACTCCCGTGTGCAAATAGTTGAGTTGGATGGAGCCAGATCCAAGCCTGTCACTTTGCAGCACGGGGTTCCTCAGGGAAGCATTCTTGGTCCCCTGTTATTCAATTTATATACTTCTGATCTGCCCAAGCAGATTCGTTTCTGCTCCATCCATCTCTACGCGGATGATACACAATTGGTTGCTGGTTTTGAACCGGAAAATGCTTGTCAAGCTTTCCAGCAGATTAACTGCGATTTGAAATCTATTTTAGAGTGGTCCATTGGGCATGGTATGTTGCTTAATGCAAATAAAAGCAACTATTTGGTTATTGGCACTAATCACATTATAAATAAAGTAAACATGCACAACTTTGTTTCGTTACATATTGGTGAGGATCTTCTACCCTCTGCAATATGTGTTAAAAATTTGGGCGACACATTTGACGCAAATCTTAACTTTGAATATCATATCAATAAAAAACTATCTTCTGTATACTTTAAATTAAAAAGTTTGTATCAGTTTAAATTTATTCTACCCAAAAAGGTTAAACTCTTAATAGTGGAATCACTCATTCTTTCACAATTGGATTACTGTTGTATAGTCTATTACAATTATTTAAACTTGGAATTTCGTAACAAGATTCAACTTGCCCAAAACGCTTCCAGTCGTTATGTTTATTTTGTATACAAATTTTCTCATATCACTCCCACTTATGTACAAAACAACTTGCTTAAATATGAATATCGAGTGATGCTTCTATTTGGTGTATTTGTGTACAAACTTTGTAAAGCAAAATGTCCGATTTATCTATGGAAATATATTGTAACAAGACAGGAAACTCACAATCTAAACCTAAGAAATGTTATTAGATTTAATCTACACCAATATTGCACTTCTAAGTTTAGATACTCATTTGCTTTTCGGGTGATACAATTGCTTAACTCACCTGTATTTAATTTAATTACTCAAAACGCTATTAAAACCTTTAAGACAAAATACAAAAATGAGTTACTGAATTTAATGTCCTAACAGTGTGGTAAATTACCTTTGAAATGTTTGGATTTTGGTAATAGGTATTAATGTTTTTATAGCTAAGTTACTTTATTTTTAGGTATCATGGAAGAACGCCCTGCGAATGCTACCTTTTATGTAATTATTTTTGTATATTGCATAATAAATGTTTTTTTATTCTATTCTATGTGTGCCAGTATCTATGTCAAAATGAACAGAAGGTCAATCCCTGTAGTGCGAAGCGCAACTTTTTTGGGCGTTGTACTGGATACAAGTCTCTCCTGGCAAAACCATATGGGACAGTTGGACTCTAAACTAAATTTGGCATGTTTCGCCATTCGAGTTCTGAGAGACCAGGTATCAACAGATATTCTGCGACTTCTATTTTTCATATGTGCAGTCTAGAATGTCCTATGGGATAGTATTCTGGGCTTCCTCAATCCAAGCTGATGGGATCTTCATAGCACAAAAACGTATAATAAGGTGTATATTGTTTCAGTCTCTTAGAATTTTAACAGCACCATCATTGTACTTTTTACACCTAGTTACATTTGTAAAGAAACATGTAGCCTTATTTCAAACCAACCAGGATTTCTATGCTGCAGACATGACAGTACGGACGAGAAATGCGCTGGACCTAAGAAAACCCCTTCATAATACAAGTTTTCTCACCAAAGGCCCTCACTTTGGAGCTATTAGGGCATTCAATTTGCTACCGCGTGAAATTAGGGGTATTGGTTTGGAGAGGGCTTTCAAGCGAGCAGTAACTGAATATCTTTTAAATAAGTGTTTATACACGTTCAAGTTTTGGACCGAATTTTAATATTTTAAATCATATTTATATAAATTTTATTTTGTAAAGGTCTCTTTTTAATTGTATATTTTTTGTGTCTGTAGAATGTTATTATTAAAAACGATACTTAAACCCCCTGATGATGCCCCGTCATTTCATTTTTTGTATGATTGTATGGCAATAAAGTAATTTTGTATTTTTGTATTTTTGACAAATATTTTGCCATCTTCAAGGTGGTAATGGAAATTTGGAGCTAACGAAAAAGATAAAATTCTATCTAATATATATAATTTTGATCAAATAATTATTATGTAAAGTTAGTCATTAAATTTGATGCTATGTGTATACCAAATTTGTAATATTACCTAATTTTCAGTTCTCCTCAGAATTTGTTCAACCATAAAAAGAAACACACGGGAAACCATAAAAGTTACAAATGTGAATTGTGTGACAAGGGCTACTCGACGCCCGGGGAGTTAGAGACACATAAACGAATAGTTCACACCGGAGAAAAACCATTTTTGTGTGAGATTTGCAGCCGAGCTTACAGCAGCGCGAGGAATTTAGGATTACATATAAGATCTGTTCATGAAAAGGTACTTACAATTTAAAAAAAAAATATATTTTCAAAATGAGTGTTTCACATAAATCCTTTTAGTCAAGGCAATTGAAATATGTTTTACAATTTGCATTGTATTAACAATTAAATAAAATAGGTAGGTATATAACTTTACAAAAACAATTCAAAAGTAAGGAAAAAAATATAAGAAAGTATAATAATTTAGAGCAATTTGATATGGAGAGGGGCAAATATAAATAATAAGATAATCCGAGGTAAAAATTACCTAATAACATTGGTTCAGACTGGCCAACAGATTGATGTTAACTACACTGACGTATCCAAGGCGTTTGATAGTGTGTACCATCAGATTCTAATAGTAAAATTACAACAAATGGGTTTTTCTGGAAACTACATTGATTGTATCAAGTCATAATTATTTAATCAACATCAGCAGGTCAACATATGTGGTTCAATTTACAATAAGGTTGTTGTAACGTCGGGTGTCCCACAGGGCTTGCATATCTGTCCAATTCTATTTTTACTTTTTATTAAGGACATATTATCTTGTTTTAAAATATCTAAATGTCTTTTATATGCACACGACTTAACACTATTTTCACCAGTTTCCTCTGGTCGAATGGTGCAGCACCAATTACCTGCTTCTTAACATAACTAAATGTGAAGTGCTCCGATTTTATAGGTGCACTAATCCCATTGATTCTACATATGTTATAACAATGTAAGCCTTGAAGTTTTTACTTTCAAAGATTTGGGCTTTATTTTTGATGAAAAACTGACTTTTAATTTGCACATTGATAACATAGTACCTAAGATTTTCAGATTTCAGATTGCTAAGCTTTATTGATATACTAAGCATGTCACTGATACACACACTCTATAACTCCCTGATTCGGAGTGTTTTGGAGTACTGTTCTACTATATGGAGTCTGACAGAATTAAAAAACTTCAAAATAAATATACATAATATCTTTTATTTAAAAAATAAAAACAGATAAATGTCCCTAATTTGTAACAGTGGCGTATATAAGGGTGTGGTTTGAAGGTTAATCCCCCCCCCCGTACAGCCACTTGTGTTAAAGCTAAAATGATAAAAATAGGATGTAGTAAGGTTTTTTCCAGAATTGGAGTTTAAATTTTAATTGTCTTAATTTGTATATATGCCACTCAATTGTAATCTGTGATTCTCAAACTCATACAGGTCATAAAAGGCACCTTCCACCAAAATCGTCTTTACTGATAGAGATTTTCGGTCCTTCTAAAGCTGTTTTTATTTATATGTATTGATAGCAGAATAGAGTAGATATAACGACACAGAACGGTCATAATTTTATTGTTTTTATAATATTTTTTACAAGATGTTCGAGTTTATTCATGATTGTTAAACATCTTTTTTGTATCTTAAAAATTGACAAGTTGAATCCTTCAGCTCCCTAGAAATGCACAGCACATTCTTCAAGGAAAGTATCTGTAAAATAGGGTTCTAACTACATCCCGAAGAAAACACAGTTTATAACATAATATACAGTTCAGCCTTAGCTTTAAACTAGTCAGTATTAATACAATTTATTGTAACTATTGATAAGTTGACTTATGTAAACAAAGAGTATTGTCTGAACACGAATAAAATCTATAATCAGTTCAGATCAAACTTTTTCCATTTATTTATTTGTGTAACCAAGCATTCAATGATTTTTTTGTGGAAAACTATATGTAGCTCTTTATTTCAGACGGAAAAATGCCCGAAATGCAGTTTAATGTTAAGCAATAAGAGGATTAAACAGCACATACAAAAACATCAAGACAAGGAAGATGGCATTAGAAGGTACACTTGTGATAAATGTGGTAAAGGGTTCTTTACACCACATTCATTAAAAAAACATCAAGTCGTGCACACAGGGGAGAGACCTTATTCTTGTATGGTAGGTAACAGTGTAGTAAGTGTAGTTCAGCAGGTAAATGCCAAACAGTCCTATGATTATATACAGGACAAAAGTGAAATGACTTTCAAATATTTTGAGACCTGTATGAACTGTTTTAAGCAAAAACATGTTGTATAACTAGAACTCAAAAGTTAACCATTAGAGAGAGAAAAAATAGGTAAACATTGAACTCCTTTTGTCAGTCTGTTTGTTCTCAGCATAGCTAAAAAACTACTCTTTCGTTTGATTTAAAATTTTGGTCCAAAATTATGGGGATGACCTGGTAATATTTCAATGACCAATAACAGGCTTTTAGAATAGTGGATTTCATAATAAGGGATTGTTGGGAGTCATAGTACTAACGACTCTTTATTTTTTTTTTTCATTTCATTTTTTTTTTCATTAAGAACCCATGGCAAATATAATATTATACCATGTTCAGGTTGCTGTTCTACAAAACATATATTAAGTGTCCAATCAAAATTGTTTGCTCTATAAACTGAATATAGATAAGGGTCTTATACTATATCAGCAACGTGTACATATATTAAACATGAAGTATCCAAAGGTGCAGAATTTATCTAACTCTAACATTTGAACACAGAACTTGCACTTTCCAAATCTCATTTTTCGTAAATAAGGAACCAGGGGCGGATCTAGGATGAGGATGAGGGGGAGGGGGGCAATAATCTTGAATCTTTGAATCACATATCCTAAATTTAGAGTTTTAGAAAAAGTCAAATTTTGAATAGTTATCACAGATATAAAAATAAATCTTTAACAACTTTCCATAATTACTTCTCTGCATATCTTTAGAAACAAGGGAACTTTCCTCTTGACTTTTTTTGAAACTTATTAATTTCCCTAAAAATATGTTTAATTTTTAGGTCTGTCATAAAGCTTTTAGTCAGAAATCAGCTGTGGATACCCATATGAGAACACACAGTGACATAAGAAGCTTCTGTTGCGAGCTATGCCCAAAAACTTTTAAATATAAACAGCATTTGCGTTTACATTTAGAAAAGAAACACAAAAACCTTGATGAGAAAAAATTACTGAAGGATGACAATAATATTACCGAGGCGTTACTGGATTGTGTGAAAGCAGAAGAACATTAAAAATAACCAGTGGTGTTACCCGTCAGAGTACAAAAATTAATTTCTCCAAAAAAATTGGCTCTGCTGCTAGGCAGTCTGTCAGCTCAATTTAAGGACGTCCTGGGTACTGGATACCTATTACTTATTGAAAATTAAACTTTTGGAAGGCATCACACTTGCATCAACTCCCCTCAGACCTGTTTTCTCATTACTCATCGATGTGGTACTGGTACAGACAAAGTACATTTTTGAAACAATAAGGAATCTTCACAGTGGTGGAACTTGGATCGTTACTAGGGAAGAAGATCTCCACTCTGAGCTTACAGAGGTCATCCTTAAATCCTCGTGAAACAAGGAAAAACCCAAATTATTCAGCACTACTGTATGTGGCTCAGATGAGGACCCACCGAAGACTGAGCGTACAGTATGATGAATCAAAAAATAAAAATTGTCAGCTGCGTATTGAATAACTACCAGCGCTATTAAAATAGAATTGACATTTGAAAATTGAAATAAAACAGAAAAGCTGTAAATGATAGGAAACTGACCTTTTTATTTTTTTTTCCACTATTATATACTATTTTATACGCCGACTGGTAGCACTGAAAGGAACACACTTGGATAAGCATGCCCAAAAAGTATAGTTATCCTAAAAAAGTCACATAAGCCGAGGATATTTCGGTATTGAAACTGTGGGATTTTGTTTTACAGTGAAGTTGGAAGATAAAGAAAAACTTTTGATCTCTTTAAAGTCAAACAGTATTAAAAATTTTTGTATAAAAAATTATTTTTAATAAAGTTTTACAACTAATAATTTAATATTTTTTTTAAGATCCTCTATAAACGTAACAATGAATGTGGAAGAAGTTGTACAATGGGCTTTCTTATTTTTAGTCTGTTGACGTTAAAATGATAAACTTGGGTTTTTTTGCTTGTTTGTCAGGTAACATAAAAATCGTATTTAGCTCATTAACTTTTAAAAAATTGTGAACCAATAGATGATATATTTCACAGCTCCTCTAATATGCTCCTCTCTATACACTGGTAGATTTTGGGAGCTTATTACTAATCCAAAGTCTTTTTCCAAGCTTTTATTTGCTTTCTTCGTGCCTTTCCGGTTCAAAATTTGTTATCCATTTTCCAAGCACTTGCTGGTATCTGATTTGATCTAAAATTTGGCATACCTATGAACCTTCGGTAACAATGCAACAATATAATACCACGATTGAGGACTGAATTCTTCGATCGAGCGCGAAATAGAGAGCTTCGAAAATGCCAAATGCAATTTTGGCGAAACGTCAGCAAAATTGTTCTTTTCAGAACGAGAGTTTATATATATATATATATATATATAATATATATGAATTTTTGAGGAGACTTGATATTATTCTCTCACACATTTCGCCTTGCTCTAGAATTATCCTGGCTGGTGACCTTAACATCAACTTTGATGATAAACATTCAATTAATACTGTTTTGCTTTAAGTTTGCTCACAACTTACGGTTTGGAAATGCATACTGACTCACCTACTCGTGTATCTAGAACTTCAGCCACTACTATTGATTACTTCTGCTCCAACATTGATGTTACATCTTGCTCAGTCATAGATGCTTGCCTTTCTGACCACAAGGCTGTGTGTTGTACCTTTTCTGGTATGTTGGCTGAGATTAATAATAAATGCTGTCATGGTAGAATCTTTAGTCAAGCAAATTTTGATGCATTTCGGCATCTTTGTCTTAATGTCAATTGGCTGGGTATAGAAGTGTCTCCACAGCCATTCACAATGTTTTACTAGACGTCTTTAACCGGGCTTTTCCATTGCGTCAGTTAAAGCATAGGAAAAAGAAACGAAAACTGTGGCTGACTAAAGGATTGAAAATATCTGCAGCTAATCTTCGTTGTCTTAACTATATGAAAAAATATTCTGATAATTTAGGTTTTATTTCGTATTGCAATAGATATCGTAGGATTTACCGTAGACTAGTAAATGCTGCAAAAAATTTCTTGTGCTAAGAACAGACAGAAAGAGAGTTGGTGCATTATTAACGAATTGCAAAACAAATCTAATAGGTCTGGTTCTTATAGTGACAATGATCCAGATACATTAAACAGTTTTTATTGCTGTATTGCAGGAAAATTGGTCCAGAATTTGGCTGTGGGAGTTGATCCTCTTTCTTATTTGAAAGATTTATCTGTGCTTGGTCCTTTTTATTTTTCCCCACACATAACCAGGAGATTAGAGAGACTCTGCTTAGTATAAAAAACAAGAAAGCTTGTGGAGATGACGAGATTTCAGCTGAAGTTCTCTTAAAGTTGCCAGAAGGTGCTTTGGATGCCCTCGCTTTTGCAATTAATGATTCCTGGTCTGAAGTAGTTTTTCCTTCATGCCTAAAATCGGCAATAGTGATTCCCTTGCATACGGGCGGGGATCTCAGTGAGCTCTCGAATTTTCGTTCAATTTTTCTTTTGTCTACGGTCTCCAAGGTTATTGAGAAAGTTGCTAAGAAGAGATTGTGTGAATATCTTGAGACATTTCATTTACTTACCTTGAATCAGTTTGGATTTCAGAATGCAAAAGGGACACACGATGCAATTTTTGGTTTTCTCGAGGGTGTCTATACTAACATTAATCACGGAGAGGCAGTGGCAGCGGTTTTCTGTGATCTCTCAAAAGCTTTTGATTGTGTCAATCACAGAATATTGCTGTCTAAGCTCGAGTTGTATCGTTTCAGGGGTTCCGCGCTGTTGTGGTTTTCTTCATACCTTTCAGGTCGAAGCCAATCTGTAACTACTTCCGAAAGGCGATCTTCGTCATTGAGCATAAATTGTGGGGTTCCGCAAGAGTCTGTTTTAGGTCCTCTCTTGTTCTTGATTTATATTAATGATCTTGTGAAAGTTAACATATCAGGAAAATTTACCTTATTTGCAGACGACACCTCGATTGTTTGGCATAATAAAGAGATTGCTCAGCTAAGGAAAATTATAACTCAAGACTTGCTGGAGGTTAAAAGATGGTGTGATTCAAACCGACTTTCCTTCAATTTGACGAAGACTAATGTTGTTGATTTTAGGTGTGACATGCAGAACTTGCAGTTGGACAGTGCTACAATCCTTGACAGCCATGTGACAAGGTTTTTGTTGATAAAAATTTACGTTTCGAGGATCACATTTTAAATTTGAGCAAGAAACTCTCTTCTGGCTGCTTTGCAATCAGAACTGCAAGAAATGAACTCGGAATGGCAGTGGCGCGTACCGTTTACCTTGCCTTATTTGAATCGCACCTCAGATATGGGATTCCATTCTGGGGTTTTAGTAGTCAATATCTGTTAAACATCTTGTTTGTGCTGCAGAAGAAAGCTGTCCGCTTTATTGCTGGTGTGGGTCTAAGAGAATCCTGCAGACCTCATTTTCTGTCACAAAAAATCCTAACTCTTAGCTCTTATTTATCCTCGAAACAGCATGTCTAATCTTTAAATACCGAGAAAATATACAGCGTCCTGCAGGTCAACGAAACACCAGACAAGCTTTGGATTTGCCTTTGCCAGGCAACTTCTGCTTTGACTAAAAATTCTTTGATTTATGAGGGCAGAAAGCTTTTTAACCACTTGCCAAGTAGCCTTAGAATAATTGGGTCACTAAAACAATTTAAATGAAGTCTTAAAAAAGAATTGTTAGGCAAAGCCTAATATAAACTTGCCGAATTTTATGCTGACCCTATTGCCTAATCTGTCTGGTTGTATATGTTATCTATCTTATGTTCTTTTTTCAGCTGTACTGTTTTGCACATACTTGTATTTACTATGTTTGTATTTTATATTGTTTAGCTTGTTAAATGTTTTTTAAGATTTTTTTGTATACTATTAGACTTTATTACTTTAGTATGCTTTGTCAATGGAAATCACATTTCCTCGATAATAAAGTATTTTGAGTTTGAGTTTATATATATATATATATATATATATATATATATATATATATATATATATATATATATATATAACGAAAAAAAATACACTACGGAAAAACGGCATGATTGTTTATGAAATATTTAGTGATTTTATAATTTTATGTTGGTGAATCTGATATTGAAATTTAAATTGCATATCTCTCAAATTTTGTGTAGCACTTCAAAATTAATTTTATATTGGTAACTTTTTTCCTGAGGATACCGGTTCACATCTGTATGTGACAAAGGTGTCTATAAAATTCATTTGTGTCAATTAATGTTTCTCTTTAAAGTCGTATGTCGATGGTTTTTCATGACGTCAAGATGCCAACATGAAAAAGTTACTAGTCCAAAAAATAATAAATAGGGCTGTTTTTTGAATGTTCTCCAGTTTTTTCGTAAATAAGGCAAAAAGATAGTTTATTTTACGTCTTCCTATAATTGTTTGTAGTAGTTTCATACAGAACAAGTGAATTTTCATAAAAAAGAAGAAAGAAAAAATATATCGGATTCGCAATGTCTATATATTTTAAGGATTAATACCTCAAAAACACAATGTGACGAAAAAATTGACTTCGGATTCGTGATTAGAACCTTAAAATCTCCCTATAAACGAGAAATGATCAAAATCGGCGAGGGTATAAAAAAAAGTAGATAATTACCCTAAATACAATTTATATAAAATTGGGTGTTGTAAAAAAGTAAATAGTTACCTAAATGGCTACAATCATAAATAAATGTTAGATGAAACTGAGGTAAGTAAATGTGCTGGCAGACCATTCTATACCAAACTAGCCAATAATCACAGTACACGAATTGGGTAGTGGTTTGTGCCAATAATTCAAAAAAGAAGTAATTTAGCATCTCGGGCATTACGTCAGGTATGAATTAGAAAACCGTATCTTCGGCATTTTTGTTTATTAAATAAAATATAATACAACAGTTTGTAGTATTGCTTAAGTTGGTTTAAGCATTGCTTGAAGAATTGAACAACTGTTTAAGTGATACCATTCTATTTTAAAATATTTTAGCGCGAGTTAAAACCAAAATGCCGAACTGTGCCGTATCTTCATGTACAAACCAAAATAAAAAAACTAAGGGATCAAATATAAGGTATTTTAGATTCCCAAAAAATAAAGAAATGGCGAAGCAGTGGATAGATGCCTGCTATCGACAGGACAAGATAAATTTAACAAATGGTAAGTAGGACTACAGATCAATCAGTTGAAATCAGTTTTTTGAGTTACCCCATTTCTACATTTCATGTAACTAAGTTGTGTTGTGGAACCAAATATTACAAGTACTTTTTTGGGAGGTCAAAAATTCCTAGAGGTTGGGTACATAAAGAACTTTTTTCTTTGGTCTATGGCCACTGTGTGAAGCCTTGAAGAGTCGTGTATCTATTGATGTGAGGTAGATAATACTGTATTAATTGACAAACTATCAGAATATGGGATTGGTGATTTGGCACTTATGGCTGTATTTATATATTGTAAGTTAGAAATAAATCCTGTGACTTGTGTAATAAATGAAATGTGACTGAGTAGTTCTGTTTTATTGGCACGCCTCGATACCTCAGAGTTAAATACATACCATATTCTTTAGTCTACATCTGTAAATCAAACAATTTTTTTTTTTTGTAAATTATATTTTATTATTTAGTTTTTAAATTTGTAATTGAGCTTGCCCATTTATTTTGAAAATAAATGAAATCAAATTAAATATATTACATAAAAATACATCCTTTTTATGAATTCCATACACCTATGTGCAAAACAATATTTCATATAATCTTATTACCTTTTGTGTGCAGATATTTTAACAAAAGGTAATACATTAAATTATGGCTATTAGACCCTTATTTTTGCAAAAAAATTATGACTTTCAAAAAGTGCTCTTAATAAGAACTATTGAGAATTTTACTCAGATTTTAAAAAAGTAATAAAATATAGGGTTACATTAAAATATTTCATAACAGAAAAACAGCAAAACTAGGCAGCACCATTGGATCCATATTTTCATTATATTCGGGTAAGCGGTTTTGTGTGCCAAAAGGTCTAAATGGATATGACGTCAAGTGTAAAAATAAAGTATAACATAAGACATTTTTGAAACAATATTAAGATTGGACTAACTAACAGAAAACCATTATTGCAAAATTGAAAAGTAATTTCTAACATTATAATAACTTTATTCAAGAAGATAACTCTTTGAACTTTTCTTAAATTTTGTGTAAGAAGTTATTTCTCTTAGGCTTGCTGGTATATATATATATATATATATATATATATATATATATATATATATATATATATATATATATATATATATATATATATATATATATATATATATATATATATATATATATATATATATATATATATATATATATATATATATATGTATATATATAGTTTCTGGTAAAGCAATTTTATCGATTTTTATATATCAAATTTTGTCTTATAATTAATAAAAAAATTTACTTATTTTAAACACACTTTAAAATTGGAACAAGTATTCTAGAGTTTTTATTTATTGCCTACAAAATTCCAAATGTACTAAAAAAGTAAGTAAAAAAATGGTGTCAAATCTAATAAAAAAAAATTTAAATTAAATTCACTTCATATTATGTCCTGTAGAGATAACATCCCCAATTTTACCTTTTATCCTACAGTCCTAAATAGGACACTAACCATTTGTTGATATCTCCCCTTATCTCCAATGCATTAATTTCTTCTGTAAAAAGTATTTTAGCAGTCAAAAGCTCGAAGTCAAAGAAAGATGGCAAGAATGTAGCTTGATGTGTCCAAACCCTCATAAACAAAATTTAACTTTTGTTACTAATATCAGGTTTATATTCGCTTACTGGTATTACTAAATGTTTGCTCTATTACAAATGTCATAGAAATAATTAACATATGTTTTTATGAACAAATATACATGTGTCCAAACCTTATAAACATCTCACATTAAGAATATCTCCAGAATAGAAAAGCTTAAGCATTTTTTTGCTCTCTTGAACATTACCTTTACAGTTATCACATATCTGATAGGGTATTTAACTTAAGCTTTATATTTTTCAATGTGTTCAGATTGTTTGTTGCGTTTAGATTAACAAACAAAAATCTTTTTGGCTTTTTCGCAACTGAATAAAAATATTTAACTTTAAATTGATTGAAGCAAATATTTAATAAAATTACATATCTCAACATGTAAACTAGTCTGTCTACAGAATGTTTTGATACATAATATAAACAATATTATTTAAGCAAGCATAAGAAATTAAGGTAAATGACATAATTTCTTATGCTTGCTTAAATAATATTGTTTATATTATGTATCGAAACATTCTGTAGACAGACTAGTTTACATGTTGAGATATGTAATTTTATTAAATATTTGCTTCAATCAATTTAAAGTTAAATATTTTTATTCAGTTGCGAAAAAGCCAAAAAAGATTTTTGTTTGTTAAACTTTATATATTATATAATTTCTATAAGATGTCTCTGAAGGTATATAATTTGTGTATTAGTTTCCTTATATTATTGGTTTAATGACTTAAACTAAAAAGTTTAAAAACTCAAGATATTACAGTATTTTTCTGTATATGTGTTTCAGCATGTGTCTGCTCAATTCATTTTGATGCTGACAGCTTTGAAATCCCAATGATGCAAAGATTGCTGCAATACAATCCTAAAAATTCTCGTATTTTAAAAGCCGATGCTGTGCCAATATGTCATCTTCCTGGACCACCTCTGAAACCTAAAAATGCAGAAGTATTAAAACCCATAGAGGAAAAACGATATATAGTAAACTTAAAGAATACATATTTTGATAAGGATCAACCTACAACTTCCATTGATGATTCACAGTTACAACCAACACAACATAACATAAAACATAAAAACCAAATGTTAGGTGAGGTGGCTGCAATGATAAGTAGCAGTGCTGATGTGGAAAGTGTTGTTGACAGTAATGATTCTGAGTAAGTTTACCTGTTTATTTAATTAAATTATTTATAAGATATCTATTTATTTAAAATACATATTTTTAGAAATGTTTTTAGTAATCTATTATCCAGTGAGAATTAGACATGGAGGATTTTTCGATTGCTGTAAGATTTTTTGGCCTAAAGTGATATATTTCATATGCCGGGTAAATTTAAAATTTTCTGACTTACAAAGTAATGTCTGAATGATTCCCTGAAGGGTTGTTTACACATATATCTAATTGCACGATTTTGCAGTACAAAGACCATGTTAAATAACTGATTAGAGCAAGATCCCAAAAACATATTCCATAACGTAAATGGGACTCAATCAAAGCAAAGTAAATGTTCCTTGCGATGGACATGCTCAACTCCCAAGCAACCACCCTCAAGGCCAAACATCCTTAGTTAATTTAACATTCATACTTATGTGCTTAAAAATGTAATCTTTCATCTATATACAAACCCAGAAACTTATTAACTATTTAACAAATTTCCCAAAATCTGAGATTCAAGAGACATTTCAGTAGTCTAACATTTAAAAAAAACAATATTTGTTTTTCATACATTCAGAGTTAAGAAATTGAAATCACACCATTCCTTTATCTTCAATAAATCCATTTTGATGGCAAACTCCAACTGATTAGCGTCCTTATTATGCCAGAGAATTGTCGTATCGTCAGCAAACATCGTAAACACTCCCGAAATGCTCAGTCTGGACAGATCGTTGACATATAACAGGAACAAAAGTGGGCCAAAACAGATTACTGAGAAACACCAGAAACAATTTCTCTTTCACTTGATTCCGTCATTAAACGCTACTGACTGGTAGCACCCAGACATATAAGAACTTATCCAGGCCAAAGTTGCACCTCTGAATCCATATGTTTCAAGTTTTGGTAACAGCACTCTATCATCTACACGGTCAAATGTCAAATGTCAATGGTAAGGTTACAGAATACTGCTGCGGCAACTTCTCCATAGTTCAGAGTTGTATACAAGCTGTTAAGGAAAGAAAAAATTGCATCATTTGTGTTTTTGGACGCTTGAAAATCAAACTGAATACTGCTAACAAGATTGTGCACCACAACTGGATGAAATTCCAGTTTATACACTTAAACATGTAGCAGATTTAATATCTTGCCCAGTTGCGCATATAATAAATGAATTTTATTATATGTTTCCTAATGCACTAAAAAAAGCTAAGCTAGTACCTATCCACAAAAAAGGAGATAAACAAAGGAGTTCAAACTATCGCCCCATCTCACTCTTGCCTTCCATTTCAAAGGTTTTTGAGAGATCAATTTACAACAGACTTTTATTATTTTGTAACCAAAATCACATATTAAGTGACAGGCAGTTTGGATTTAGACCAACAAAGTCTACTGAATTGGCAATTTTTCATGCCTTAATATACATCTATGAAAATGTTGATAAAAACCACAGGGTAGCAGGTATCTATTTTGACCTCTCTAAAGCCTTTGATACTCTGGATCACAAGCAGTTATTGAGAAAATTGCATTGTTATGGGATTCGTGGTACATGTGCAAATCTAATAAACTCATACTTGGATGAAAGAACCCAAACAGTGTGCATCACACAAAATGGAACAAATTATTACTCAGATACTGTTAAGCTCAAAATGGGTGTACCTCAGGGCTCCATTCTGGGGCCACTTTTATTTATATTGTATGTGAATGACCTATTCGATGGATTTAGTGGGGGGATTGTTTGCCAATATGCAGATGATACATCTGTTTTAGTGGCTGATAGTTGTTTGCATGGTTTGTCGAGTGGATGTTCACGTGTGGCAAAGTCCATGGCTGAATGGTGCGAGGGAAATTCTTTGAAGCTTAATGCTGACAAAACTGGTCTCTTGACTTTTGCCAAGAGGAGTACCCAGGAATCATTACTTGTCAGACTTAAACAAAAATCTGTCTCAATGTCTGACTCAGTGCGGTTTTTGGGAGTGGACCTAGATCAGTGCTTGGCCTGGGGAGCTCACATTGAGTCTCTGGCCTCAATATTGAGTAGTACACGTGCTATGATCCGTAGATTAAGACTCATCATATCTCTTAAGCCTATTCGTGAATATTATTTTGCCCATATTCAGTCAGTTATGTCCTATGGAATTTGCTTTTGGGGCTCCTCCAAGGATGCCAATAGAATCTTCATCATTCAAAAAAGAATAATTAGATGTATTCTTGGTTTACCACCGAGAACATCTTGCAGAGAACATTTTAAGGAGTTAGACATTTTGACCGTACCATCCTTATATTATCTATCTTTTGTAATGCTTGTCAGAAAACAACCTGAGCTCTTTACTCAAAACCGTGACCTCTATGCCCACAACATGGACATTGTAACTAGAGAACGCAATGAACTGAGCGTGCCTGCACATAGCTTCTCATTTTATAGAAATGGCCCATATTACATGGCCGTTAGTGCATATCGATCATTACCAAAACACATAAAAAGCTTAAATAGTGTCAAAATTTTCAGAAAATCTGTGATACAATATGCTAAGTCGAAATGTTTTTATTCCTTCAATTTTTAAAATGTTATTTATTTATTCATTAATTTAATTTTAAAATGTTTTGTCAAAATTATATTTTATTATCTGTTTGTTTGATCATTGAATGTCTATTTAAAATATGTATTATATTTTTTTTTTTTTTTTTTTGTGGAAGGAAGGACGTAGCCGATGCACGCATCGGACAAGTGGTCCTTCTGAAACGTACACTACACAATGCTAAACATTCTAAATGGTACGGATTCGTAAAGAAGGTCAAAATAAAAAAGTCAAAATCGAGAGACCCAATAAAAACAGTAACTACATCAAACATTTAAAATAGAGAAAAAAAATTGATACACAAATACACATTTACAGACAAAAAAAAATTACAAAAGAATACATTAATCCATATGAATACGAAGTGTAAAAAACCTCACAAAAGCAATCCATTTAGCTGCCTTTTTAGCTGAAAAGTGCTAAGTCTAAAGATGTCATATTCTGCGAAATGACGATTGTAATTACACACTAGTCGGTCAATAAATGCGCCAGACCCATAATTTGTACGGTGGTATCTTTCAAAGAATAGCTGAGGTTGTCTTGTTCTCCTAATAGGTACCAAAAATGAGACCGACCCCAACAATATTTCACAATCAATGTCTCCATTTATTAGCTTGTGTAGAAAAACAAGAAGTGCCTTACGTCTCCGAAACTCAAGGGTTTGAAGGCCGCATAGAAGAGCTCTAGTGTTATACGATAGATCCTGATATGGGAAATTAAACTCTATCGTTATGGCACTGGTATGATGGACTCCATATTGTTGAACAATACTCCAAAACACTCCGTACCAGTGAGTAATACAGACAGACAATTGCTTTGGTGTCCGTCACATGCCTTGTATTCCTTTTTATAAAGCCCAACAATCTAAAACCCTTGAGTACAATGCTGTCAATATGCAGATTAAATGTTAGTTTGTCATCAAAAATAACACCTAGGTCAGTGTAAGAACTAACAACCTCTAGTGTTACATCATTTATGAAGTAGGAGGAGAGAACAGGATTAATGCGTTTATGAAAACGGAGCACTTTACACTTGGATATGTTAAGATGGAGATAATTAGTGCTGCACCAGTTGACGAGCCTTCCAATGTCAGATTGCAGTGCATTTGAGTCAGTGTAAACGGGAGCAAAAAATTTTAAATCGTCTGCATACAAAAGACATTTGGACGCTCTAAAGCAAGATACTATGTCATTTATAAAAAGTAGAAAGAGCACTAGACCAATATGTGAACCCTGTGGGACACCCGATGTCACAATAATCTCCCTAGAAACTGAACCACAAATGTTGACCTGTTGTCGACGATTAAACAAATAAGATCTAATCCACTCCAAATAATTTCCAGAAAGACCAATTTGCTGCAATTTTAATAATAAAAGCTGATGACAAACACTATCAAAAGCCTTGGATATGTCCGTGTAAACAGCATCAATCTGTTGGCCAGCTTCGACAGATGTAATTAAGTAATTTTGTAATTTGAACCCATAATTTCTTCACCGTCATAATTCATAACACTAGGCATACCAGAGTCTCTTCTCAAGTTACGAACAAATGACCAAAAGTGCTTGATATTTTCCGGAATAAGTAATTCAGTTTGCGTGACATATGTAAGATAGCACATGTCAGTTCGAAACTTTACTTCACGTCGTATGTCCGAATAGGCCAGATAGTCAGTTTGTTGTTCAGTCCTTTTATACCTCTTATATAGGCGATTCTTTTGTCCAATAAGCAATGGGAGGTCAAACCATTTTGGGTACTTGCAGTCAACCATGGTTTTCTTGGGAACATGAATATCGATTCCCCGAAGCAAAACCTCATAGAAGGTTTCAACGATCCCGTTGATGTCAGGAGATGATAAGAAAGACCAATCCGATTGCTTATAAAAAAGATTGAGTTCATGGAAATTTGCCCGATGAAACTGATATACACTCACTTGATTGTAACCTTTTATTGGAGGAACATATTCAATTTTATACATCAATTCAATCGCAGGATGGTAAGGGTCAATATTTACTAGGGGTAAATTAGGAGATGAAATGCGAACATTAACAAAGTCATCAGCAAAAATCAAGTCTAAAGTTCTACCCATGTGATTGCATAAAGAATTAATTTGTTGCAATTCTAGAAAGTTCATTGACACAATAAGAGTTTCAGAGGCCAACGATGTTAAAGACCTTGGAACAAGGGTATCGTCTTCATAGATCCATTCCACTGAAGAAAGGTTAAAATCCCCAGAAATTAAAAATATATGACTGTCACAACTACTTCTCAGCGACTCGCAGGTATTGCAGAATGACTGATAATACTCCAGGCTAGAATTGGGTGGGAAATATACACATCCTAGGACTAATTTTGTGTCGCCAGCCTTCACCTGAACCCAAACATCGTCAAACTCTAGATGAATAGGAGTAATAATCAAGGATGCCTGAAAACAACAAGAAACTGCAATCAACACGCCTCCGCCGCGCTGGCATCCCAGTTCTTCATAACTCCTATCTTTACGGAAAACCATATATTTATGTTTAAACATTTCGTAGCTACTAATATCACCATTAAGCCACGTCTCGGTAAGAGAAATTACTTCATAGTCGCAAGACAAAATGCTTAGAGAAATCTCGTCAGTCTTTGTGCGTAGTCCCCTGACATTTTGATAAAACATGCTCAGACTACTCGCTGAGGAAACCCCAATACCACTGACTGTATCATATGTCTAAGTTACATTTTGTTCGTTGATAGCAAAAAATTCGAACCTTCATATAGTTCCTGCTGCAGAGAAGTTGGAGCATTATTCATAGTCTGAGAACGAGCACTGGGGTTGTCGTGATCAGAATTAGACGTAGAAACGTGTTTCACAGACCCAACAAAGTTTGAAAATATCATCATATTAATGTTGTTATGCAACATATATACTTTCTTGTGTGACGTTGCCTTGTCCTTTGTGATTTAGCTAGCAATAAAGGATGTTTATTATTATTATTATTATTATTAAGTCGCCTCTTCACCAGCTTTTCAATAACCTTAGCCAATGTTGGAAGCAATGAAATAGGTATCAAGTTGGAAGGCACTTCACGGTCACCCCCTTTAAAAAGTGGAATAACTTTTGTTATTTAACCACACTACTTATGTACTCCTGTGTCATGGTCATTTATCACCTCTATAAAGAGTTTAAAGTCATCAGCAAACAGTAACTTATTAGAATGTTTAACAACTCAACATATATCATTAATTGCTATTAGGAATAATAGAGGTCCTAGATTAGCTCCTTGGGGAACCCCGGAAGTGCTAATATATGTTAGATTTGGCGCCTTTTATCTCAATGTATTGTTACTTAAATATGACTGGATTAAATCCATTTGTAATTAAGCTTGATGATGTGAATTCATCTCTTCAAGACAAACTTGTAGCAAATTTTGATGATCTGAAATTAAATCTGAATGTTGTTACCAGCAGCGTTAATGAGCTTAAAGCTACTTTTACCTCACTGGATAAATCTAGCACCACTGCAAGTAAAAACCTTTCAGATGTTAAAAAGACTACTATGGCATCTGCTGTTTATGATAAAAAGCTAAATGAGCTGGAACAAAGTAATAAAAACTTGCATACTAAGCTACTCAAACTTGAAAATGAGCTTTAGCTACTTACAGCAACATTGAATTCTATTACAACTACATCAAACTTAGGACCTCCACAAATCTCCTCTCAGATCCAACCTACCATTCAAAATGTACCCATGTCCATGAAGCATGGACCTAGGAGCTCTTATTCATCTAATGGTCTTCAAACCGCTGGTCAAGAAAGATCCCAACGACCAGTCAACAACAACAACATGGAGCGCACATCAATGTCTAATCCAGTAGGAGTCTCAGAGCGCTCAAGTAACAAACCTGTAATAATCGGCACAGGTACCGACAGGGGTCTATTCTCTGCAGGCGAGAGGCGTCAGTAGCTGTATCTGAGTCGATGTGATCCAGATACAACTGAGAAACAGATTTCTGATTATACGGAGAATCAACTATCCATTTCTGATGTCAAATGTTCAGTATTGGACAAAAATGATGATGTGGTTTCATTTAAAATTGAAGTTAAAGAATTACTTTTGAAGGGCCTGCTTGATCCTAAGCTCTGGCCGGCAGGCATTGCTGTTAAGGAGTTTCGTCCTCCCCGTATGGCCGCTAAAGCTTCCACAGCAAATTTTCAGAGGTGGGACAAAGAAGACCGGTCTCATTAGATCATGCCACCATCCTGTACCAAAATGCAAGAGGCTTAAAAACCAAACTTAAACATACTTTTTGTGCTGTTCGTGCTGAAAATTACTCAGTAATTGCACTCACGGAAACCTGGCTTGATTGCAGTATCAATGATGCCGAATTTCTGGACTCTCATTATACGGTTTATCGTACTGGTAGGAGCAGTCAAAACAGTCCTAAGAGCCGTGGAGGTGGGGTTCTTCTGGCAGTACATAATTGCATTAAATCTTATCGCCTGGCAATTGGTGAAGCATCAGTGGAGGAAACGTGGGTGTCAGTGACATTGGGCGATTTGGTGTATTGTACTGGTTGTGTCTACATTCCACCTGCTATGTATGTATTGCACTATGGAAACCACTTGAAATCCATTGCTAGTGCCTGTGAAATGTTCGATAATGTGCTTGTTCTGGGCGATTATAATCTTTCTCAAATAATGTGGTCCACTAGTGAAGATTTTTCTGGTTTGTTACCTGGTAATGTTACGGCAACAAGAGAAATCTTATTATGTGACAATACTGCTTCTCTTGGCCTATCTCAATACAATGGGGTAACTAATGATCACAATTCAATCCTGGATTTATGTTTTGCCAACTTTGAGCCTGATTCAATTATAAAATCTGATGGTTTGGTACGTTGTGATCCTTATCACCCAGCTTTAGAGTTATACATACCAGTGAATAAAACTAACTATCTAGAACCTCTGAATTATTTTTCTTATAACTTTAAAAACGCTAATTTCGATTTAATGAATATTTTCTTTTGGTAGATTGGCAATAAATTTTATTCTGTACTTTTCGACTGCTTTAATATGTTTGTACCCATGAAGGCACATCATTCTAGTGAGAAATTTCCTATTTGGTTTTCTTATGAATTGAAAAAACTAATCTATCAAAAGAAAATTGCTTACAAACAATACAAACAGTCGAACAGTGAAGTTGATTACAATGTATTTAATACACAGTAATGTAAAAATTTTCTGGAATTTCGTTCATTCCCAGTCTAATCAGGGCACTATTCCTAAGGAAATGTTTCCAGCCACTGAAAAATCATCTAATTATATTGACATAGCTATTTGGTAAATATTTTTCCTCTGTTTATAACCCCCAGAGAAATTCAAATGTCAGTACATTTTTTTGATCGATTTGAAAATGTTTCTAACATTGCTATAGACCCAACTGATATTGAGAAAGCTTTAACACAAGTGGACATCAACAAGTCTGTAGGTCCTGATTGTGTTCCTAACAGAGTACTAACATTTTGTTCTAACACCTTATATCTCCCCCCCCTATTTTACATTTTCAACAAATCCCTAACTTCCAGAGTTTTTCCAGAGACATGGAAGCTTTCTTATGTTTGTCCGATTCACAAATCTGGCAGTAAAAATGACGTAACAAGATACAGACCAATCAGCATTCTGTCGGCAATCCATAAATTGTTTGAACAGTGAGTTGAAAAATTCTGTCGAATATATTTCATCAGATTGTGATCAGTCAACAGCATGGGTTCACAGCTGGTAGGTCTTTTGACACAAATCTGTTTCTCTTTACAAATTTTATAAATTCATCATTTGAAAGCAGTGCAGAAACTCATGCAATATATACTGACTTCAGTAAAGCCTTCGATAAGGTAAACCATAACATCCTTCTTTCAAAGCTCTTTAGTTATGGTGTTTCTGGATCATTACTTTCATGGATGAAATCTTATCTTACTAACAAAATGCAGCAAGTCAAGATTGATGGCTATCGATCTTCATGTTTCCATGCATCTTCCGGGGTACCTCAAGGCTCTCACTTGGGTCCCCTTCTTTTTAGCTTATTTATCAACGATTTAGGATCCTTGCTCAAGTTTTCTGCTTTTCGCTGATGACATGAAATTGTATCGTCGGGTGACGTCCACTCACGACATGATTATTCTACAAAATGATCTTAATATTGTATATGATTGGTGTCAGCTTAATGACATGTCCCTCAACATTAACAAGTGTTGTTATATAAGATTCAGTAGACTCATCGATAAAGATCCTTTTCAGTATTACTTAAATAATGTCCCTTTATCTGAAGTTTCTGTTACAAAAAAAAGACCTTGGCGTATATTTAGAAGCTCGGTTAATGTTTACTGAACATTTTGAAGTGGTTATTGGTAGGGCTAATAAAATGTTGGGCTTTATTAAGAGAGCTACTAGAGACTTTACAAGTATATGCGCTATCAAAATTCTGTATACATCACTAGTCAGATCTGTTCTTGAGTCTTCATGCATAGTTTGGTCACCTTACTATCAGACCCACATCAATAGGCTTGAAAATAAGTTTATAAAATTTGCAAGGTACAAACTTTTCCAGAGTGGTGTGTGTCTCAGTGATGACCAAACTATGATTTACTTAGACTTAACTACTCTAGTTCGTAGAAGGGAATACTACCACATAAAAAGTTCAGAATGTCTTCAGTGTTTTTATTTACACATTCAAAATTACCAAACACGAAATAAGTCTCTTCTGCACATTCCATATTGCAGAACTTGGTACTTATTATTTAGTCCAGTTAATAGAATATCTGCTAATGTCAATAAATTCTATAAAGGTCTTGACTTCTTTAATTTATCGCAAGACAGATTCAAGTCTCAAGCTAAACGAATTATCTTAGGTTAGGTTAGATTAGGTCTGTAATCTCTGTATAAACTTCAAATGTATTTTCATACGTAAATAAATAAATAAATAAATAAATAAAAATATGAGCAGTGGTAGGATAATGTCATTTAAAATTAACCATTGTTGGGTCCACCAAACATACAATTTAGAAACAGTTTGATGGAATACTGTGTGTCATTTTTGTGGTTTTTCTTTAGTAATTCTGTATGTTTGTAATAAATGTCTATATTTGCCATATTATATAGGTCAACAGAACTCAACTTTTACTCATACTCACCCATCTTGGAAATTTAATTTTGTTGCAAACGGGATTTATAAACTTAATCACACATTCCCTTTTTCCAAAATAAATTGTATATAACTCACAGCGAATTAAGAGAAAAAAATTATCTATGGTTATAATTGCCTTTGTTTTGACATTTCTTTCTACTTAATCATCCACCAAATCAATCCCATATCAACCAAATTTGAATTAAGATTGGTATGGGAATATGCCTGCCAGTTCTGGCCTTACAAGTACATTGACCAACCAGAGAAAATTCATAATAGGTTTTTAAAGCATTTAATAAGTATAACTACCTTTGTATATAAACAGTTAAAAATTTAGTAAACATCTTTAAAGGAAGACTGAATAAATACATTAATTCTGTGATATAATAACTAGTTTTACACAATGTTGTCAATGTTTTTTTAAACCTATTATAAAAATGTTTATAATTTTAAATATCTTTTCAATGTTACAGTAGATATGTTTTAGCTTATAGTTGTATATTAGACCATTCCTACTTAAATAAATAGTTAAGTTATTCAATGTAATTTATCAAAGATTATGTTCAAGGTTTATTCGTAGGTGGGAAATAGATGGTGAATCGAGTATTGACGAATGTTGTAGAATCTGTTTGGAACATGTAGCTCAAAATGATAGCATTCGTATTTCTTCTAACATAGCAGTGATGAATAAAACAGTTTCCCAAATTGTGTATGAATTGGCATCAGTTGAGGTAATGTATATCTTATAATATGTGTAATTTTCACATTGCACATTTTTTTTTTTGCCTTTCTATTATTCAGACTTACTTTATCAATGAAATCAATCAAATATTTATTAATGTTATTGTACAATTAAGCACTTACACAAGTCAATAATAATTAAAATTACAATATACTCATCTTAATTAAAAGTATGGATCATATTATAAAAGACCCAAATCTATATATATAAAAAAATACACAATTTTAAATCGTCTTTTACAACATAAAAAAAAACAGGAAAATTAACATAAATATACAAAAGATATTTGACCAAAGCAATTACCAAGTAAAACAATTTAAGTACAATACAATGATCAACATTTAACAAGCAATAAATCGATACTAGGGTATTAAAAAATTAAAACAAATACAAACAAATATTCAAATATAAAAATAGAGCATCTAAAAATTCACATATAATTTGTCTTAGATGTGTTCAAAATTGCTTGCACATATCTCATCCAGTGAATGAAATACATTTTGTTGAAAATAAATTTTAAGTCTGTTCTTAAATTGAGTGGGAAACAAAATCCTAATTGAATGGGGCAACATATTAAAGAATTTGATACCGTAGTAAGAAGTTGCGTTACGGGATCGGCTAAGACGTAGATATTTATAAGTATAATTCTGACAGTTTCTTGTACTATATGGATGTGTGTTACTATGATTTCTGTACATGTTTAAATTTACTCTAAAAAAAGTTAAGCATTCAAGGCAGTAAAGGGAAGGTCAAATTATGAAAATACAAATGAGAGCAGTATCGATATTGAAAATCGCACAGAATCGACTTTGCGTGGACCAGATTTTATGAACCTAACCCCAAAAATTTCTATTTCTGCTGATAGCGAAAAAGAAAACAAAGAAAACCAATCAAGTGGATGGATTCGCGTTGAAAGACAAAAACGCAGTAAATTACGTCTCCCTCAACCAATTAGAGGCACAAATGTAAATATAAATTCACTTAATGTAGCAACAAAACCATCTTTAATGTTTATCTCGGGACTTGATCTGAAAACTGAAGCAAAGGATATTTTAGAATACCTTAGAGCCAACCATCCAAGTGAGAACTATATCTGTGAGAAGATGAGGACCAGAAAGGAGCACATTCATAGTGCTTTTAAATTAACAGTACCTGCTAACCTACGAGAAGTTGTAATGTCAGCAGAACTATGGCCTCAGGGAGTCTGCATCAATAATTTTATGAATCTGCAGGGCCGAGCGCCCTTGGTAACCAAGCAGCTCGGGAGCCACTAGAAGCAAAAGATAAATAATAGTAAATATCAATGTTCGATCTTTACGAAACAAGAAAAACCATCTAGAAGCCTTTCTGACGGACAAAGAAATCGATGTACTATGCCTTACCGAACATTGGTTAACGAAAGACGAGTTAAAGAATTGCCGAATAGGAAATCTTGTCTGCATTAGTTTTACAGCTAGGGAAAACTATGTAGGGGGCGGATCTGCTATTTTTGTAAAGGGCACTGTGGAGGCACATCCAGTAGAAGCTATTGAAAATCTAAATATTGAAAAATGTGTAGAAATTTGTGGTATCTCTTTAAAACAACTTAACTTATATATATTGGCTGTCTACAGGTGGATGAAACTATTAATAAGGTGGGTATAAACAAAAATATAGTGGTTGCGGGGGACTTCAATGTGCACTTTGAACAGCCCGATGTAAATACAATTACCTTAGACGATGTTTTAATTAGTAATAACTTTTTAAGCACAAGCTCTGAACCAACAAGAAATGAGTCTTGTTTGGATGGCATTTTCATAAATTTTTCTAAGGAAAATTTTGAGTCGGTCATTTTAGATCCGGGGGTGTCTGATCATAGGGCTCAGATTCTGAGTGTTATGCTACCAGATAGGCGTCCAATCCAGTCTGAATAAAACATGTAGACCATTAACTCAAGCTGGATTACACACTTTTTATGGCTTGATTGAGAGTAGTTCTTTTGATTTTGTTAGTAATCCTGAAATAAACATTAATGATAAATTTGTTATGTTCATTAGTATATTACAGCAAAACTGCGAGTCTGCATTTCCACAAAAAAACTATATTGTAAGGTCGGACCAGGGGGAAATATAGCATGGTTTGATGAAAGGCTTAGGAGAATGAGGGAACGCTTGCATTTGTTAGGTGAGTTGAGTAGACAGTACAAGTGTGAACCTTATGTTAACAACTATAAAATGTATAAAAGAGAATATAAAGAGGCAATAAAAAATTCTAAAATATCTGCGTATGAAAGGCTTATTTCCTCCTCAGCTAATCCAGTAAAGACTATGTGGAACATCATAAACAGGGGCACGGGCAGGTTAATTAAAGATGAGATAGATACTTCTATAACAGCTAATGACTTCAATTATTACTTTAGTAGCATTGCAAAAAATATACTTGAAAGTATACCAAAGTCAAATATTGAACCTTTAAATAATTTAAAACATCTAAACATTCCCACTGCTTTTAACTTTCGTGAGGTAAGTTTTAATGAAATGAAAGACATTATAAGTAACTTAAAAAATAAAGCCAGTTATGACTTTTTTGGACTTAATATTAAGATAATCAAAACAGTACAAAATTTAATGATATATCCACTAACAAAATTGATTAATATCTGTTTGAACTTTTTGAAAAAGAACACAGCATCTAATTATAGACCGATTTCACTTTTGCCTATCATGGGTATTTTGCACTTGGTTCAAAGAATCCAGGATGCTTTTGAGGGTAAATACATTAATGCTGCTTTGATGTGTGATCTTAGCAAAGCTTTTGATTGTGTATCTCGCAGTATTCTTGTTAAAAAACTCAAACACTACAATTTTAACAATGTGGCAGTTCAATTAATAGCTTCTTGTCTTCAAAACCGTGTTCAGACTGTCAGAGTGAGGGGTTGGAGTCTGCGGAGGCTCAGCTTGCTGTGGGAGTACCTCAGGGATCAAAACTAATACCGATGTTTTTTCTAATATATATAAATGATCTGGGCAGCAGGTTTCACCCTGTTTACAGACAAAGGTCTCTGTAGCTGCAAGTACCCTGGGGGAAGCTGTGCATGATCTGAATATAGCCCGTTAGAGCTGAGGGGTGGTTCAGTGCAAATGAACTACTACTAAATAAAAATAAACCAAAATGATTGTTTTCTCCCTTAAGATACCGCACACATGAATCAACACAAATCAGTAAAATTTCTGGGTGTCCATGTCTTGTGGTCAGGTTATGTGCACACTGATTGTCTTGCTAAGAGACTAGGTAGTAGTTTGTTTGCATTGAGAAATCTCTTGATGTTCTATGCTGTACTATGCATATTATGCTTTGTGTCCATTCAGTTATGACTATGCATTGTTGGTCTGGGGACATGCTCCTGGAGCGAGTTTTCGGGACTGCAAAGAAAGGCGGAGGGATTTTGGCTGGGCTTGGTTACAGGGAGGATTGTGCTTTTATAACATCTAAAAATTTTAACTTTGCCTCAGCGTTATATCTTGAAAACTAATTATATAAAAAAAACCTTCACACCTATCAGAAGGCACACAGATGTACACAATCACAATACAAAGGTAAGGACCAGCATTCTTCCACCCTATCGCCGTTTGAAAAGGTGGGTGCTTGTCTGTGAGACTCTTTAACAGTTACCAGCAGATATAAATTTCTGCCACTAAAGTCTTATAAACACAAAATAAAGACATCACTACAGGAAAGGTACCTTCTACAGTGTTGAGGAATTTTATAAATAGTTAAGTATTCTAATGTGTAATGTACTCTGGTTTTTGGGTATCAAAAATTTTTTTTTTTTAAATAAAACTAAAATTAAATTATATTATTTTAATGATTGAATGTACTTATTTTATATCTGATTTATTGACCTGTGTAAGTACCATTTTGTACACTAACATTAATAAAGAATTTGAATTTGAATTTAGCACTCTCCAGATTCACACCTCCACATCCCTCAAAGAAATTGTTGTTCTTTTAGATTTGTTTTCAAAATGTAACCATTAGAGCCTAATTTCAATATATCAAATAACAAGAGATTAGTTGTCATCCGTAATAAAGTATATCTTTATTTCTAGGTAAATTTATATATTTTTATGGGACTTTGAAAGTGGGGGACTCCAATATTGATTAAACTTTCCTGTGATGACACTCCGTAAACTTTTACCACCTGCCTCCTGTTTAGTAGATATGATTTTATTAACTCCATGCTTTCGGGGCTAAAGTTATATTTTGTAAGTTTTCGCAAGAGTATTTCATGGTCGACACAATCAAATGCTTTACTTAGGTCGTATTGGAGAACTGCAACAAACTGGAACCCATGGAAAGAGTCTATAATACAAAACCAAATCCAAAATACCCAAGACTGTGTTTTTGTCTTTTCTGAAACATTCATATTGGCACTGAGAGAACAATTTGTTAGTTTCAAAATAATTGACAACCTGCATTGACATACATTTTGGTCCAGAACACCTCCCTGGGTTTCTTGATCATCTAAATCAACAACATGATAACATAAAATTTACATTGAAAATTGAAACAGAAGACACGATCTTGATCACTTTCTAGATGTTCTTGTACAAAGGAAAGGAGATGGTCCCTTAGGACACTTGTATCGCAAACCACAGATTAAATGCAAAATCCCATCATCATCCAGCACAAAAGCAATCAGTCATTAATTAACTGGTTTACAGAGCTCTCGCGATTTGTGACCAAAATTCTTTACAATCGGAAACAGAGAAACTGACTCAAGCTTTAAGAGGGAATGGATATTGCACTGATGATATTAGACGATCAATTAGAAAATATAATAATCCTATCCACGAAATGATACTATTGAAATTTATAAGCATCCTAACAATTTTAATAGAGATACGGGCTTCAGTCAACATCATACGTGGAAACCGATCGTTACACCGAGTCACGCTTCGGTAAAAACAGGTCGACTATAAATAGCCGGCCTGTGTCTCATTCATTCAGTGCTCCGATCTCGTGAAGTGAAGATCCCTGAAGATGCCTCGTGCAATCGAAGGCGAAACGTCGGAAAGTGATTCCATTTTGACACGGTCTAATCCCAAGAACCATGATTTCTTCATTTTTATCGCTTTGTTTGACATAGGACATTTTGTACTTATTTATAAATTTATAATATAATTTGTTGATAGACTCCAAAGGAAGACCATTGTTTATAGCAATCTGCATTATAATATCACGCTGTTTATTAAACAATTCCCTTGACAGTGGTAAATTACACAACCTATAGTAAAAAGAGTTTAGCGCGGCGAATTTATGTGTGTAAAGAGATTTTGAAGCATACTGAATAATATCATCTGTGGACGATGCTTTGCTGTAAACAGTCACACTCTATCCTACAATGTTTCCTCAATAGCAAAAGGTCAAGAAACGGTAGTTTTCCTTCATCTTCCATTTCCAATGTAAACTCAATTTTAGAATGCAATGAGTTAACGAATTGTAAAAACTCTTCCAATTGTTGTATTTTTTATATGCTGTTAGGAAGAAGGCAAAATAACTTTTCATTATCCTGTTTTCCAAATTATCCATGAAAATCTCACTCAGAAATGGTGACAAACAGGAACCTGTAGCTAACCCAGACCTTTGCCTATATAACTGTCCATTAAACTTTTTTTTTTCTAGAACTAAGGTAAGAAGAGAAGTGAGGTAACTGTGGCAACGAAGATCTCGCCAATAAATCCCTTACCAACTGAATACAGCCTGCGGGAGGCACACTAGGAAACAAATTCTTCACATCCAATGAAACCAATAATGCATTGTGCGGAATATCAACGTTTTTCAGGTGATTGGCAAAGTCGATGGAATTCTTCGTAGAATATGTGCTATGAAAACCCGTTACGTCCCTAAGAACCCTATTTAGCCAAGATGAAAGCATAAAACTGTGAGATAATTGGTATATTAATAAGATGTGATAGCCATATTATTAATTATGTATGTATATGTATAAAAAATGTAATAACTAACTGCAAACAAATAAATAAATAACATGGGGAGTCAATAAATGAAAGCACTGGCCTCATGAGAGTGTCATCTTTATGAATCGTTGGCAAACCTTAAAGTAAGGGTGTTTTCGGGTTTGTTGTTGTTTTGCTGTTTGTTGTGTTTAAGGTTTATGAGTATAAATCAAATGCTTATATATACAATTTTAAAGGGTATGTTACCTACTTATTTGTCTAATATGCCACATTTTCAAAAAAAAAACTTCCATTTTTTTGAAAAATGCTTTGAATCTATGATTATATAGGTATTTTGAGCTGAGAAATACATTAAACACATTAATATTGACGAAGAATTAATATTTTTCAAGAAATGACTAAATTTTATGTTTTAAAGTCATAATTTCTCAATAAAATAGTGCAAACCGTACTTCGCTAGCCGTCTTAGTTTTCAATATATGATTTTTTCTGAATCTTTGCACGTGTCGAATTCGTTATTTTTAACTAAAATCGTCGGTATTTTAAAAATACTTCTAATACCTATAAATTAAAAAACTAGTTTGAATTAAATGGTGCAAACCGCATGGGTATCTCTAAAGGAAAACAAGTTATATGGCTTTCCGCAAGACCTTACAAAATCGCGAATCTTCCGTTTTTTTTTAAATATTTATTTATTATGTACATTTTTTAAAATTTTCCCTTTATAATGTATATATTCCGTTTTTTTTTTGCAGATTAGATCTTCACAACATGTTTCTCATCTACCTGATGTAAATAGTCCTCCACGACATTTGTCCCTTCCTCCAAATCGAAATGAAAATAATTTCAAATATTTATGAAATTATTTTTGTGGTTTTTCTTATAAAGAAATGTTTTATTTTAAAAATTACAAATCGAATTTTAGAAAACAAGTAATTCAGCAAACTGAAGACGAAAATTTTCTTAAAATATCCCATATTGTTATTACATAAATTCAAAAAAAAAATTAAATTCTGATTTGCAACTTATATATAAATTAATTAATGTTAACTTTAAATATATTATTAATTAATAATAATTAATAGCTTATAAAAAGTAATTAACTTATGTAATATGTTAGCTATACACAAGATAAATAAAGAAAGACTTATTTATGTATATGTTGTATTATTTCCTTTATAAGAACCAAAAAAGAAAAAAAAAAAATATATATATATATATATATATATATATATATATATATATATATATATAGTGTGTCCCAGACTCGCTTCTCTATATAGGGATCTCGGCTCTTATTATACCTACAGCAAAGGTTAAATGGGGAAAGTTTTAGAGGAAACTTATTGCATTCGATATCCGGCATCAGATTTACGATCGATCAATAAGTTTGGGAAATATCGAAAATGGCGGATTTCGTTTTTCGCCAGTATATCCAGAACGGTAAATTTGACAGCTGTCAAAATGTGACATTCGGACACATTTTTAAGACAAATAAGATGGCGTATACGACACGTCGTCATTGTTTTTTGTTAACCCGCAACTCGCCTCCACTTTCATTTTTCTTATGACCGCCATATGGGATTTTTCGATTTTTGGAAAGAGCTTAAAATTTCCAGTCTAGTGATACCTCACAAGTGCATTAAAGATTTTAATGTCATCAAAATATCACACTTCGTAAATTTGGTTTCAATGTTTTTAAAGGAGGCCATGATTTATTTGACACAAAATTACATTAATAAGTAAGTAATGTATTGAACGCATTGAATATTGAATACAACATGAACGTAAATAACGACTTAAAAAATCTAAATGAGCTTTAACTACTTTGTAAGTGGGTAACATTAATTTACAAATCTGCAAAATGACGTCCATTTGCGTCGAGACATTTTTGACAACTGGTGACTGTTTTTCGTACAACCCTAGTAAGTGTATTTCTGTTAATATTTCTAATTGTGTCCAGAACTCTTTGTCTCAGGATTTCTATGGTCACGGGGGATCAAATTCATAGATTTCATTCTTCGTGTGAGCCCAGAGGTAGAAATCCAAGGGCGACAGGTCAGGGGATCTAGGACGCCAAAATATTGAACCATTTAAAGAAATTATTTATTCGTCAAACTGCTCTCTTACGAAGTTCCTGACTTGAATGGTATTGTGAGCCGGACATCCGTCTTGTTGAAACCAAGTTCTTCTTAATTCATCTTCCGTTAGAATAGCTCGTAAGGCTGGTACAACCTGGTTTCGCAAAAGCTCTAGGTACCTCTGCCCGTTTAAGTTGTAGTCAAACAAAAAATGGTCCAATAAGTCAATTTCCTGAAAGGATTAATAATTTATAAATAGGTGCCCAACAGTCGAGGGCGGCAGGGTCGGCCGGGTGGTACTAGAAACTATAAAGTATAAGGGGAAAATTATCTTTACTAAAAAGTAGATACTTTCTTTTCAAAAATGATTATCGAAACATCCCGTAATGAATGAGCTTGTATACAGTTGAAACCTATTCAGCTTTATTATGAAAAAGAAACACATATTTGGTTAGCGGGAAGTAATAGCCGTAATAAATTATTTTGTTGGTATTACATATTAATTTCGGAAATACTAAATAAATTTATTTCAGTGATATAATAATCTTAAAGAAGTACACTGTAATTTCCTGAATTGGGTTTTATGAGGCTGCCATCGTTCGAGGTACATCCCCAAATACCTTGCTGAGGTAACTTCGGCTTTTCTGTATAATTGAAAGTACAGAGCTAACATGTCCACCTTTTCTTCATTTGAATACGGAATGCCGGCCATTTTCTATAGGTTTTGACAATGTATGTGTCAGATTTATGATGTTATTGGGATAAAAGCGTACCTACTACTTATTAAAACACGTACAGCTTTGATACTTTCAACTATTTAACTTAACGTCAAAGTCAAAATCCAATTTTGTTACAGATAAATCATGGCCTCCTTAGAAAAGCATTGAGAGCTAACATTACTTTAAATCATGACCTCCTTAGAAAAAACTGAAACCTAACTTTACGAAGTGTAATATTTCGATGATATTAAAATCTTTAATGCACTTGTGAGATGTCACTAGACTGGAAATTTTAGGCTCTTTCCAAAAAACGAAAAATGCAATATGGCGGCCATAAGAAAAATGAAAGTTGAGGCGGGTTGCGGGTTAACAAAAAACAATGACGAGGTGTCGTATACGCCATCTTATTTGTCTTAAAAATGTGTCCGAATAGTGTCACATTTTGACAACTGTCAAATTTACCGTTCTGGATATACTGGCCAAAAACGAAATCCGCCTTTTTCGGTTTTTCCCCTATATCTCCAAAAACAATCGATCGATCATAAATCTGAAGCCGGATATCGAATGCAATAAGTTTCCTCTAAAACTTTCCCCATTTAACCTTTGCTTTGGAGCCAAGATCCCTGTATAGAGAAGCGAATCTGGGACACACTGTATACATATATATATATATAATGGAAGATAAGTGTACGGAATTGTAAAATAATATTTATAATTCAGTCATCATCAGACAACGTAAGCATAAAACAGGATCCAAACCAGTATACAAATCACACCTTAGATTAACACTGGGGTGCTGTTTTGTTTCTGTTGACATTATTTGATACATAGAGAAAGGTCATAACACATGTCGTTTTGTTTTAATGTTAACTGAGACTTTAGGTCCTTCTTTTGTTTATTTGTTTGAGAACGATCGATTTTTTTCAATACCTAAATAGTGGAAAATGACTTTTTCCACTATTTAATCTGTTGCAACTGAAAATTACTATTTCTTCAGTATTATAGTGGTCAGTATCCAGTACTATCACACTGAGTGAGAGAATTGGAACCTAGAATTAAAATCAACGTGTTATTATAACATTCTGGTTTCGATATTCTAACATACATACATTAATGAGACTACTGAAAGTTAAGCGTTTAAAAACTGTTTTTTCCGATTTTGTAATTTATAGACTTCTTAGCAGTTCTACTCAAATTTTAAATTTCAGGCATATACAGTGTTTAATATACGAGGCATTACTTCTACTGAATACTAGCTCCGATGAAGCTCTTGATCATTAAATGCAACAACAAACTCAGATTAAACTTTGCTTCCAATTCCAAGGCTTACTTACAAAACTAGTCCATATGTCCATAACTGTAGTTGGACGTGTCTGTTCTAAATGCCTAAACCTTAAAAGGATTGATGGATTATCTGTAAAATATCCGATATTATCCACCAGTGTCACCAACCGTTCAAGTGTCATTTGAATTTGAATATACTCGATTCGATTTGGGTAATCTCGGATCATAAAGCAAAATAGTGTGTTCAGTTTTTGGTTTTTGTACAATTGTTTTTTACTGCGTTCAAAAAACGCAATCCTGTTGTAATAGAAAACTGAATATTTAATAACCTATTAGAACTATTATACTTAAGTTGATCAAAAAGTTAGCAAAAAATCCGAAATAAGTCAGGATCAGAAAAATGTCCGAAATGTAAAAAAAAAGTCCGAAAATCGGACTTTTATCCACCCATTAGCAACACTGCGGCATAACTTCGCATCTAACTTGTCTTTTCCTTCTCTCTTTATTTCAAGTAGCACGGCAGTAGCAATGTAAATCTGATTTTTTTCACACAATTTGGTGCAAATCTTGACAGAAACGGAATAGCCTATAAAATAAAAATCAATATAAGGATAATATAAATAATATATTTAATAATTTATTAGAATAGCATAGAGACAGAAATAACTGAATAATCAAAAAAACTTATTTTGAAAAACAAAAGTTAAATATAGTTTGAATTATTAATAAAAAATTGGAATCGGAAAGAAAACGTTTGTATTTTTTGCGGTAGTAACCTAGTTCTTTAGAAAAAGCACTAGTAATATAAAGTTATTCAATTTTTTTATTTCTATAAGATTTGTAATAAATAAATTTAACACCATTTTTTTATTAAGAAATCATGGTTCTTGGGATTAGACCGTGTCAAAATGAAATCACTTTCCGACGTTTCGCCTTCGATTGCACGAGGGATCTTTACGTCACGAGATTTAGAGTCGTCTCCACTAAAACTAAAACCATGGTTCAGATATGTAGACGAAACTTTTGTAATATGGCCACATGGTCCAGAAAACCTCCCTGGGTTTCTTGATCAGCAACATGCTAACATAAAATTTACAATGGAAATTGAATCAGAAGGCACGATTCCTTTTCTAGAGGTTCTTGTACAAAGGAAAGGAAATGGTTCCTTAGGACACTCTGTATATAGAAAACCAACGCATACGAACAGGTACTTAAATACAAATTCCCATCATCATCAAGCATAAAAGCAATCAGTCATTAACTCATTGGTTTACAGAGCCGTCGCGATTAGACGATCAATTAGAGAATATAATAATCCTACTCCACGAAATGATAACAATAAGGAATTACCGATAGGAAATGTAGTTCTTCCATTTATACACGGAACCACAAACAAGATTGCAAGGTCACTTCCCCGGTCCAACATACGTACAATCTTCAACACACACAAGAAAATTGGACAATGTTTGAGATCGACAAAGGACATTATTCCTTTTCAAACGGAAGGAGCAATTCCTTGTTCCTGTGGTGATGTTTATATTGGAGAAACTGGAAGATCCATATCGACAAGGAACATGAACGATGTATCAGAAAGAAACAAATTGTACAATCTGAACACCAACATTCTACTGAGCATGTCATAAATGTAAAAGAAACCAAAGTTCTTCCATCTGTTTCGGGACTATAAATTAGAGAGGAGGAAAATTAGAGAATCTATTAAAATTTATAAGCATCCTAACAATTTCAGTCTACATCATACGTGGAAACCGATCGTTACACCGAGTCACGCTTCGGTAAACACAGATCGACTATAAATAGCAGGCCTGGGTCTCTCCGAGCTCATTCAGTGTTCCGATCTCGTGATGTGGAGATCCCTGAAGATGCCTCGTGCAATCGAAGGCGAAACGTCGGAAAGTGATTCCATTTTGATACGGTCTAATTCCAAGAATCATAATTTCTTTCTAGTTTTTTTATATTTTTATTAAATACGTAATTGTATATAATATATAAATTTTGTAAAATATGATATATCTTACAGCCAACAACTCTTAGACGGGTCTATTGTTCTCTTGTAGAATCTGTACTTAATTATGGTAGAGTAGTTTAGGTAGGGCTGGGGCTAATAAAACAATAATGCTAAGCCTATTTGTGGCTCACAAAAACAATCATAAGATTTATGCTCAATTTTCCATTTATAAAAATGACCTATGTCATGAACTTAACACAAGGAGTACAGCTTGGCAAAATGTATTATTAATGTCCGTTAAACATAAGGCTATCGAGAGACATATTTGTTGGACCTAAAATTTACAATATTATAACCTTACACTTTAGAATTAAACCATATTATAAAAAATTAAACATATGCTGAATGGATTATGAACATCACTACCAGCGCATTGCCCAAGAATAAATATATTGATTATTATATAAAAAAACAAGTTTATAAACAGGATAAATTTCATCAAGAGGACTTGGTTTTGTCGGCTGTTCCACCCCAACGACCCAAATAGCCAGATGAATGGGATTCAGAACTTTACAAATTATGTCAATTATTTAAAACGCTCAGCTAACTGATTTCGTTCAAAAAATTCGTTTGTTCGGAGACGTTACAACTCTAAAGTCCGATGAACGTGATTCAGAACTTTACAAAGTGAGTCAGTTATTTGAATCGTTCAGCTAACTGATTCGACCGTTCGCGAACGTTACAACACTAGTATAGATAATTTATAGTTGGCGCATTACCTTTCTGGAATGACGTCACGCTGGTTTCAAATAACGTATTTCTTATATTATTTACACAGCTAATATAACATACAGCTCCCCTCCTTAGGGTCGGCACCTTTATTCTGGCGGTCGAAAACCAAGTGAGATGAAATTGTCGTTTCCTTTTCTCGCTGGTGGGAAAAGTCAGAGCCAGACTAAACTGATTTTGAATATTGTAATAAATAACTAGTTTGTGACGGACAGTACCGGAGTAGGCAATGTTTAAATTTACATTGATATGGTTATTGTAAAGCGATTTAATTTAATAATTAGAATATTATTAATGATATTAAAAACCAATAACCGACATAGTCTTAATAAAGAGTAGCGTAGAGTTGTATATACCGGGTGTCAACGATTCTATTAGACAGGCCATAACATGTAAAGTATTTGACGTATCAAAAAGAAATTTGGTATAGGTAAATGATACATAAAGGAGAGAGTTTTCGCATATTTTTTACTTTCCGGTTTTACCGGAAATGACTTCAGTTTCAATGTTTTAAATGAAGCACTTTGAATATTTTTACATTTTTGGATTCCTGAGACAATTCTGAATCAGAATATGAAATCTTTTTACGCCTACTTGATTTTTTACAGCCATTTTTAAAATTGCATCTAGGTGGCCATAACCGGACGCAAATTAATCTAAGGACCTAAAATAATGAGAGAATAATACAATCGCTAAGTTTTAGTGATTAGTCTGATAACTAGGAACAAGACAAGTTGATAAAATCAAATTTTTGTGTCGTAACTTTTTTTTCCAAATGGCGACCCTTTTTAGACAAGCACTTTTTAAAAAGAGGATTATTTTGCGAATCTAACGGAACAAACTTTTTTACGATTGGATTAGAAATAAGCTCAAAAATGAAATATAACTTAGGAAAAAGTATGCCATGGATAGCCATGCTGGATATTAAGTAAAATTTTTTGTCTTGACAGTGACACAATCGTATGTCTGCTCAGAAAGAATAGGTGAGTGTCACTGTCCAAACAAAAAATCCTACTTAATATCCAGCATGGCTATCCATGGCACACTTGATAAAATTTAATAATTGATTATCAAGTATTTTTCTAAGTAATATTTAATTTTTGAGCTTATGTTTAATCCAATCGCAAAAAAGTTAGCACCGTTAGATTCGCAAAAAAATCCTCTTTTCAAAAAGTGCTTGTCTAAAAAGGGTCGCCATTTGGAAAAAAAATAGTTAGACACAAAAATTTGATTATTATCAACTTCTTTTGCTCCTAGTTATCAGACTAATAACTAAAACTTAGCGATTGTATTATTCTGTCATCATTTCAGGTCCTTAGATTAATTATTAGCGTCCGGCCATGGCCACCTAGTTGCAATTTTAAAAATGGATGTAAAAATCAAGTAGGCGTCAAAACTTTTTAAAATGTCATAATCTGATTCAAAATTGCCTCAGGAATCCAAAAATGTAAAAATATATAGAGTGTTCCATTAAAAAAACTGAAACTGAAGTCATTTCCGGTGAAACCGGAAATGACTGAAAAGTGAAAAATATACGAGAACTCTCCTCTTTATGTACCATTTAACTATATGAAATTTCGTTTTGATACATCTAATACTTTACAAGTTATGGCCTGTCCAATATGTTCGTTGACACCTGGTATGTATACTAATAGATAAAGGAAAATGATGTTAAATAAAATTCCATGGTATTTTATGATTTCAATGGTTATTATTAAGTAAATGAAAAAGAAAAAATTACACAAATGTTTAATAGTAAAAAATGCTTATGGAGTAAACTAAACAGAAATATTTTTATAAATTTTTCCATATTATTAATTTATTCCTGCTTATATTTTTGAAGTTTCCATTTATTGTTTTTAGCGTATAATAGATTCTTACTCTTATATATAGATTAATGACAAATTCTTTGGGAAAGTATTCACATGGATGAATAAAATGCAATGATTTAGTTAAACCAAAAAGATTGCTACAAAGGTTAGGTTTTATTGCAAGTGTTTCAAAGTGTTCTTGAAATATTAGTTCGACTTTACAAATAAACTCTACAAATTTATCATTTGGCATTTGTAGGTTTCCAAACGTATCTTTGTCGGCATTTTCATATGCTTTTAAAAAACAATAAACGGATGAATCATCTAAATCTTTGTGGTCTTTGCTATATTTAATGCAATTATCACAAGAGTGAACTCGAAGGGATTTATTTAAAAGATATCCACACACATACCTTATAAAATTTTTTTCTAACATTTCATCTCGGGAATAATTTATTTTATTAATTTCGAGGCTTACTTCTTTTAGTGAACTGGTCTCTTCCTCAGGTATAGAATCGTCTTTACAGTCGGGAAGCCTTAAGAGCATTTGATCTGCATCTGCCTCACAATTTTCTGCACCTGAGTTAAGTAAGTTAACGCACTGCAACTTTCTAAAAGTTCTTATTTCTATCTCTAACTTCAAGTTTCTCTAAAAAAGATAGGCATTCAGTCAAAAACTCCATTTGAAAGGGTTCCCCTTTGAAGGCTGCATTATACCTTTTACCGGGTGAAGTTTGTGACGAATTTAAAATATCAAAGAGCTGGTCTATTCTCTTAACAAACTCTGCAGTCTCAGTGGCTTCTGCAGGTAGAGAACCAAATCTGATGTAAAAACTCATGCCTACAAAAACAGAATTGCTAAATACTTGTGTGGCAAGTTTAACTTTCATTTTTTGAAAATTTGTGGGATATATATGTGAGTCAGTTAATTTATGTGCTGCTTTAACCGGAAATTTTTTATCTATTTCATAAAAGTCAATTATGTACTGCCAAGAAATTTTTTTACCATCAACGTAAAAGTCATACTTCATTAGCATATTTCTAATGGCTTTTATAATATGGGGCACATCAAAAATATAATAAAGGTAACGATTTTGAAGGCAAAAATGGCTATTTTGAATAGAGATATTTAAAATATTACTTAATTTGATATTATTAGAACCCATGTCAGAAGTAACTGCACAAACATTTAAGCCAATATTTTTCAATTTTTGCAAAGCTTTACTTAAATTTTCGTGCAATAATTGCGCCGGACAAGAAGTATGACAAAGAAAATAGGCGAGAGGCTGTTTCCATTTGCAATAAAGTCCTCTTAACATGAACACGCATGCAGTCAAAGCTGGTTTAAAGATCTTCTCTTCTTTGTCATCTATGGCCAGTCCAATTATACAGTCTTGAGACCGTTCATAAAACAAATTTGCTTTAATAGACATCTCATCAAAACATAGTAGGCAATACCTATTTTGCTCTTGAAAACCGTCAATCTTTTTTTTTAACAAATTATAAAATTCAGCGTTTTCTAATCCTGGTCTTATTTTAATAGCTCGAATTTCTTTTAACAATGTATTGGGAGCTGGAAGGCTATATTTATGCATTAAATATTTTTTATAAACTCGGGGACCGGCAAAATATATGGACAAACATTCAGTTTTGAACTCTTTACTATAACGTCTACCCTTTGGATGTTTTCGCCCTTGTGATATCTGCATATTAATAATTTTAGCAGTGTCGACCGAATTGCAAAATTTGAATGTCAGAGACATATATTGATTTAAAGTTATATTATCTAACTGACTATCTAATTGTCTTTCGAGTGTCTGAACTTTTTTTCGCAAATATTGATTTTCTGTAGTAAGAGATTTAATGTTGCGTCTATATTTTTTCTTCCTCGGAGTATCAAAAGATAAGTTGGCTGATGTTTGGGTAGAACTTGGAGATATCAGAGGGGGACTACTAGCATCGAAGGGTCTGGCTTCAGTTTGATTCTCGGTTTTCCCTGGAACTTCAACTTCGGTTTCCACCTCGATTTCGTCCTCGGTTTTCACGTCTACGTCGCGGTCGTCCTGAGTTTCACCCTCGACTTGGACCTCGGTTTCCACCTTGTCTTTGGCCGTGGTTGTAGGCTTGATTCTGACTATGTTTGTTTGACCTACTAGAAGAAGAAAATAACATCAGTTTATAAATAATTCAAAGATCGTAGAAAAAACGCATTTCCTTCACACCAACCATGGTGCAAAATTCGCAAAAAAGATCCTTACACTTTTATTTAGCTGTTACAACTTAACAATACAAAATTATAGAATATCGTAAATACCTGGGTCAGTATTTGTGATAGCTGGAACTAAAATTCTGTCATCCAGAACTCTGATTTTCGCAGGAAGTAGCAAGGGTCTACTATATGCGTGGTCACCCTTAATGCTCTTAGAACTTCCTTCAAGAGATGGAAATAATGTAGGAACTGCAGTGGCTTTCAATCGTGTATGAAGATGACTAGTATACATTTTTTCTTCAAAATGGTCTTCACAAAGAGTGTAGCTATTATGAGCTTTTTCCAATTTGTCTAACAGATCCTCTCGATTGGCTTTCATTGCCCATACCTTAGCTCTGTAAAATTTAAAAAAAAACGAAGATAGTATAAAAAAATAAAAATGTTATTTAGTAATTCCTTTTGGCTCTCAATTTTACCGGAATTGACCCCCTAATTTATTTTTTTTTTAATTAAGTAGAACTAGTGTTTTAAAAAAACCGGCTTTTTTCCAATTGGAAGTATATTAATTTAATTTTAAAGTTTTTAATTAATACATTTTGGTTCTTTATTTTTAACTTTTTAAATTTTCTTTACTAATTTTAAGGAAGAACATTTTTTGTTTCTTAACTTATTTTTCATGTTAACAAAAATAAAAACTAGGATAATTATAAATTGTATTTTTCCATATTTTGTTTTTTTTTAATCTTTTGGAAAAAAACGGATTTTTTCGGGAAAAACCCGGTTTTTTCCGAGGTGTTAAAACACTAAGTAGGACTCTGTATATATTTTTTTGTGCTATCGCATTCAACCTAAACTTAGCTTTTCAACGATATTTTAATTTTTGTTTTCAAAATGGCGACTAGACAGCAATTTTTTTGAAAATTCAACATTGCCGCTTTATAAAAAAAAAATGCATTTATACAGTACAAAATTTAAAACTGTTTTGTTTTTTTTTAGAACACTTCACAATGACTATAAAATAGCCATTTATTTTAGAGAAAGGCTACCTGATTTGTCAAGGATGTCTAGCATATCGTTATCTTGAAAATAAAGTTAAGCATGCGACACATCTTTAAAAACGGAATTTTATGGCGAAAATGACTTATAAAATATACAAGGTACCATTAAAGTAAATGCTCTTTCGATTAAAGAAAAGTAAAAAATTCAAAAAATAAGTTTATTTTGGACTATTTAAAACATATATTTATAAATAGCGCCTGTATTTTTTGTAAAATGCGGCAATGTTGAATTTTGAAATAGGTGTCCAGCCTCCATTTTGCAAAAAGTTAACTTGTGGAATATAGTAGAAGACTATTATAGGCTGAATAAAATAGTGCAAAAAATATACAGGTTTTTTTTCTTTAAATAAAAAGCAGAGTCACTTCCGGCAAAATTCGAAGTAACTTTTAGTTGTTTTTGCATCGGAAATTTGTCTCTTATGGAATTAGACAAATGTTTCAAATTTCAAATAGATATTTTTAAGACCACAAAAATATCAGCTTGTTACTTGTCTCATGTATCACCCGGTCACAGCAAACTTGGTTCTAAAAGCAACACCTATATTTTCAAAAATGATAAAGTTAAAGGGAAAATAAAGACCCCAGCTTGCAGAAAATATTCAGTACTTCTTAGAACTTAAACATCTTTTAAATTTGAATTTCTTCGAAATATACGCACACGATCGTTAGAATCGCTAGGTTTTTAACTAATCTTGTCATTTATTGTGCACGTTCTATATATTTTTTGTGTAGTGCAGACTCTATAGATTGTAAAAAAATCAAAGTTAGGGGCTTTCTAGTAAAAAACAACTATGACTATGTACTATGAAAAAAAAAATTTTTTTTTCAAAAAAACACACATACCTCAAAAAAAACCGCTGCCAATGGAATCACTACTTCCACATCGTGTCAAACTAGTACCTATATATTTTCTTACCCGACCCTTGTTTTCAGACGAAAAAAAAATAAAATTTAGAATTTCAACCTACTCTCCTCCCCTAAAATTTTATTAAAATGATGAACGAGTTTTGAAATTGAAATCAATACCCTCAAAAACCCATAGAACTACGTAACACTCGATTTTTTAAACAGCATAATTTTCATCCCCTAACCTAACCTAACATAGCCTAAACCCCTTATTTTCACAGAAATCTCAAGCAGGACATATAACATGATCATTTACAAAAAATAACTATTTTTTACCGATTAACCCCACCTTTCCCTAAGCCGTTTTTGCATAAAAGCGATCAGAATCATTCTCCTATGGACTGCTCTTCGTGTGCCAAATTTCAGCGCAATAGCCCAAGTTATCGCGTAATCTGACATACAGACAGACAGACAAACAGATTTTTTTCTCGCCGAAATTAGTTTTTTTACAGGTTTTGAGTCATTTAAACTCGGCAATTTACAATCAATAACTATTTTTTACCGATTTACATCCTCTTCCCCCTAAGCCGATTTTTCCCAAAAACAATCCGAACCATTCTCCTATGGACCCCTCCCTGTGTACCAAATTTCAGCTCGATAGCACAATTCCTTCGAGAGTTATCGGGTAAACAAACAGACCGACAGACAGAAACATTTTTTTCGCCGAAATTAGGTTTTTTACACGTTTTGAGTAATTTTAAATCGATTTAGCGAAAATAATTTTTCGGACATTTTTTTGCCGACACCAAAGCCGATACTATACTTCCCCGTCTTTTGGAGATGTGGAAGTAATATCTGCTTTTTAAATTCTAAAACTCTTAAAATTGTGTTTTAAAAAAACTAAGCTAATCTCGCAATCAGAATAAAAAATCTTTTTTCTAAATTTTCAGAACAAATAATTGAAAAATTTGCCATTTTGTTTAACATCCTGTATAAATAAATTTTTGGCTCAAGCGAGTTTTACTCCTAAATCGGTATTATTCAATAAAATTTGCAAGATAAGAAATAGCTGAAAACCGCATCTCAATATCTCTTGTTTTAAAAATATTCAAATTTTACCTAAAAATTCACCTGTCCCGTTTACTCTGTACAACAGTGCATTCGATAATTAATGGACATAGTGCATTTTTTGCACCTAAATATTTATTTCCATTCGTACTAATTATATAACCACACGTTTAAAAGCAATAAAACATCATAAACCAAGACAGTCGCCGGCCCTTTGGAGTTTCGGGATAATAAATCTGTATTAGAAATATTGCTTTTTTTATTTTTCTAAAGGACATATTATATTCATGCAAATTTTATTCGATTTTGACCATTGGAAATACCTACCAAGAAAATATTTTTATCTGATCGAAAGGCGCCGGCCGGGGTTGTCATTTGCATTTTACTATACCAGACCATTAATTACTTCAAAGTATGGCCTATATTATTCGAAAAAAATCTACTCTACCTGCCCCACCAAATAAAAGCCTTTTTATTGATCTAATATATCTTCCTTTACCTGCAAGATTTATTTAAGTACCTAAATTAAAATTTTAATAACCAAGTTCGAAAATAATAAATTCATATTCTATACTTTCAAAGAGGCGCCTATCCGATTTTTTAATAAATAAAATTTCATTTTAGGCTGAAAAACTGATTAGATGTATTACCAACGGGTTTATTTGTCTTAATCGAAACATTTTATAAATCTATAAGTAATTGAAAAATAAAAGAAACCTCAAATTATTTTAAGGAAAAATTAGCGAATAAACTAAAACTTTTGTCAACCCATGCGGTAACTAAAACGTAAAGAACTATAAAAAACACTATTTACGACTTTAATTATCTTCAACAAACCATCACGTAAATAATTTCAGAGTCTATTGACAAATTAAGATTTTAAAAAATAATGTATTGCAAATTACCCGGAAACTACTAACTTTTAGAAATATTCTTAATGAGATAAAAATTTCTAATAAAAAGCATGGACTCCAGAAATCTGTTAATAGTAATTTTAATTTAATAACCTCTCATCGTCTTAATCTCATAATTTAGTACAGTTGTGGTAAAGTCTCCACAAAGCGAAATCATTTAAATGCATGGCTTTTGTTTAACAAGTAACCATCAAATATAAACCAAAAGTAGATATAAAAAAATGGCGCGGATGACGCTTGACGTCTAGAAAAATATGAAAAAGTTTCAAACTATCACGTAAACAATTTCAGAGCCTAATAACAAATTATTATTTAAAAAGGTAGTTTAGTGTATTGCAAATTATTCGGAAACTACTAACATTTAGAAATATTCTTAAAGAGAAAGAAATTTCCAATAAAAAAGCGCGAACTCCAAAAATTCAATCTAATAATATAGTATAGCGAAATCATTTTAATTTTGTTTACAATAATTATCCGACTACAAATATTACCGAAAAGTATAAAAAAATTGTTAATTAAAAATAGACTCCTTTATGAGAAATCAATAAAATGTTAATAGATCCCGAGTTATTTGCAAAAATCTTCTTTCTTTATCTTAATTTATTAATATCTTTAATGTTATGTGTGTTTATGTGACGTAATTCCAAATCCAATATCGATATTAATTTGCGCATATGTTTAGAAGCAATAACAAGAATTAACACCATTTTGAGTTATTGAACTGGATTAGAAGGCAGGAACTTTCAAAAACAAAAAACAATACTTTTTTAGTTAAAGATAATCGATATTAGTGTTATAAAGCATCAGTTCTTTGCAAATTCCATAAGAGATATTTTATGAAAAACATGTTTTTAACAATATCTTTCATACAACTTTTCATTTTTCCAAAAACTTAGCTTTCGTGGCTGCAATGTGAAAAAGTGTTTTTTCATCCATACATTTTTGTGTGTTACAGTCATTAAAAAAAGATAATGCTTCAAAAACATATTTCAAATTTGTCTAATTCAGTAACACTAAAAGCCAACAAAAGCCCGGAAAACTTTTAATAAGTACTTACCGGTCAGCCTCTTTGGGAAATCGAAAAAATTTCTTCTTGGAGTTATAGCCTTTATTAAAACAGGATCGCACTGCACAAACATGATGATGTCCAATCTTTTTTTCACTCATTATACTGCAAAAACAATTTAAAAATATCTATGTAATTAAACTCTCGCAACGCACGACTATGGCTGCTGAACGCAAAATATTAATGCGAAGCGAATCATGCACGCCACAGTCGTCTTTTCCCACCAAATGGCTGTCAACCGCCGTGCGCGAAGGGATCGGCGCAAACCATTCCCGCTAAGAGAGATGTGGAGCTGTATGTTATATTAGCTGTGTTATTTATATTTCAGCGATGATTCCTAACCTAAACGTATGCAGTGATGTAGATAGGAGGGGTGCGTTCAGCACTGGCTAAAGCGAATTTAACATTGGCATTTTCTGTACAGAAAGCGCTGCAACTTGTGGAAAATGGCTGGCAAAAAATTAACACTCTCATTGCCATAAAAAAACCCTCATTTTGCACACTTAATACAAAAATAACTATTATAACTTCAAAAACTAAAATTATTTTGCAAATAAGACTTTACTAATATAAATTCTTTCATCTTAGTCTTATCCTTTGTTTGCAATGTAATAAATTGACGCCAGTTACCCATTTTCATCAAAATTATTTTAATTCTCAATTACAGACAATACTGAAAAAATATTAAGAAAAGGGGAATAACGAACGATGAATCCTTTACCTCCAGAATGTTTCAAAAACAAAAAGAGGTAAAAACAAAAATCACAGATTACTTAAAGAACAAAATAAGAGATATGATCTATTGCGTGTATGCTAAAAATGAATATGTTACAATGCAGACTTTGCTTTAAAAACTAAAAGAGAGAAATTAATGTATAACTAACTAACTTTAAAAATAAAAACTACTCCCCTTCACTGTCTTCAGAATCAGAACTAAATTCTTCATCGTCACTGCTGTCTTCGTCGGTACTAATTACAAGTGGCGCAATGTCTGAAGCATCACATATCTGTATTGTCTTCCAAGCTTCTTGGATTACCCTTTCTGTGTGGCTGACATAATTTTTCCAATGCTCTGAAGATACTTCATTTATCGCTTTTTCCCACATGGCCAAAACTTCCGATGGTGTCCCCTTCAGACTAGCAATGTATTGGTCGTATTTCCTCTTACACTCAGACCATACCATTTCAATAGCATTAAATTGACAATGGTATGGAGGAAGTCTTAGTATTTTGTGGCCCAAAGGTTTCACATATTCGTCAAGGTAGAATGTTTTTTCAATGTTACAATTTTTTTCTACAATGCTCCATATTTCATCCTTCATGGCCCTCTCTGGGAAGTCAATGTTCTTTTCTTTTAACCATCCAATCAATCTCTGCTTTGTCCATGATTTTCTTGGAATATCCTCTAAAAGGCCGGAATGATAGCTTGCGTTGTCCATCACTATCAAACTTTTTGGAGGAAGATTTGGTACCAGCTAATTTTTAAACCAATTTTCAAAATTTTGCTTGTTCATATTGTCATGATAATCTCCGCTTTTTAGTCCACTTTTAAATATTAAACTGGCCCCCTTAATAAATCCTTCCTTTGATCCAGCGTGAACTACAATATATCGATGACCTTCACTAGCTTTTTTAGAACTTGTAGACATAGTGTTATCCTGCCAGCTGTTTCTAAACGAACCTTTACTAAAAATCCAAGTCTCATCAATAAATATGGTGGTATAAGCATCTTGTCCTAGATTTTGATTTTTGACATATTCCCTCAAGAAATTGATTCTCTTGTGGACGATGTGGGGCAAATCCATCAAGTATTTTCTATTATTTGATTGATGGAAAAATTAAAATATTCATTTATCTCTTTTAGTTTTTTAAGCAAAGTCTGCATTGTAACATATTCATTTTTCGCATATATGCAGTAGATCGTATCTCTTATTTTGTTCTTTAAGTTATCTGTAATTTTTGTTTTTACCTCTTTTTGCTTTTGAGACATTCTGGAGGTAAAGGATTCATCGCTCGTTATTCCTCTTTTCTTAATATTTATGATTGTTATATGGCTAAGTTTTGTTGCATTTGAAGCTCGTTCAATTATATTATCAGTTTGCGGAAGGATTCCATTTTTAGCTTGCTCTTTTTCCAATTGAAAAAAAGCCAAGATATTCAAAACTATTAGCTGTGATTGCTGATTATATCTTCGCGGCATCTTGCAAAAGTTTAAAAAGAATCACAACAAATCAATGTCAATTTTGACGAATATATTCTGAAAGACACATAACCAAAACCAGCATTGACTGTTGTAAAGAAACGACAATGAGTTTTTTCAAAATGTTTTTGTCACTGTCAGTTAACATAAATCAAACAAAAATAAGCAAAAATGACGTCATTCCAGAAAGGTAATGCGCCAACTATAGTACATTTTCATCTACCCATCGGAGTCAATGATCGGAGTTGATAATTATTATTATTATTACAAAAAAAACGAAAAGCATATACCTTTTAACTAAATCAGAATAATACATTTGAAAAAGTAATATTACCGATCATTCCGATCAGCTCAAATAATTATAATTATTTATGACCCAAGTATCAAGTATTTATTTGGTCGGCTATGTTGTTTGGCTGCTTGTTTTCTCACGGCTCGAATTCGGGGAATCCCATAGTCGGTGCTTTTTTCAGTGTGCTGTAAACAAGCAACGCAACCGAGCCAAGATTATTAGAATCTAACTTTTGCCTGCCTTTAGGAATATAGGATATAGGGTGAATTATAACTGTTTTATTGTGGTTTTGTTCGTTTGATATAACGTGATTTACAAATATGGATAGGTAAGTACTTACAAAATTAAATTTAATATGTCGAGTTATTAAGAAAAAAATGCAAGCACAAATTTGACTATTGACTTTAATATTTATCACGGCTTCTAAATTAAGTTTAGAAAAGGTTAAAGTTAAAATCATTTACGCATTAAATTAAATTAATATGTTAATACGTATATCGTATATTATATGATTAAAACAGGACCAAATTTAAAAGTCTTAGGTTAGGTTGGCTCACTGTTCTTTTTTTTTTGGGCAAGCTCGACATGGTACAATCAAGCTGCAACATAATGTATGTACCTAACTTATTAATTTTATTTCTACTGCATACTCACATTTAATTTAATTTATTTGATGTAGAAGATTAACAGCGTTTTTTGTGTTTATACAGATTTGTCATAAGGAAAAGGAAGGCAGAAAAAGAGACAGAACCGGAACCTCAGCCATCCACGTCTTCGGCTAGTTCTTCCGGTTCTTTTCTGGCACAGACTCAAGTTAATGCTTCTTCAGAATCTGATTCTGAATCGTTTAATGTCGAAATTCAGGTAGGTAATAATTAATTACTATATTAAGCCAGCTTTTTATCGTATTTTAAAAAACTTTAAGGCTAAGAAACAAAAAATATATACGCAAAAATTTAGAGATTTATGGTTGACGCAGTTTTCTTGGCTTAAGCTTTTGGAGTCTGGCCAAAAAATTTGCACATTGTGTAAAAAATTGAAGGTGGTAAGAGCCATTTAGAGCGACATGAAAGGAATACTCGTCATAAACAACTACAAAAACAAGTAGCCAATACCGATAATGTAGCTAAACTATTACAGCAAAGCTCAGAGAAAGGCAGCCTTTTAACATCTGTAAAACAGGCGGAGTACAAACTAGTTATGGGTACTATTGTCGAACATAACAACCCTATGCTCCTTATGGATCATCTTCCAAAGCTTTTAACTTCATGTGCTCCAAAATTCTAAAACATATTAACTGTGCCAGAACTAAAACTACACAGATGATTCATATGTTAAAAGCAGAAGCAGAGACTGAACTTGTTCGACAATTAAAAGTAACACCTTTTTCTATCATTATAGATGAAACGACAGACATATCTGCTAAGAAATGTTTGGCTGTATTAGTTAGATTTGTTGATAAAAAAAAACTTAATGTAAAAGAAAATTTACTTGCTTTGGTAGAAGTCGAGAAGTGTAATGCCGAAGGTCTCACAACAGTGATAGTAGATCTACTTGATAAGTTTGGCATTGATCATCAAAATGTCATAGGTTTTGCTGCGGACAACGCATCGGTAATGATGGGTGAATTCGGAGGAGTGCAGGCAAAATTAAAGGAATTAGTCAATCCACATATATTTGTTATATGCTGCACCTGTCATTCTCTTTTTTTATGTGCATCAGAAGCCTGTAAAAAATTCCTTCGGAAATTGAAGAGTTTGTTCAGGATGTTTATAATTATATATCTCGAAGTCCAAAGCGATTGAAAGTATATGAACAGTTTCAACAATTTCTAGAGCTATAGCCTCACAAGCTGCTGAAAATAAGCCAAACTAGATGGTTATCATTAGAAGTAAGTTTTATTTGACATAAATCATATTTATAAAAAATAATAATAAAATGTGTTTTAGGCGGTCGTGAAGCGAGTTTTGGAGCAGTGGGATGCCCTTAAATTATTTTTCACATCAGAGGCGTTTGAGGAAAAGGATTTTGCCCGACCTAGTAATATTTTAGAAAAATTTAATAACCACGAATTTGATCTGTACCTTAATTTTCTATCACATATACTTCCAATAGTAAACAAACTAAATATTGAATTCCAGTCAGAAAAACCTAAAATTCATTTATTATTTGAAAGAATTATTTCGTTATATAAAACAATTTTAAAATTTTATTTAAAAAATGAATATGTTGATAATGAAAATAACATTTTAAAACTTAATCCTTTAAATGTTTATCAATATTTACCAAATAGTGACATTTATTTGGGAGCAAAGGTCGAAATAATAATTGGAAAATATCAATTAAAGAAGGAAAATATGACTCTTTTCTATAACAATTGTCTCAGTTTCTATGTTGAATTATGTATACAAATTCGAAAAAGATTTAGTAATTTATCAAAATATGAAAACTTAAAATTGCTTAATCCAGTTGAACTTTTGGAAAAGCCAATCTCACTTACGCCATTATTTCAACAATTTCCTCATTTTCTTTTTGACAATATAGAAGAAACGTCTGCTGAAGCAAGAGAGATATCCAGTTTGTCTACTAATATTAAGAAATAATTAAATGAGCTCGAATTTACAGAGTTTTGGTTTGAATTATTCACATTTAAAAATTCTGCAGAGGAACCTGTTTTTAAAAATATATGTAATTTAGTTTTTAATATTATTTCTTTGCCGCACAGTAGTGCGTCGGCGGAAAGAATATTTTCGGAATTAAATTTAATGAAAAGCAAAACCCGTAATCGTTTATTACCAGAAACATGTAATTCATTGCTTATGGCAAACACTTTGCTGGGTAATAATACATGCTTCCAATGGAAGCCACAAAAGTCTTTATTAGACAAAGCGATTACTTATCAGTAATTTTTATTTGTTCCAGTCTATAGGATGTAGTTATTTTTTTTTACAAGTGCGGAAAGAAACATTTCTGGCACAAGGGAGCGTCGTTTTGGACATTTTGGACATTTTTCTTTCCGCAAGTTTTAGAAACTATATTGGAAAAAGCCACTATCCCAGATATTAACCTTTTGAATCATATTTTTTTATTTCGTTTATGTTATTTTTAAAATATTGTTTATTTTACACATTTTTATTGGAAGTTAAATGTTATGATTTTATAAACTATACACCTTGGGTAAAAATAAAATATATTTCAATGTTTTTTAGTCTTTTAGTACAAAAAGGTAGAATCTAGTACATTTTCAGCCATTTTCTAGTACAATTTAACAAAGTGCTACTGGCAACACTGCGTAGAGCTTAATATCCTTATTTAATCTATAAACAAGGGTAATAGTGTTGGGATATGGTTACAGGTCAGACCTAAACTTAGACACATCCTGGAATGAGCTGACAAATTATTCTAGCCAAAACAGAAGTCAGTAATACAACAAGCAAAGCAAGCCAGCAGTTTAAGGTATTAGAGGGGGGTGAAACCACGTCATGACTGTATCGGCATCTTTTTTTACTGAGTAATATTAAAGTAGGATGCCAATGCACTGTTTCTACCATGGAATAAACCATACGTGTCCGAATCTCGACTCGGACGAAAACTTTTTTAGTTTTTTTTTTAACAAAACATATAATTAATAAAAATGCGTATGGGGTTCGGTTAGGATTGGTTAGGTATGCAGTAAACAAAGCGCGGCAATGTACGTGCCGGTGTGTACTAAAGTAAGGATTTTTTTTATTAAAACCTCTGTTGTTTTGTTGATCTGTCCCGTCGTTACATTAGATTAGCCCAGGCAAATATATATATATATATATATATATATATATATATATATATATATATATATATATATTTTTTTTATTTAGTAAACTTTGGTCTAGGTTTGTCGGTAGAACGTAAGTAAGTAAAGCCATAATAAAATAAATAATAAAAATTCTGTTGTACAAGAAAAAGAACTCTGGCAACGTCGACATCAAGTGATCGGTTTAACGATAGATATGTGTCGTTCACGACTGATCCGGATCTTTATACTGACCCACGGGAGCCGGGTCTTATATAACGCGATTTTCGAACCGGTCTGATTGATAAAAAGAGCAGGATGATGGGGTGGATCGGTCATTAGCTTGTTGAATGCTGATTGCCACGAAATATGAATTTCTGTATAGCCAGAATCTCGTGTAAAAATTTAATTTGGGGTTGATTAGCTTGTTGACTGCGTAAATCATCCTAAAAACATCATATTACACCAGTCTTTTAAAACTTAGATTTTAGTTGTGTGGATTAGATAATAGATTTAAGTCTCTACTTTTTTTGTGCGAGTTGTATATTGAAGTTCAGGTGGCCTTATAATTAGTGATGATAATAGGATGATAGTTAATAAAAAGCAATATAAAAATCCATATTTCATAATAAAAAAAAACAGTCAAAACATAGTTCATCTATGTAGAATTGATTTTCTGAGAAATAAATTAATAAATGAGTAAATAAATAAAATTGGAAACATAAAAAACTTCAACTTCAAAATCACTATAGCAAGACTCTTAAGCCTTGTAAGTTAAAAGTATAATATCTTTAAAAAGTACTATTTCACTTAAAACCCATCCCTGTAAATCGCATACAAGTTTTTAAACAAAAAACTAGACAGGTGAGGTCGTCACTCATTTTACTCGTCGCGAAAAAGTAAAAAAATGTTCGGACAGTACTGTCTATAAAACCGATGTTGCATGCTTACAAAGTTTTCAGATGGATGAAGCTACGCATACATACCTACCCAATGCCCAATAGGACTAATATGGCCCGCCTATTTTAATGAATTTAAAGAGATCTGAGATCCGGATCGCTGATCCGGGTCTTTAAACTAACCCAGATCGGTTGACCCGAATCTTTAAAAAGATCCAGATTTCCCATCACTATTTAACGAATTATTTAAAGGGTTATAAAGTCAAGCAAATTGTTTTCTTTAAAACGTCATGTTGGGTTTAATTTAATTTTGTTTACAAGATCTATTTTTAAATTGAACAAAATTACTCTAAACTGCGTGAGAAATTAGGTGTTTTATTAACTTAACTATACCCAAGAATAATGGCTACGTTAGAAGACAAAATTTTGGGCGGAAAATTGCAGAATTACTGTAGTAGTAGTGAAGAAAGTGATAATGAAAATTCAGGGGATGAATCTAAAAAGAACAAGGCCCCCGTTGCAGAAGCCAAGTCGTCTCCTGATCTTAATAAATGGGAGGGTTTTTCTACTAACACTGGACCAAAAGGTAATAGCAAGTTCAGTCATAACAAGTACATACCAAGTAATTACAAACAATACTTTTGATTGTTGATATTTCCATTGTATAGGTAAGTAAGAATATAATTACCAAAAGTGAAATTGTTATGATAACTTAAAAGATGAGTTACTTGTATTTCTAATGTTTTACCCCATTTAACATTTTTTACACATTGAAGATTATTGTGAATTTGGTGGATATTTACAGTTACGTTGTGCATTACCATTACATATGTGTTCACAAGACACAATCCATACTCTCCGAGGTCTTAAGCTTCGTTCATGTAAGAAAATTTAGTATTAGCAATTCCTTTTGTCATTAAGAATAAGCATTTCAGTCGGTTTATTGAAGTCACATGACTTAAAACAGTCAATAACAGGGTGTATTCTTATTACTAAAGAATAGATAAAACTAAAATTTGTTTCATGAATCCACCTTTAGACTAAGTTATAAATATTTGTTGTAAAGGGTATAATAATAATAATAATAATAATATACTATTTATTGCAACAAAATAGCAAAAGAATGAAAACTGATATTCATTTATATGGTGTAAACTTAACTCTACCCTACTTTGATTATAAAATGAAATTATGTTAGGATATATTTTAAAATATCAAAATTTATTTAAAAAAAAATAGTCAGTTACAAATGTCATAGGACGGTTTTTACATTATTATCACATTTACACAATCACATTAAAATTTGTTATAATCAAGGATGGTTTCGCCATTCAGAATTTGCGACTTTAACATTTTTTTTAGAGAAAGCATGCCTGTTTGAACAAAAGAGTCAGGCAGACAATTGTATATGTATGAGGATAGATAAGAACAGGATTTCTCACGAACACTAGTATTGTGTTGTGGTATAGAAATATTGTTGTTATTTCTTAGGTCCCTGTTAGGTTAAATACAAATACAAATCATTTATTGGTGCTATGGTAACAAGTACTTACACAAGTCATAACAGTGGGAAGTAATAAAAGGATTACAAAATAATTAAATTTACAAAAATAATAATCCTAATAAACATTGAAAAGTAAAAAAAAAAACAAATTAACAGGTCTTTCACTATCCAATACAACACAATCAAAAACTAAAACTATAACAGTAGATATGTGAAAAATAAATAGGTATATAAAAATTTACGGGTAGAACTCAGTGAGACAATTTAAGTAAAAATACAACACAATTAAGAAACAAAACTATCATAGTAAATATGTAAAAAATAAATATATAAAACTTTACTACGAGCATCATTTTGCCTTTGCAAAAACTCTATATATCCAACCTTTTCTCTATGAATAGACATTAATGTAAAATTTCAAAGTTCCTTCTAGTGGTATGTATTTTTTTAGTGCCCTGTCTCTCTCCTTCATTAGAGCCTTAAGAGCAGGGGTCAACCAGGGAGCTGGTGGTTTATTTACGTGTGCGGTTCTACCAGGCACCTGATCATCAAATGAATTTGATAATTGATTTTTAAGAAAAATTAACTTTGGAGTCGATATCTCTTAAGTAGCGAGAGGTTGTTAGCTTGGCAGGTGTTTTATGGCATTGTGTTATTACGATACTGATCATGTCTTTTATGTATAATATACACTATTTCAAGAATAAATAAACATGGCAGAGTCAGGATTTGTGAGTAAATAAACATGAATTTACAATGATCCCTTAATCTCACTTTATTTAAATATTGATCTGCCCTATTCTGCAACACAAACACTGAGTTAAACAAATATTGAGAGCATTGACCCTCAAAAGGTTATACCATAACTCCATTAGGAGTCAATAAGAGAAAAATATACCATCCTTGCTGACTGCCAGTTGAAATCTTTAGATGCAATTCTCAGTGCAAAGCGTGCAGATGCCAGTTTAGAATTGATATTGATGATATGTTCATTAAATTTCAGTTTGTCATCTAAAGTAACTCCCAAAAATTTCACAAAAGTCTTAGATTGTCTTAAATGACTGTTATCAAGGGTTAGTGAATCTACATTACAGCCGAAAGCTAAAAGATTTGTTTTTTTTTTAATTTAAGCAAAGAGAATTTGATTGACACCACAGTTCTAAAATCTCAATCTCATGCAACACCATGGCTCACAGGACGGCACTGGATCATTAGTGAACAAAGCGAATTTGCCCTGAATATCCAAGAATGATTATTAGTCATTATTATAAAGCAGGAAGAGTGTTGGTCCCAACACTGACTCTTGAAGGACACCACTTGTAATTTATTTATTTATTTATTTATTCAAACGGTTACACCAATTTTTACAATTTACATTTCGGAATAAATATTGACAATAAAAAATTAGTTAATTATTACAAAATACGGACTATACCTACAACATCACAAGATCAGACTTTTCAACTCTTTTGAAAGCATGTATTGACACATTGAAAAAACTCAAGTTAGGAAACATATTCACACTAGTAATGACTCTATTTAGGGGCATGTTCTGACCATGCCTAGTATTACAATGTGTAGCAGACAAGAGGGGTGATCTTCTAAAATTTCTGGGTGGAATATAAAAATCAAAGCTATTCAGTATACTGGATGATGTTATTATGTTATTTATTACTTTATAAAAGAACAAGACCTCGAAATACTGTCTGCGACTTTCCAGCGTGGTCAAACCATGATACCCTCTTACCTCCTCCAGGTAGGTGCCTCACAACTTAAGCTGTACTGCCTCTAGACGCCCACGGTGCACCTCAAATAAGGACTCCAAATCAAACAGCAATACTCTAACACAGATCGCACATTATTATAATCTTATCATCATACCCAACACACGGTTGCTTTTATTAATAATTGCTTCATAGTGGTCCGTATAACAAAGCTTGCCGTCCAGCAACACTCCCAAATCCTTCGCTACATTCACTCTCTGGAGTTCATTTCCCCCTATATTGTACCCATATTCCCCACCATCCCTATTGCGACCAAAGACAATATAAGTACACTTTGCCACATTCAGTGCCAAATTATTCTCCTGACACCAATAAGCCAGAGTATCCAAATCCCGTTGAAGCAGCTCACAGTCCTCGCTCGATTGCACTGCCCTAAAGATCTTTAAATCGTCTGCAAACAAAAGGTACTTTGAGACAAGTTTTTCTCATATATCATTCACCAGTAGTTGAAACAGTCTAGGACCCAGGTGACTCCCCTGAGGCACTCCAGAGACAACATTAAACATAGGTGAAAGAAATCCCACCAATCTAACCTGCAAAGTTCTGCCCCGCAAATATGAAGACAACCAGGAGTGAAAAGGCTCCCCCACTCCAAGAGAACATAGCTTGTCAAGCAGAACCCTTTGATCCATGAGGTCAAACGCCTTGCTGAAATCTGTATATATTGCATGTACCTCCTGGCCAGTATCCATAGCTGCACTGATATAATTAGTATACAGGAAAAGGTTGGTTTCGGTAGAACGGCCACCCTCAAAACCATGTTGTTCCTCCACGATATAATTTTCGAAAGCACCGAAGGAGGGTAAAACCAATTTTTCCATAACCTTGGGGATTGCAGACTGTATACAGATAGGTCTGTAGTTCTTGACATCACTGCTGTTCCCTGCCTTAAATATAGGGGAGATATAGAAGTGCTTCCATTTGTTTGGAAAAGCACCACAAGATAGTGACCTATTAAAAATAAACGACAGAGGCTCACAAAGAGACACAGCACACTCCCTCAGCATAACATTCGGCAGCATATCAGGCCCAGCACTCTTTTTCACATTTAGAGACAGTAAACACTGAAGTAGACTTTCGAACTTGATTTCAATTCTATTTACATTAGCGTGAAAACTACTTATGACTCGATTCTAATCATTATTGTAAGCCATTTTACCCTTAAAACTCTGATAAACAGAGCTGAACTGTCTAACAAAGAGATTGGCGACTTCCTGCCCCCCTTCAACCCATTGGTCCCCCAAAAACATGGATTCTTGGACATCATTGCCCCTTTGTGATCTTGACTTAACAAACTTCCAACACTCCAGCTCCTCCACATTAGAGACATACCGACTATAACACTCACCAGTCATTCTCTTACACTCATTTCTTAGGTTATTGAATTCTGTGTAATTATGCTGACCATTTGTTGCCTTATATTTCTTATGGGCTACCTTTTTAGCAATTACCTTTCTTTTTAATTCAGAACTGAACCAAACAGGGAAATTTGACTTTTTTACCATATACTTTGGCACAAACAAGTCCTCAGCATGATATATTGTTTCATAAAAAGCATCAACAGTATCATTAATATCGTTCAAATAATACAAACCAGTCCAATTAATTTGTAATAGATAATTATTCATAGCACCATAGTTGACTTTATTGAAATTGTAATTATATTCAGCCTTGCATTTAACAATATGGAGTCACTAGTATTATGTACACAGTTATACTGACTTAAACCTAAATATGACATTTCATCGCAGAGTAATATTTCATTCAATAATATTTACTTATATTCTTAACAGTCAAGTTATCACAGTCCCAGATTAGATCTGGGAGATTATTATCATAATGTTATGGCAATTCGAGAGGAGGTCATCACATGTCACTGTCTGAGATCATGCACAAATATAAGTACTTATCCAGTCAAGAGCCACACCCCTAAACCCATACAACTCCAACTTCCTCAACAGAGTTGTGTGACTTATGCAATCAAAACATTTCAATGGACACAGGATTATTACCATTAACAATCAAGTTAGAAACCAAATAAGACCTCTTTTTAAAAATAATGTTTTCTAGGGAAGTATTACAAAATGAGACCGGACTACAGTCTTCAAAATAATTCAACAAATAGAATGATGCAAAATGCAAACACAGTAGGCCGTGATTTCTTTAATATGTCACTTCTTCAATTTAAAAGGGCAATTATTGCAAGACTCTGATCTCTCCACCAGTTTCTTGATGTGTGTTAACTGACTGGAGTTTTATTTTTGTGCTTTGTCTCTATTCAGAAAAAGTTTGTACTTGCTTTTGAAATTATGGTGTAATATACTTATGTATATGCTATATTTAAGATATATTTTAAAGTATTGATTTAAGTCATTGTCATGGGCAGGCCCCATTTATTAATAAAGAAATCTAAGTCTCAAGAAGACATTCCAGAAATCAGTAGGGTACTACACATAACTGTTCCCATTATATGTGCCTTTGTATCTTCTTCTGACGTGGAAAGAATGTTTTCAGAACTCTGATATTAGAAATAGGCTTGGCAATGAAAAAATAAAAATAAATTAGTATTTCTCTTGAAACAATTTAATACTTAATTGTTCTGTTTTAAGGCATGCTTATTTTTGTATTTAGTATTATATAATGTTATATTAGGCATTTAGCTTTTTTTAACTTTTGTAATGTTTTAGTTACCTAGTTTTATATATATATATATATATATATATATATATATATATATATATATATATATATGGTTTTATTGAAAACCTTTTCAAAATGTTATTTTTGTAAATAGACATTTAATCAATAAAAAGGGCAGTTTTTGTCAGAAAACACATAAAAAATCCCAATATTTTTATTAAATATTGTTTGTTAAAAATCATTATTTTAATCAATGATTTAAATCATCTTGTCTACCAAGTTTGTTTGGTAATTTAATCTTTTAACATATTTTTTGAATGTTCAGATCAGAAGATTCAGAAGACAATATTTTATGTTTCATCCTTTTCTTTTATTATTGATTTATGGAATACTAATTGATAAGTCCAGTTATTCTATTTCAGATGCCATGTAGCTATGTCAAGTGAATTGTTGACCTTTATGTCAACTAACTGTCTATAACTAGGGATAACTATTATTTGTATCAGTTTTTGGTCTTTGGGCTTTGCCTGTTATGTGTATTTATGAAATAAATGAATAAAACAAATATGAAAAATATGATGTTTATAAAGTACATTATATTATATCGATTGATGTTGCATATTGATCCATACTTCCCTATGATTGTTCTTATAGTTATAATTTTATATTTTTCTAGATTGGGTTCATATTATTTTATTATTATTTTTTGTGGTATTTTGTATTAAAGTTAGGCTTTAGGTTGAATTTTAAGTTCAAATTCTAATAAAAAACAATTAATGTTATCAACTGGTATTTTCATTTTATAAATTGACTGGAACTGTGAAAACAAAGTTCATTTTATTTTTCCCTTGAATTAAATAAATATAATTTTAATTAGGATTTTTTTACCAGGTGTCATCCAAGACTGGAGAAACTTTAAGCAACTTGAGAAGGAGAAACGTGAAGAAAGTGAGAAAGAAAGAGTTGAACTTGCCAAAAAGTTAACCATGACAGTTCAAACCGCTCTGGATGAAGAAAGGGAGAAAGCTGCACTTGAGGACCCAGAATTAGCAGAGCTGCTAAATGATGAGTTTTTACTGCATTACCAAAAACAAAGAATGGAGGAAATGTTGAAACAGACCAATTTGAAGAAGAAGTTTGGTAAGTTCAATTTTGGATAGTTGATATTTTTGTATTTATATGTACCTAGTGGCTTAAAGTTTTAAATATTTTTACAATTATTGGAAATTAATACTGTTGTATCATGTGTGTATTGATATTTTTCTTTGCAAAATTTTTTTAGAGTTTCTAGCCCGTTTTGTTAGGAAAAATGAATATATTATCAATAATTTTGAGAGGTCAGAAGTTTCTAAAAAATTGATTAACTGAATCCCATCCCAAAGACACAATCTTTTGAAACAAAAACCTTAAGAGGTATTTTCAAAAGTTAGGCTGTTCACTTAATGGCATTCGCTTCACTGCAGGGAAGTCCTGCTTCTTGAAATAAATAATGGTCAATTCAGAAATTTAAAAAATATTTTTAAGTTTCTAAATTGACAGCAAGGAGGCGCAGTTGCAAGTGTGAACAATAAATTTAAAAAATTCTACATAAACGCCCAGAACCATAACTTTTATGACCTCATTTGAAAGCTGAGTTAATTTCCTATCACTTCGGTTTTTAACTTATTGTCCCTATATCCAAATAAGTGAATTAATATGTGTTTTTCATACGAAATGATTAATAATGAGGATATCAGAGTGAAATTAAAATCTCCGGGGCCGTCTCTTGACCACCCTTGGGGAGGGTGCACAAAACACCAACACAAAAAAAATGCTTTTTATATTACCATATTCATTTTTAATTATTTTTTGTTATCTAGTTACCTACAAAGCTTTTGTTGTTTACCTGAAAACACATTACTTTTACTGTTATATTGACGTTGCGTTGACTCGTCCTCTAATGCTCCAAACTTGGGAGCTGACAAAGTTTGGACTAGCTCTAAGCCTAGATAAAGTGTGAAGGGAGGAAAGCCAAAAGTAACGATTAATGCATTATTGTTAGTTTTAAATAATTTGATAAAATTGTAAATAATGTTCTGTACAGTATTCAAAAATTGATAAATTTCCTTTACCTGGAACTTCTCCCATTATGATTATTTTCTGTCTGTTTGTTAGGAATAGTGAAGTTCAAGATATAGTCACAGTATATATTATGTGTTAGATGTACTGTCTTTTGATTTTTTAAAAAATGTATAACATAATACTTTGATGTTTGGGCAAAATTTGAGATAACTTGGATAAGCAGCTTTTTAATAATACTTTTTTTAACATTTCACTAGGCTACCATTTTGTTTCGCCATATTGGATTTTTACCAAAATGTTATCAGGTCATCCCCATACGAACCTTAATTTTTGACCAAAATTTGTCAATTGGTTAATTAATTCAATTCAATTGGACAGACGGATCGATGGAATTAAAACCTTTTGATTTTTTAAAAAATGTATAACATAATACTTTGATGTTTGGGCAAAATTTGAGATAACTTGGATAAGCAGCTTTTTAATAATACTTTTTTTAACATTTCACTAGGCTACCATTTTGTTTCGCCATATTGGATTTTTACCAAAATGTTATCAGGTCATCCCCATACGAACCTTAATTTTTGACCAAAATTTGTCAATTGGTTAATTAATTCAATTTAATTGGACAGACGGATCGATGGAATTAAAACCTTTTGATTTTTTAAAAAATGTATAACATAATACTTTGATGTTTGGGCAAAATTTGAGATAACTTGGATAAGCAGCTTTTTAATAATACTTTTTTTAACATTTCACTAGGCTACCATTTTGTTTCGCCATATTGGATTTTTACCAAAATGTTATCAGGTCATCCCCATACGAACCTTAATTTTTGACCAAAATTTGTCAATTGGTTAATTAATTCAATTCAATTGGACAGACGGATCGATGGAATTAAAACCTTTTGATTTTTTAAAAAATGTATAACATAATACTTTGATGTTTGGGCAAAATTTGAGATAACTTGGATAAGCAGCTTTTTAATAATACTTTTTTTAACATTTCACTAGGCTACCATTTTGTTTCGCCATATTGGATTTTTACCAAAATGTTATCAGGTCATCCCCATACGAACCTTAATTTTTGACCAAAATTTGTCAATTGGTTAATTAATTCAATTTAATTGGACAGACGGATCGATGGAATTAAAACCTTTTGATTTTTTAAAAAATGTATAACACAATACTTTGATGTTTGGGCAAAATTTGAGATAACTTGGATAAGCAGCTTTTTAATAATACTTTTTTTAACATTTCACTAGGCTACCATTTTGTTTCGCCATATTGGATTTTTACCAAAATGTTATCAGGTCATCCCCATACGAACCTTAATTTTTGACCAAAATTTGTCAATTGGTTAATTAATTCAATTTAATTGGACAGACGGATCGATGGAATTAAAACCTTTTGATTTTTTAAAAAATGTATAACATAATACTTTGATGTTTGGGCAAAATTTGAGATAACTTGGATAAGCAGCTTTTTAATAATACTTTTTTTAACATTTCACTAGGCTACCATTTTGTTTCGCCATATTGGATTTTTACCAAAATGTTATCAGGTCATCCCCATACGAACCTTAATTTTTGACCAAAATTTGTCAATTGGTTAATTAATTCAATTCAATTGGACAGACGGATCGATGGAATTAAAACCTTTTGATTTTTTAAAAAATGTATAACATAATACTTTGATGTTTGGGCAAAATTTGAGATAACTTGGATAAGCAGCTTTTTAATAATACTTTTTTTAACATTTCACTAGGCTACCATTTTGTTTCGCCATATTGGATTTTTACCAAAATGTTATCAGGTCATCCCCATACGAACCTTAATTTTTGACCAAAATTTGTCAATTGGTTAATTAATTCAATTCAATTGGACAGACGGATCGATGGAATTAAAACGTGAAGATATGTAAAACTTATTACAAAGATTTTATTTGTCCGCCATCTTGAATTAGTAACACAGTTTTTACTAGTTGATCCCTATTCTATACTACAGTGACTTTATACAGAGACAGTGGCGACAATAGGGTAACCAATTTTTGATTGGTTCTCCGCGTCACGTGGTCCTGGCGGCCATATTGCTGCAAAAATCGATTTGTTTACTTTTTGCCTATATGGGTTTCTTATGAGGTTTTTTGTTTTAGTGTATTATTTTATTAGTTTTTGTGATTTTTAAAACGAATATCGATAGAAACAATAAGTTCTAAGCCATTGGCCATATGAATAAATGTGTTTAAGCCTGGTTCACCTGCTTTTCGCTTGTAATCAGTGTTTGTGATAAATTTGTAAATGAAAGATTGCAAATTTTAGTATTGTCTAGAACAGTATTTGAAAAAAGTGTTTTTTGTGTATTTTGCTAGTAATCTGTAGTTTGGATTATCAATGTATAGTGCTTTGATCTGTTAAAACTATATAATGTATAAAATTAGCTCTGAGCACATAAGACTAGTATTAATACCTGTTAATGTTAATTAGTATTAGTGGATCATCTGTATAAAATTTTGTATATTTTTTATTTAATAAATATCTTTAAAAAGGTATAGTATTAAAATAAATATTTAGAATAATCACTATGGCTTTTATTGATCTTTAATATTTTCTAATTTTATTATATTTACCTACATAATCAGTATTAAGGTCATTATTGAGTGCTGCTACTTGTGAGTAACTGATGCTTTTGTTACTTGCCGCTTACAGTCTAGTACTACATTCAGAAGTGTATCCAACTTGTGACCTAGGTGACAAGGTGGATATGGTAGTACGGTACTTCTTATTAACTAAAACATCTATGTAGCTATCGACTTTTATTTATTACTCAAACTCAACATATTTATTTAGTTACTTTAACAGAAACAGACTATATACCTAAAACTATCTTAAGAGTCTAACAAATTTCTGACATAAGTAGGTATGATACAGCTTCTTGAAGCACCGTGAACTTGGTAAAGTCATTAGTATTGCTAATTATAAACCTATACGTCCTGCAGACTCTCTCTTAGCGGTATCATCAGCTTGAAAATTAAATGTCAATTCAGGGTCAACGATTACACCTAGGTATTTATCTTAATACTCTGTTTTTCCAAAAATATAATTGGATTTGATTTTCCAGCTTACAAGAGACAACACATTTTACAAAACACAATTTAAATGGCTCCTTTAAAACTTTTTTAAATCTAATTACGACACAACACCACCAAATTTAAACACTCAGTGTGGAAACTGGAAAGTGACTGATAACTAATATTTTGAAAGTGGTTTTATTTATTAAACTGAATTTATGCCACCAAAAACTTTTGCTTCCTTGCTCTGCCAAGTTGAAACTGAACTTAACTCAAGCTCTTTTTAAATTTAAGAACATGTGGCAATTTAACAATAACATAATTTGACGGTAGGGTAGCAAACTAGCAAAACTTTTCATAAACAAGCATTTTGCAATTCACACAGTATTTTCAATATTTGCAATAAAAATTAATACAATAATAACAATAACATGACACATAACCTCACATTTACAGGTGGCCCTGACAGAATTTGTCAGTGTAAAGGCGGGAAATTTAAATTTCGATTTTTTTTTGTGGGCCATATATTTCTTTCTAAACTAAAATTGATTAAAAATTTAATAATTAACCATTTAGCTGATCCAATTTTTTCATATTAATGTGTTAAACTTGATTAATTCAGTCATATTTTGCGAAAAACTATCGATAATATGTGTGCGCTCATTTAAACCTTCAGAAATTTAGCAGCAATATGGTGGATGGGCTCTATTGTCGCCACTGTCTCTGTATAAAGTTACTGTATTCTATACTATACTAGTTTTGTTATGTTTTGTTTAAAAGTAGTCGCTTCAGCAGTTATTGTTCGCATTGGCTTCAAGTTCTCTAGATAATTTACAAATGAGTCTCTAAACGAACACCATCGAATTTTTTTCAAGGTCAGGTGAGGAAAATTCTTTTAAAACAGACTGAACTTTCCCAGCTATATTTTCGGATACTAAATCTTTTGCTAATAAATTCGCTGTATGACTATTACAATTTGTATACCACAAATTTATTTGAGATCCCATCTTTTTCATATTGCTTGCATTGTCCGAACAGACCGCATATATATTATACAAATACAAATACAAATACAAAATCTCTTTATTCAGAAAAAAATTTTACAAAATTGGTTGAATGGCGTCAAAATGAGTAACGAAATATTTTTAAAACTTACATATAAGATTAAAGTTATAAAACTACTACATAAAAATCTAAAATCACAACTTAAAGACAATAAAAATCTGAAATCACAACTTAAAAACAATAATAATACTAACAATCAAACTTTAAAATCTTAATTATGGCAGAATAAAAATCCACTTAGGACCATGACAGATACTCAGCAACTGTGTATGGTTCTATGCCCATTAGGTATTTAAATGACTTTTTTTTGAATAACTTTAATGTTGTTACAGTTTTAATTTCTATTGGGAGATGGTTAAACAGCTTTATACACGCGTATGCTGGGCCACGTGTAGTTAATGTTAAACGATGTATAGGAATGTTAAAATTCAAGGTTCTTGTAAAATGTTCATGTTGAGGTAAATGCTGAGAAAATTTCTCTCTGTGCTTAAACAAAAATACTACACACTCATAAATGTACACTGCCGGCAAAGTCAACAGCTGAAGTTGCCTGAACTTCCCCCTACAAGATTGCAACCTATTTAGACCTAGTAATATCCTCACTGACCTCTTTTGGGTCTTAAAGATCTTCCAAACCTGGACGCTATTTCCCCAGAATATGACACCAAACCTAAGTATTGACAAGAAATTTGCATGGTAGATTGTTAAAAGTGTTTCAGTGTTGAGGTAACCTTTCAGTATACGAAGAGTGTAACATACACTGTTTAATTTGGCCGCAACATAATCAATTTCCTTCTCCCAGGATAAGGAAAAGTCCATGAAAACTCCAAGAAATTTGGCATTCCCAGAAAACGGCACATTGGAGGATAGCAGTTCGGCCTGTTCAGGCACCTCAACACGTGATTGTTTAGTTCTGAACACTACAAAGCTAGATTTTTGCGTATTTAATACCAGTTTGTTTCTTGAGAACCACTGCTCCGCTGTATCCAGGCATGTTCTTCCGGTTTCTAGGGCTTCCTCAAAGGCATTTGCAACAATTAGGATATTAGTATCATCTGCATAATTGACAACAGATGTGCTTTCGGCTTGCAGTTCCAGACTTAAGTCATTAATATAGAAGACAAATAGGAGGGGTCCTATTACACTTCCCTGGGGTACTCCTAAATCAAGCCTCTGAAGACCTGAAAAATATTCCTTGCCATTCCTGCAAATTGAAACCCTCTGACCTCGTTCTGACAGGTAAGATTTCACCCAATCTAAAGTGGGCCCTCTAACTCCATACTTCTCCAATTTCTAGAGTAGAGAATAGTGGTCTATGCTATCAAAGGCCTTTGAAAGGTCCAGAAAGGCACCCATAGTCACACCTCCTGCCTCCAGACAATCAAAAATATTTTCCAAGAAGTCATAAATTGCAGTAGTGATGTTCTTACCCGTGATAAAACCATGCTGATTATCGCTAATGAGTCGCTCTGAAACAAAGAAACTAAACAGGCGTGAGCACATTGCTTTCTCAAAGATTTTTCAGAAGGAAGACAAAAGACTAATCTGTCTGTAATTTTCAATTGAAGTGGGGTCTCCTTTTTTTAAAGAGTGGCTTAACAATTGCCAATTTTAAGGCCTGGGGGAAAACACCATGCGACAGTGAATTAATAATATAGGATAGGGGTCCACATAACTCGCCAGCACAAAACCTTAAGAGATCAGAAGATATCTCGTCAAAACCATGACTATGTTTGTTTTTTAGACCAGTAATAATATTAAAAGTCTCTGCAACGGTTACTGGATACAGAAACATTGAATTCCTGTTATAAGGAATTTTGTTATCAGATTGCGTGGCAGGCAAAAGCTTTATTAAATTTAAAGCTGCATTCACAAAATAATTATTTAGTTCATTTCACACAGTCTCAGGCTCACCTTCTATACCCACCTCTCTCCCAACAGAGCTAAAATTTTTTATTTCACTTACAATTTGCCATGTGCATTTAGACTTATTATCGCTGTTTGTGATTCTATACTCATACTGACTTTTTCTGGCATCTTGTAATAATTTATTATATCTTCGTTTTACAGCTCCATATGCAATCCTATACCCATCATCATTCTGACTCAGTACCAGAAGAAGATCAAGTAAATTTTTTGTTTCCGTTATATCGGGATTATTTATATGACGCGTGTTCTTTCTGATATTTTTTCTGCATTTGCGTACAGGAAAACAAAGCTCGAACAAAGGCATTAGGACATGCATAAAACTGCCCCACTGAGCATCTAAGTCATCCTGGGGTTGATCATATATCAATTGCCAGCTCTGGTCAATCAACATTTGTTTAAAGCGCTGTTTACTCAGCTGATTAAAAATTCTACGCTCAAGGTGCTCTGACACATTTGCTTTGGTGATCTCAAATGAAAGCCTCTGACCAGTGTGATCTGAGATATGCGTGTGCAGTACTTCCGATTTATAATTAATACAATTGGTATAGATGTTATCAATACAACTTTTACTGGCCGAAGAAGTGCGTGTACATTCTAATATTGACGGTTGTAAATTAAAAGAGCTTAAAATTGAAAGAAAATTTACTGAGTCTCTGTCATTAGTCAAAATATCTATGTTAAAGTCTCCTGTCAAAAATATTAAAACATTCTTATTTAAAAGTCTCATTAAAACACTTTCAATATTTACTATATTTATTATACATTACCATTAGGTGGACGATACACTGACAATAATACATTTTTAATACCTGAAATTAAAATGTCCACCGCAGCACATTCAAATATGTGTTCCACTGAGCTATTAGATAGATCCATCCTAGCATTCCACTTCAGACCTTCACGGATATATACTGCAGCACCGCCATGCTGTCCCTCTCCCCTACAGAAACATGATGCCAATTGAAAATCTTCAATTCCATAGAGACTCAACTGTTCTTGATTTTTCCAGTGCTCCGTCAAAGCAAGTCCAATACAGTTATCATGATCTTTCAGTAGTATATTTAATTGATCTAAGCTGTTTCCTATTGACTGGACATTATGATGAATTATGCATGACTGCATTAAGTCGACCCAGTTGCACCTTTTGTTGTACCTTATTGCTCTTTTTTGCAGGACAAAAGTAGAATTAAAAAGGTACCGGCTACAAAAGCCCCAAAAAGCAATACCATAACGCAGATGACTCTCTACAAGGGAGAAATAAACAGATCTAGCAACAGACAGTCCCAGTTCATTCGAGACAACCCTTACAGCATAACACCCACTTGCAATTTTTTTGTTGAGTGCCACAATATGGTTTTGAAACTTTAGCCTGTCATCGATCATAATGCCTAGGAATTTACTCGTCTATAATTCATAACCATCCAAATTTAAACCAGAAAAGGCAAACTTAAAGCTAAGTACGCTTGTTTTCTTAACATTAAAACACAGTAAGTTGAAGTCGCACCATTGTTTTACCTTCACCAGGTCTTCAGAAACAATATTCATAAGTTCATCCTGCTGTGGGTGTGCCCATAAAATAGTTGTATCATCTGCGAATACAGTAAAAGAACCCCGTATGTCAAGAGAGGCAAGATCATTGATATAGAGCAGAAAAAGTATTGGGCCAAGCACCGATCCCTGCGGAACTCCATGATTCACATTGCAAGTCTCAGACATAACACCCAATGACTTTACAATCTGTCTTCTCCCAGTCAAGAAGGACTCGAACCATTTAAGTGTATTGCCTCTAAAGCCATAGTTGGAGAGTTTATCCAGCAGTATTCTGTGATTTACACAATCAAATGCCTTGGAAAAGTCACAGAACACCGCTGCAGCCACGTCTCCCATATTTAAGCTTGTATATAACTTTTCAAGAAAAGCAAATATTGCGTCATTAACGCCTTTCGATTCCTGAAACCCAAACTGATTCCTGCTCAAAACATTATGCCGCTTCAAAAAAGAATTCATTCTCCTCTCAACGATTCAATGACCTTAGATAAACAGAGCAAGAGAGAAATGGGCTGGAAATTTGTTGGATCATCCAGCTCGCCCCCTTTGAATAATGGATTAACTACAGCCAACTTCAGACATGATGGAAATTTGCCACAGTCAAATGACATATTTATAGACTGAACCAACCCACTGAGAGCTTCATCGGGGAGATTCTCGAGAATCCTGAGGGATATCTCATCAATGCCACAGGACTTCTTATTCTTTATTGATTTAAAAATAATTTTTATCTCATCAATATCAGTGTGAGCCAAGTAGAAAGAGTCACGAATAGACACATTCTGAATGTAAGAAAGTGGATTGATTTGGGGTCTTACGTTCTTTGTAATTTTTTCAGCTATTGTACAATAAAACTCATTAAGTAAATTCACATCAATAGGACTCCGATTTACATCCGTTGTTCTACCAGTCAAGTCATTAATAATACTCCAGTTTTCTTTAGTTTTGTTACTTGCCCTCTCTATTCTATTTCTATAATACGTTTGCTTCGCAGTACTAATTACCTTTCAGTAGATCTTTCTGTAGTTTAAAAAATAATTGTGAAAATAAAGATTTGTGGTATATTTTCTGAAGGTATGTAATGCCCTCAAATTTATTGATGAAGTTCTTATTCCAGAAGTTACCCAAGGTTTTCCTGATTTCTTTTTTAATTTGCAAATTGGGAAACTTTTATTAAAAATTCCTAAAACAAGCTCGTTAAAGTAATGCAATGGATCACAAGACTCACCTATCCGATGCCAGTTAACACCCATACTGTATGTTCGAAAATTATTAAAGTTAGTGGAACTATATATTCTACCATACCTACATTTTTTCCCTTTTTCTTTAAATAAACCAACTCTTAGTAAGACAGACTCATGGTCGGACAATCCCGAAGGAATAACTGATGACTCCCATTTAATTTCAGAAATAAAGTTCAAACAGAAATAATCTATTAAACTACAAGAGTGGGACGAAATTCTTGTTGGCTGCTGTACTACCATTGAAAAGTTAAATGACAAAAATAAGTTTTTTAAATTTTGAGTTTCATTTGAATCCGCCATGTAATTGATGTTAAAATCTCCACAAAGAATTATTCTGGAATTCATCTGAATACTGGAAACAAGCATTTCAAGTGATTCCAAAAACTCCCCAATGCTACCATTAGGCGGTCGATATATACAAATTAAGAAAACATTATAAGTCTTACTATATACAACACAAAATTCAAACTTTCCTTCAACAATCAGGAAATCATATTCATTTACAGTGATAATAGGAAAATTTTGCAAACAAGTATCTTTGAATAAGATCATTGTACCACCATGATCCATCTTCTCCTGCGAATAACTAGCTACAACAGAATAACTGGGAATGAAACAGGGTTCTCCGGGTTTAAGCCAATGCTCAGTGAGCAGCAGTACATCGGGAGATCCAAGAGACTCTACAAAGACAGTAAACTCATCCATTTTATTTCTTAGACACTGAGTATTAAGAAGTAATAGTGATACAAAACTGTCGTTATTTATAAAAAATTTAAAGGCTCCCTTTCACAAGTAGCAGTTTTATCTGTAATTCTATCAAATCCCATATGAGTAAAAAGGTTGCTTGTTTTAAAATCTGTTATAATTTGCGTCGCAAAAAATTCCCTACCATATTTTTCTTACTCTAGGCGCCACTGAAAATCACTTTTGGCTGCTAATAAAACATCTACCTACCTTATTTTGCATAGATCCCACAGAAGAGGTAGATGCCAATGATGGTGATTCCCGGTTCAAAAACGAATCAAGTGTAGAAGGAATAGCAGAACTCTCACCCTGGTTATCAGGTGTTTGTTGATCATTGCAATCAAAGTGAGTTGTAAAAGATGTATTATTTCTCTTTTTTGAGATTGGAGAAATTGTATTTGTCCTATTTCCAAGCCTTGCAAGTTTACTTATATTTATATTATATTATCCGCACCGTCACTATTACATTTGACTCCTCTGAAGAAATTTGAAGTACATCTTCCCTTGATTTTATTGGCGTCTTGCAAATATTTCTGTGTGCAAAAAGTCTTTGTTTTGCAGTATTTTTCAACGTTTTCTTACAGTAATTGCAGAAACAAGCGTTTTTTCCTTTTACCCTTATTTCTTGGAATTTGTATTTTGCCCAAAAATCATGTTTTGGTCGCCCAGCCATTGTTTGATATTATAACGATTAATCAATCAATTTTTAGTTACACAGAACAATAAAACGACAGTGATTCTTGAAATAACTTTCTGTGAAGTCCAGGAGTTGCTGAGGATGGGTCAATTGACGACTAACGTACGTCGGCGACATCGGTGTATTTTGTCGTCTGTCAACGAATATGGCGTTAGCGCCGGTCGTTCGCCGTTACAGAATAGAGAGTTGGCACGCGCAAATTAACGTCGGATTTTATTTTGGAAGTCTGTGTGCGTGCAGTCTTACAGTTTAAACACTTATGATAATTAATAAAAATATCAAGAAAGAAAGTTTTAATGCTGTAAAACATATTTTAATAAACTAAAACCATTATTATATTGTGTACATTTTTTTTGGTTGGTTGTGTTTCTATTTGCTCTATAGAATTTGCTGAAATAAAGTGTTTTGCGTTCAGTTGTAGGACAGTTTTTACGTGATAGTTAATTCTAAAAGTGTTTCCTACAAGTACTAATGTGGGTGGCCACCAAATAGTATTTTTTCTTTCATTATTTGATAAAACTTAAAACACAACGCCTGCTTTTCTTTCCCGCCAAAAGAACGACAATCCTGTCAACCATATGTTTACCATCATGCTTCATAAAAGTGAGGTTAGTGTCTCATTGTTATTCTTCTTCGTAAATCAATTGTGGACATTTTCATATCAGCTGCTCTGCTGCAATTTTATTTAACTGAATTCTAATAATATGTCCACTTGTTTCAAATGTAATGAGATCATGGGTGATGTCGAGAAATATGCGTCTTGCGATGGTTGCAGGCAGAAGTTCCATTATACCTGTACAGATTTAACTACCTCTGAAATTAGAGTTATTGAACTCAAAACAAAGAGAAGTTTGAAGTTCTTATGCGAAGCTTGTCAAGAAGGAATGCGTTTAATACCTGTTTTGCAAAAACGTATTGACGTACTGGAGGAGAGACTTGAGTTGATCGAAACAACGGTGAGGAATGATTCTGCGAAGGATACTCCTGCGGCCCCGACTGCATTGCCGGGTCAGCCTGGACCAGCTAGTGAAACTCTTGTGTCGGAGGTGTTCGAGAGACAGCGGCGTGTTAACAACATCATGGTTTTCAATCACTCTTTGTCGGATGGAGAACCGGACACTATTCAGATCTCAACCTTGCTTGGTATAATCTGTGGCCAACCAGTTACAGTAGAAAAAGTTATTAAACTGGGTAAACCAAACCGCAATGGACACAAACCACTAAAGGTCGTTCTGTCAAATACCCAGGATGTACATAAAATTCTTAAAAACAAAAATAAGCAATTACTAACTGAACGCCATATCTGTATTGAAGCGGATCTAACCCCTATGCAGCTGAATGATCTGAATGAGAAGAAGCGTGAACTAAGGAGTTTTCTAGTCCTGCGATATACTAACGTTCGTCCAAATATTGTAACAAAAAACTAGACGCATCATCCAACTCCAATTTTCTGCATTGCTACTATCAAAATGTGCGTGGTCTGAACAGTAAGACCCATACCTTCTACAATGCCGTTGCGGCAAACAATATGGACCTCGTGGTTGTGACGGAAACTTGGCTCAGGCCTGACGTATCCGATACCGAGCTGTTTGCCTCATCTTATGTCGTTTATCGCTCAGATCGCAACTTCCAAACCACGGGTACTACAAGAGGGGAAGGAGTACTGCTGGGCGTGAGGGAGGGTATTATGTCCGAGCAGTTGGACTTAAGCGGTGTATTTACTGTTGTTCCATTCATTGATGTAGTTGGATGTAAACTTAAAATTTATTATTTTGTTTTGTATGTTATTTTGATATATATATTCCACCATCAATTACTGCTAATGATTTAGAAATATTTCTTGAACATTTTTCGACTTTTAACACCTTGTATGATAATAACCTAGTGTTGATTGGTGATTTTAACGTTCCTTCCTATGTTAATGAGAATTCTTTTGATATCAAACGTGTACTTACTGCAAATTTTGCTGATCTACTCAGGCTCGACCAGTTTAATACTGTACGCAACATCAACGGTCGCTTATTGGATCTGCTGTTCTCCAACTTAGATTGTACGGTAACTCATTGCACTGATACCCCATTTGTTGACGAGGACCCACATCACCCATCACTACTGTTTAATGTCAAATCTGCTCTGTTGTATGTAGACATTTTTCCAGTCAACGGAGACCGCCACAGCGAATTTAATTTTTGTAAAGCTGACTTCCTGCGTTTGTATGATAAACTATTAAACACTGATTGGTCACCAATCTATAATGCTAACAACGCACTAGACTCTTGCAATGCCCTTTATAATGTATTGAACGATGTCTTTACCGACTGCATACCTAGGAAGGTCAATCGCCGTCGTCGGTTTCCACCATGGTTTTCGAGTGACATTGTTAAAAACATTTTTAAAAGAGAAAGCATACCATGATTATCGGCAACATAATTCATACTTCTATCTACAGCGCTTTAAAACTCTAAGGCGACTAATAAAGCAGCAAATTAATCTTGCCTACAGACAGTACATTACTCAGGCAGAGAGAGATATCGCTCGAGACCCATCTAACTTCCTGTCCTTCATTCAAGGTAAGCGCGGCAAATCAAGAATTCCTGGTATCCTAAGAGACGGCGACTTAGTGTATGACACCCCCCAAAAAATTGTTGATGCGTTTGCGGGCCTGTTTGAGAGTGTTTACAGGGTGTCCGTCCGCGGTGAGGATGCTCAGGTTACTGTGTCAAATGTTGAAATAACAGATATCCCTCAAATAAATCCCGACGATGTCCTGGTGGCTGCTAGACGACTTAAAAACAAATTAACTTCTGGGGTGGATGGTGTACCGAAAAGGACTGTGCTGGTGTGCTTGCTGAACCGTTATCCCACATCTTTAATCTTATGATCACAACAGGTTCTATTCCAGACATCTGGAAAACTGCCAGAGTGATACCGGTTCTGAAGAAGGGCGAATCTAGCTTACTGGCGAATTACAGACCAATATCCTTACTGTGCAATTTTTCAAAGCTTTTTGAGATCTTAATACATCAGCAACTGTTCCCTAGTGTTCGAAATTTACTCTCCCATGATCAACATGGTTTCATTAATTCTAGATCTTGTGTTACTAATCTCGTTTTTTTAACGCATGAGGCCTCTCTGGTTCTTGACTCACGAGGTCAGCTCGATGTTGTGTATACAGACTTTCAAAAGGCATTTGATCAGATCGATCATTTCATTTTACTTTCTAAGCTCGAGGGCCTTGGTATTTCTCACAGACTACTGAAATTATTTGAGTCGTACCTGACTGGTCGTGTGCAGTTCGTGGAGTGTGAGGGGTTCAGATCACCATCATACACCTCCACTTCGGGAGTGCCACAGGGATCAAACTTGGGACCACTTCTGTTCCTAATTTTTGTCAATGATCTTATCAATACTATAAATGGGCCTAAACTTGTGTATGCTGATGATCTGAAGCTTTATCGGACGATTGACCGAGTCGAGGATTGTCTCCTTCTTCACGACTGGCATTGAACGTAAGTAAGTGCAGCGTTCTTAGCTTCAACAGAAAGAATGGCCCGATTTTATACAACTACACGCTGGACGATGTTATTCTGAGCAGGCCTCAGAGTATCTCAGATCTAGGAGTCGTATTCGATGCGAGGCTGTCTTTCATATCGCATATTGAAAAAGTGGTCGCTTCCGCCTCTGGAGCACTGGGCTTTGTTATCAGGAATAGCAAACACTTTGAGAGCCTCTCAACAATCAGACTGCTGTATTATACCTTTGTTAGGTCTAAAATTGATTATGCATCAATTGTGTGGAATCCCATATACAACTGCCATATTATCGGTATTGAACACATCCAAAGAAGGTTCTTGAAATATATGGCGTATAGGCGTGATGGAATATATCCTCCTAGAGGGTATGATCACAACTTGCTCCTTGAAAGCTTTCAGGAACAATCATTCCTGACGAGGAGGCGAATTCAATCTGTAAAATTTCTGTATCGTCTTCTGCATAACCTTATTGATTGTCCATCTTTCCTGGGTGAAATTAGTTTTCTTGTTCCGCGCTTAGGTGCAAGACACACACCAACTTTTTATTTGGGCACGGCCAGGTCTAATGTCCTCAGTCAGAGTCCGCTTTATTTTATGTGTAGAGAATTCAATCGAATATCGCATATTTGCGATATAAACACTAGCCCACTTAGGACCATAGTTTGTGCACTGTCGAGCCTGCCAAATGCGTAGTAAAGTTTGCTAGGGACCAATACATTTTTTACATATATGTATGCTATTTTTGTTGTTTTGGTGTTGCAGTCTTTGTTACTATTAATACAGAGTTCTTTTTTTTTTCTTTTTTCTTTTTACATTAGTTTTTGTCAATATGTTTATTTGTTACTATTATTACTGTTTTTTTTTTGTTTTTTTTTTATCGTAACATTTATATATTATTGCCAATACGTTTATGATTATTATTTAATTTTCATTATATTTAATTTTTTGAATTTCCTGTAATTGGGCTTAGAACCTGTTGGAAATAAAGGCTTACTTATTTACTTACTTACTTACTTAAAACAATTATTGTACGTGTACTCGGATTTTATACATTTTCTACTTAATATTCTACATTTTCTACTCAATTTTCTACATACACGAAGAAAATTAATTTTCTACGTGGCGTTACCCAACCCTGATCACAATACATCCTTTTTCTTTTTTTTTACCCTCCCCCCTAATAGCAAGGTTTAATTTGTCTCCACTATCCTCATTATTAAGCATTTCCTCCGAAAAATACCTATTAATTCACTTATTTGGAAATAGCTTAAAAACTAATAAAGATATCACTTTGCGATTTTTTCCAAAACTTCGGTCTTTTATTAGTATTTAGAACTAGTGTAAGAGAAGTATAAGTTATACTCTATAACTTTCCATTTAAAAAGTGGAAAAAACTGAATTGTTACAAATAGCGTCATCTAACCAATGGTAATAAAAGTTATTTCTGGGAGTATTTGTAGAATTTTTGAAATTTGTTGTTTACCTTAGCAACTGCCTTAAATGAACAGCTTATATATACTAATTTTTATTATTGCACCCTGTACCTTCCTCAAAAGTCATATAAATTTTATGTACAAAAACCTTTAGTTTGTTGAAAAAGTACTGACTAATAATCCCCATACTAAGCCTACTAATTAAGATTATTCTTAATATAAATCAGAAATAACTAAGCAATATATGATATAGGTGAGCTGATCCTTCTTAGAAGCACTCAAGAATTTCTAGATGCAACGGATAAAGAGGATAAGACAGTTACTGTAATCATACACATCTACGAGGACAACGTAGAGGCTTGCAGAATAATGAACCAGTGTCTCAAGAGGCTCTCGACCGTTTATAATACCGTAAAATTTTCAGCTTTTCCAGCTACTCAGGCTGGGGTCAGTAGGGAATTCAAAGTCGACGGGGTTCCTGCCTTGTTAGTCTACAAAGCGGGCAACCTTATTGGGAACTTTGTTAAACTCTCAAATGACCTTGGCGATAATTTTGAAGCCGAAGATGTTCAAGGTTTTCTTGTTGAACATGGGATGTTAGAAGATAAAAGTTTAACACCGGCACTTGTAAGAAGTTCGGCGGCAGATGATTCTGATAGTGATTAATTGACTTTTTCGTGCATTTTTTTTATGTTTACCCAAGTAACCAGTCTGTAAAATGGCTTTGACAGTATCGTTACAGTTTAATTTACAGCAATTCGCATCTAAGTGAGCTTGATGCTTATAGGGCAGGAAAACAATATTGTCCAAATTTTGAATGTTTATATCTCTTGGCAGTGAATAGAGGGTTATGAAACAAAAGAAGCACTGCAACTGGTACAAGTTTTTTAAGTCAAAATTCTTAACAAAAATTTTTTAAACTGCTTTTTCATTTTTTTACAACTGAAACAAATAATGATTTTAGTTGGTAATTACAACTCTATATTTTTAATTTGTTAATTTAACTTTAATTTTTCTTTCTAATGATATTTCACAATCATTTATTATTTTTTTATTTATTCAAGAGACATATTCTAATGTGTATGCATAGAATGGTTTTGCAGTATTCAATATCAATCTACTGTCTTTACATCATTTGCAGAATCTATCAATGTATTCTTGTGCTAGTTTCATTTTCTGTTTCTTTAAAAATCATATTACCTTCTGCAACAAACATGGTACTATCGTCTGCATAGAGCACGACCAGCATTACAACTCGGAAGGCAAATCATTTATGAAGCAGAAGAACAACAAGGGTTATATGATAGATCTTTAGGGAATGACTGCCGGAAAGTTTTTAAATTTAGAAGGATGGCTATTCACCTGAACCTTTAGCCAATTGTTTGTAAAAAATGATTATATCCATTTCTTTTGCAGTTATGATTATGTCCCTTTTATTGAGAAATAAAAGATATCTATTTTATTTATTTATTCAACAGACACATTCTGATATGAATGAATGAGATGTTTTGCATTTATCAGTTAAAATAAAGATCAAAGGCCCCATTACACATTACTCCAGCTTAAGGCCGGGCCCCGAACACCATAATGATCAAGCTTCTCAAGCAATATTGTATGGTTGGCTGTCGAACGCCTTAGACGAGTCCAGAAATATGCCCATAGACTTCTCTCCTCCATACATCCAACATGCACTCCACAAAGTCATACACAGTCTTTTCCGCTGACCTGCCCTTCAGATATCTATGCTGTGAATCACAGAAGCTTCTCAGTGTAAAAGAAACGCAATAATCTGCTGCACATAGCCACTTCAAAGATTTTGGAAAATGTTGGCAAATGTTCTTGGTAAGAATAGTTCTTGGTAGTGGCAGTGGGAGGTTAGTCTGTCTCGTATTGTACGCACTTACAGCATGGTTACTATAACCATACTTTTTAAATATGAGACAGTCTCCAAAATAAGCAATCAAGGCAAGGTTAATATACCTTGACTCACAAACAAGGGTTTGCAGTGTTCTCTAGCATTAGCTTTATATATGTAGCGTAAAGCTCTTTTTTCTAGAATAAAAATTGAGGTAAAGGGGATATTTGCTACAGAACCCCCAGAAAGCAATCCCGTACCTCAAATGGCTCTCAATCAGGGAAAAATAAACAGATTTTGCCGCCGATTCTCCCAGCTCACATATTTCTGACTGGGTAACACCCTCGAGCTAGTTTTTGTTGTAATGAACAAATATGTTCATGAAATTTTAATTTATCATCAATTGTAATACCAAGAAACCTACCGAACCGCTTACTTTCAATGTTACCACCTGCCAGATTAACGCTAACACAACTAAATTTAAAGCTCAGCACACTTGTTTTGCTGACATTAAAACACAAGAGATTAGAATCATACCTTCTTTTAATTTGATGCAAATCTTCCATAACAGTTTTCATCAGTTGATCAGTTTTTCTGTCAGACCATAAAATAGTTGTATCGTCAGCAAAAACTGTGAAGCTTCCATGAATTTGGAGGGTGGCAAGGTCGTTGATGTATATTAGAAACAGGATCGCTCCAAGCACAGACCCCTGAGGCATTCCATGTCTGAGTTCACAAATATCCGACGTTCCATGCTGAGATCTAACAACCTGGGTTCTTCCTGAGAGATACGACTCAAACCAATCTAATGTAACTCCCCAGAACCCATAGCCAGCCAGCTTCCTCAACAGTATTCCGTGATTCACGCAATCGAACGCCATGGAGAAATCACAGAACACTGCTGCGGCCGGGTCACCTCCGTTGAGACAGATACAGATTTTTCAAATTTTCCAGTGTTGAACGACTTTATAGCACAACAAAATGCATTTATTGAGTCAACGATAAGCGGTTCCCATGCATGTTTCTTTCTTTCTTTTTTCGCAGGCTATTTTCCTCTTTCGCTCCATCATCACCAGGTGTGGAGATGATTAATGATTCCGTCGATAATAACAGCCAGCAAAATTTTTGTCAACTGCCCAACGTTCCAACTCACAATTAGAAATGGTAACTGGTGTTAATGACAGATCTTCAGCGGATGGTAGTCTTGTCATGTTTTACCAAAATATCAGGGGTCTACGCACCAAAATTAATGAAATTTCTCTTAGCGTCATGTCTTGCGACTATGACGTAATATATCTCACCGAGACATGGCTTAATGGAGATATTTCTAACAATGAAATATTTAAAAATGAATATATAGTTTTTCGAGCAGATAGAAGTTATAAAGAACTAGGGTGTCAACGCGGCAGCGGCGCACAGTAGTTCGCTCTCTTGTAAAGTTTTGGCCAAAACTCAGTATATCGAAAACCTTTATTTTAGTGAATATGTTTAAAATATGTTAAAATATATATTTTAAAATCATAACGGTGTTATTTAAAGAATGTCCTACGTAAGATCATACACTTTAGAGCACCTAATTATAAGCGTTTTACATACAAAAATCGACCAAAACTTTCAACAATTTAATATAAAAAACGAATTAAAGTACCCGTTTAAGCGTTTTTAAAATAATTTTAAATGGTCAAATTTATGCTGAGGCTATACTTCACATATTCTCTTCTTAAATAATATCGGTTTTTATCAATAATTTAAAAATAAATAACACTAATCATTTTTGCGATTTGCATTTTTGCAGTAATTTTTATCTATACAGCCAAATCAGAGTCATCCAAGCTGATCCAAGTTATTGTTTTTAGCTAAAAGTAAGCCTCACAATGTCCTTTTAAGGAATATTGCCAAATTAGCTGCTACTATCTGCTATTCAGTTAGTAATATTAATATAGGTTGGCTTTGGCAACATGGTTTGTTTACTTTTCACGCGTCGCGTCATTCTTAGTTGTTATGGTGTCAGTTCAGTTATAACTGAAGAGTTAACATTAAAAATGCAAGTAAAAAGAAAAATATTGTGCGATATTTTAATAGAAAACAACGGAAATGAAACTTTTGTTTTTAATTACCTACAAGAAAAATATCATTTTTCTGGTAATAGTGAAAAGTTAGCGTTTGACGGTTTAAGGCGCCATTTTTTGCCGCAATTTCGTGAAAAATGGAAATTGGCAAGTCGCAATAGAACTTTTTTTTATAAAAAATGTGCTTCGTGGTTGGAAGGTTCATTGACGCTGTTCAAAGGAAAAGGAGGGAGGCCAATTAAGACTCTAGAAAACTGTTCCGGTCGCTCAAAACGAAGAAAAGTGTCCTCTTTAAGTAAACATACCAACTTATCTGCCGCTGAATTACAGCATCTTTTAGTATTAGTGTTACATTCATCAGGTAAAAAACACGAAGCTCAATTAATTAGTGACATTTTGGAAAACGGTGCAAAAAATTATAAAAAAATCACATGTGATGACATTCCGGATTTGTTTACAAAAGAAGAAGCCTTAGCGTTAATAACCGACACAAAACTTTCTAAATATCAATATGAACATTTGCGAAGTCAGTGTAAGCTTAAGAACTATCATATTTTTCCTCGATATGCTTGTATTTTAGAAGCGAAAAAGCAATGCTATCCTACCAAAGAAAAAACTGTTATATCTGAGAGTGGCGTAGATGTGAAACTACAGTCTTTGTTAGACCATACTGTTAGACGACTGCTATTAGTTCCAGATATAAAAAGTAATATACTGGCAACACCACCAGAGACATCAAGGGTTAGTACTAAAATCAAAATGGGGATGCGATGGTTCATCTGGTCAAGGAATCTACAAACAAAATTTTTCGAATCCCAATTTAACTCACGAGTCTGTTTTTATGTCATCCCTCGTTCCAATCCAACTAAATGACGTTTTAGATTCCACAACTTTTTTTTGGAAAAATGAGCGACCATCATCCACAAATTACTGTCGACCAATTTCGTTTCATTTTGCTAAAGAAACAAAATCGTACGTTACTGATTTTGTTAATTCCATAAAAGACCAAATATCTAAATTGTCAGATCCTAAAATTGAATTTCCTGGTAAAACGCTATACGTTAAGCATGATTTGTTTTTAACAATGATTGATGGAAAGGTGTGTCAGATTCTAACAGGCACATCATCTTCAGCGTGCTGTAATATATGAGGGGCAAAACCTTCCGAGATGAACAGTATACAAATTATTCAACAGCGACAAGTAAATCAAGATGCATATAAATACGGATTGTCACCTCTTCATGCTTTAATACGGTTTATGGAATGTGTGCTTCATGTTTCTTACCGTTTGGAATTTATGAAATGGACGGCCAAATCATCGAATGAAAAAGAACTTCTAAAATCCAGAAAATCAAAAATTCAATGTCAGCTCAAAGAAAAACTTGGAATAATTGTTGATGTGCCAAAACAAGGTAGTGGCACATCAAATGATGGCAATACAGCAAGACGATTTTTTAAAAATTTTGAACAGGTGTCAGAAATAACTGGATTTAACAAAGAAATACTTAGACGTTTTGCAGTTATTTTACAAGTTATTAATAGCCGATGCGATATTAATGAGACAAAATTTGAAAACTATTGCTATGAAACGGCCAACATTTTCATTCAGCATTATTATTGGTATTATATGCCATCATCATTGCATAAAGTTTTAATTCACGGGGGTCAAATTATAAAGTCCATCAGTCTTTCAATAGGCCAGTTAAGTGAGGAAGCAGCAGAATCTAGAAATAAGGATTTTAAAAGATTTAGGCAGTCTCATTCTCGAAAGTGTTCTCGCGTTTCAACAAATGAAGATGTAATACATGCGTTACTTATTTCTTCTGACCCATTAATTACAAACTTGAGGTATAAATGGCAGATCAAAAATAATGAAACAGAACTGTACAGCGATTCTATAGACCTTTTAAATTAATATCAATGTTATTCTACACTTCAACTTTCTTTTTACTTGATAGCTTAGGAACTATACAGGGTGTTTTCAAAGTTAAGTCATTTATTTTAACAGCATACAGAGCTTGCCAAAAGAAATTGATTTGCCAAAAATCACCTACATAAAAGTTCCATAGTAAAGTACAGTGTGCCCAAATTTGATTGCCAAGTGGAAATCTTTTTTATTTTCAATTTTTCAGCAACAACTTATTCTTGATAAAAGTTGGTGCTTGAAAAAGGAAACCTTTTGACAATATTGAACCTGATTGTACCCTTTGGGATATGCCAATGCAATTGACAATTTTTATTTGTATGGCTAAATAAGCCTCTAATCACTATCTACAAATAAAATTACCAAATTTCAAAAAAGTTGGTTCAAAAATTCTAACATAAAAAAAAATTAAACTAATTTGGAACACCCTGTATTTTGAAAACTGAGCGACCGACGAAAAAATGTTATTCTTTATTATTGTCTTAAAACTAAGTAAGCATTCATCCCTTTTATTTTGTAAAAAATGTTAGGAAATACCCTATTTTAGGTCGCATATTATTAGCTTATTGTTAGATTCTTTTTGGGTGCTCCTGTATATTGCCAATTGTAATAAAAACTTGTATATTATCAAAATATAATTAGACATGCTTAAAAAATAGAAACTGATACATTATTTTTGACAGATATAATAAAATATAGGTTTTGGCCACATGTGTCCATAAGGGCGAACCAGTGTGCGGCGTATTGATTGCCGTTTCTTCTTTTTTTCAGGCTTCTATGATTGTTACTCCTGCTCATATCGAGTTCGACGCTGTTTGGGTTCTGATGAAGGCAGGCAATGCGAGTTTGGTGCTAGGATGTGTATATTTTCCACCTAATTCTAACCAGGAATGTTATTAGTCTTTCTGCAATACCTGTGAGTCGCTGAGAAATAGATTCAATAACCATACATTTTTTATTCTTGGGTATTTTAACCTTCCTTCGGTGGAATGGATCTATGAAGACAATTCACTGGTTCCAAAATGTTTACCGTCCCTAGCTTCTGAAACTCTTTTTGTGACAATGAGTTTTCTTGAATTGCAGCAAATGAATTCTCTTTGCAATCACATGGGCAGAATTTTAGATCTGCTATTTGCTGATGACTTCGTTAGTGTTTTCGTTTAATCTTCAAATTTTCCTCTTGTATACAGATTGACCCCTACCATCCAACAATTGAAGTGAAGTATAAAATTAAATATGTTTGGCCGATAAAAAATCAAAATCAAGTAAGTGTTTACCAGTTTATATATTTATTTTTTATAAGCAGTCTGACTGGTCATTCTTATGGTCTGAGCCTGATATTAACAGAATGGCTGAACAGTTCTATGAGGTTTTATTTCAGGGTATCAATAATTGTATCCCCAAGAGTGACTGTAAATATCCCAAATGGTTTGACCTTCCCTTAAAAAAGCTTATTGGGCAAAAGAATTGCTTATACAAAAGATATAAAAGGACCGACAAACTTGCTGACTATTTGGCCTATTCTGACATAAGACGTGGGGTTAAACTTCGAATTGATATGTATTATCTTACATCTGTCACACAGACTGAGCTACTTATCCCAGAAAACATTAAATACTTTTGGTCATTTGTACGAAACTTAAGAATCTGCCCAGTGTTATGAATTTTGACGGGCAAGCAATCACTTAATGAAATAACATCGCAAATGCTTTTGCTACTCACTTTCAGTCTTGCGATACTTACCACCATAATTTAGACTTTAGTAAAATTGATCCAATAAGTTATTCAGGAAAGATACTATCAACATATTGTTTTACAGAGGCAGAAATCTTTAATAAATTAAAGGACCTTGATCCTTCCAAGAAGGCTGGCCCTGATGGAATTCCTACCATTCTATTGCAACGATGCTGTGAGTCATTGTCTCAGCCTCTATGTATAATTTTTCAGAGATCCATTAATCTGCAATTTTCATTTGATAAAAGTGATGTGAAGAACAAAACTTTACTTTCACATATACCAAAGCTCTTTGAGTGAAAAACACTATATTAATATGCAACATGGTTTTTATCGTGAGCAATATTTCAAAACTACTTAGTGACATTAGTTGAGGCTGGCAAGCAGATCGATGATATTTACACCCACATATCTAAGGCTTTTGACAGTGTTTGCCATCAGCTTCTGTTATGGAAATTACAGCAAATTGGTTTTTGTGGCAAATATCTTAAGTGGATCAAATCGTATATATTTAATCGTCGCCAGCAAGTCAACATATGCGGTTCAGTCTCCAGGGAGATTCTTGTGACATCGGGTGTCCCGCAGGGTTCGCATGTGGGTCCAGTTCTCTTTCTGCTCTTTATAAATGATATAATATCCTGTTTCGAATTTTCCGAATGTCTTTTATATGCAGACGACTTAAAATTCTTCTCACCAGTATCCTCAGACTCCAGTCCTCTGCAGTCTGATATGGAAAGGCTCGTCAAATGGTGCAAAACTAATTATCTCTCTCTTAACATCTCGAAACGTAAAGTGCTCCGTTTTCACAAATGTATTAACACCATACCATCCACCTACTTCATAGATAATGTAAACCTTGAAGTTGTTAGTTCTTTCACGGACCTAGGTGTTATTTTTGATGAAAATCTTACTTTTAATCTACATATTGATAACATTGTACTTAAGGGTTTTAGACTTCTGGGTTTTATAAAGCGACATACGAAACACGTAACTGATACCAAAGCAATTGGGTGTCTCTATAACTCATTGGTTCGTAGCGTTCTAGAATATTGTTGTACAATATGGATTTCATCATACCAGTGTCACATCGACAGAATTGAAAAGGTGCAAAATAGGTTTTCAAAATATCTCTTACATAAATTGCATTTCCCATATCAAGGTCTGTCATCTAATACTAGACCTCTTCTTTGAGGCCTTCAAACTCTTGAATTTAGAAGAAAGAAGGCACTGGTCTTTTTGCATAAATTGATGTATGGGGGGATTGACTGTGAAGTGCTGCTTGGATCAGTCCCGTTTTTAGTGCCTCATTGTCTAATAATCCTGATGGCACTACAGACAATATACTTTGTATCTGATTCTCAAAATTTAAACAAAAATAATCAATTAAACTGCTCGATTGAGACGTTATTCGAGTTGGTTGGGAAACTAGCAAGGACAGATTGAACGATACCAACGGATTTTTCATTAGTTTCAACCAAATAATTAATATTCAATATTCATACACAGCTATAAAGCTCTTTTTTCTGTATTGTAGGCAAAATAACACATACCTTTTCTCCTTCTCAGAAAAAAAGCTAGTGGTCTTTACAGATGCAAATTGTTTAACAGAAAGCAGGAAAAGTAAAAAGCTTATTTACAACGAAGATGTGTTACTTGGGTAAAATATTGTAATATGTTTAATTTAATTATTTTTGTTGTTAGTGTTGTCAATTTTGATCTTAAATTATAAAGTGTGTTAGGTTTAAAAGTAAAAATTATATATTTATGATAAGGAGTTGGTCAATGGATCATTTAAATAAATAGATTAATGACCGTGGTATTTTGCATTATTTTAATTATAAATATTGAAATAGGCTGTAATGCAATCTTGATATATCTAAGAGATTATTAACATGACTTTATCCCATTTGTTAAAAGTTTAACCCTTGCATATCTGGTTACTGAGATATTATATTAATACATTTTGGGACTTTTATAACTAAGTTCCAGATGTTTTTATTCAATAAAATTAACATGATCTATTGAACCAACTCATGTCTATCTTTCTTAAATTACCTAGAGGCTTTGGTTTATATTGGTATTTTAAATACCTATTTTCTAGCTGTAATTAAAACCATTCTTGGTGCTAATATATTGTAGCTGGTAGTTGTCAAGTACAATTGTGCCTATTGTATTAATTTGTATAGTCTCATAACTACTATATTTAAGCAATTTTCAAGTGCCGCCTAGTTTACATAGTACCTATTACCTCAGAAGATATCTGTTTCTTCTAACTGAATATATAGGGGGTGACAATATAAGGCACGCCATTTTTGTACCTTCTGCGATTGGGATATGTTTAATAAGTGATAATGACACCCTTTTAAGGATTTAAATGGATTAAACATGTTTTTTGTTGTTCTTAAACATAATCCTCGCCTTGTGTTTCAAAGAAAAAAACTGTTAAACACATGTTTTGTTCCCTTCTTATGAATTTTTCCTGGGTGATAATGAAATTACTAGGAATTTGGTATGTTGATAGGATCGAATATTGTGAACATTTGTAACATAAAAACAATTGAATATCATTTCCGGTTTCTCCGGAAATAATCACGACTTCGTTATTTTAAATGGAACACCCTGTATATTTTGTGTTTTTTGAACTCTCTTAACAATTCTAAATAAGTTTTTTATAACATAACCTATGTCTAAAATGTATAGTTTTCCAAATAAACCCACTTAAAAAAGTGCCATAATTCCCACTTAATTGTATTTTATGGAAAAACAGAGTAGGCCAGGATAAAAACAATCACGGTTAATTAGTCTTTATTCAAGCCTTCATCCAACAAATGTAAAAAAAGAAAATGTTATGAGTTTTAAAAAAAATGTATTTTTCGCAAATCGATTTTTCAAGTTTTGATCAGACCCTGTACCATAACGGGTCAATTGACTGTTTTTCGCTTTGGATAAATATTAACATCATTAAAATAGAGTACCTAATTTTCAATTTTGCAAATGTTTATGTAAGGTAAGTTAATGGTAATTTAACCTAAAGTGATAACAACCCTAGTCTTTGGGGAATACCTGGAATCAGTTATCCCTACCAAGCTGGGTACTTATTTCAGTGGGCGATTCTCCGACATGTGCACTATTGGTAGAAGACTTGTCTTGACAAGTACCGAGGTGGAGAAAGTTGTCATGAGTTTCCCCAACAAAGGCTCTTGTGGTTTCGACTCTATATCCATTAAGTTTATTAAACATATTATATTTAATATTTCAACCACATTGTGTGACCTGATTAATGTTTCGGTGTGTGCTGGTGTATTTCCGGACAGGCTAAGTAATCCATAGTTGTACCTATATTTAAGAGGGGGGATTCTCTTAGCATGAAAAACTACAGGCCTATTTCCTTATTGAGTTCCTTTTCTAAGATTTTTGAAAAAATTGTTTACAATCGTATTTATGACTTTATTTGCAAATAGAATATCTTAAACGACAGGCAACATGGTTTTCGGAGAGACATGTCTACGGACACTGGGTGCATTGATCTTGTACAGTATATTTCTAATAAGATGGGCAAAGGTGAATTTGTAATTACGTTGTCTTTTGACTTGACACGTGCATTCGACACTATTGATAAACAGTTTGTCTCTGCTAAACTAGACGCCCTAAGAGTACATGGTAATATAAACGCATTTATAGTTTCATTTTTGACTGTCAGAAAATTTTCTGTAGAAATTAAAAATGTAATGTCGTCTGATTTTAATCAGAATATATTTGCACACCTCAGGGAAGTATCTTAGGTCCCCTGATTTTCCTACTTTTCATTAATGATCTTCCTGACTATATAAGTCAGGGCCAGGTTTTTCTATATGCAGATGATAGTACTATTGTAGTATCCGATATGTCAGAAAGTCAATTAAAAAATAAAATCAACACTGTACTAAATCAGTTTTCTAAATAGTGCTTTGCTAATAAGCTAATGATTAGCCATACCAAAACTGTAACTATGAACTTAAGAACTATTCGTAGAGCACCATGTGATATCAGCATTTCCTTCAATGGTCATGATCTTGAGCTTTCCGCATGTTTCATATTCATATTCGTTTTATTTGTATCAATACATATTTTAAATACATTTACACACGTCAAAAATAAGTTAATAACAATTATAATAAGACACTATGCTATTTAATATATATAAATTAACACTAAACTAAAATTAGTAAAAATAATTAATAAAAATAATTAAAACCTACAAATCAGCATTTAAGACAAAGTATTATAGACAGTACACCAAACAGATAACATTAAAATGTACAGTTTACTGTAAACAACATATAATACACATACAATTAAAATATCAAGATCTAGACAGCGTTAAAATTGTATCTAAAATATTCGTCAGTGCTATAGAATACATTTTTTGTCAATATTAGTTTAATTTCACTTTTAAACCCATTTAATTACATCTCTCTTAAATACAGTGGCAATTTATTATAGAGCTTAATTGCCATATATTCAGGCCTACTTTGACACTTTCCCAGCCTACAGTGTGCAGGAACCAAGTCTTTTTTTTGTCTAGTACCATAGTTATGGAGATCTCCATGGGTGGTAAATCCATCACGTTTCTTTACAAACAACAAGCTTTCGAGTATATAGGAACATGGAAGAGTAAGAATCCCCAGATGAGCAAAGGCACTCCTACAATCATCCCTTAATCCTGCCCTGATCCATATAGCCTTCCGCTGCAACCCAAAAATCCTGGCGGCATGTGCTGAGTTGCCCCAGGCAATTATTCCTTAAGTCATGACGCTATGGAACAATGCATAGTATGCTGTTTTAATGGTTTCGTTGGATACACATTCATACAGATTGCGAATCACAAACACACTACTCTTAAGTCTACCACACACACTTTCTACGTGAGTATCCCATTTAAGTTTGGGGTCCAAGCAAACTCCAAGAAACTTAACTTTATCCACATTGGCATTTGTGGTGTTATTTTGCCTTAATGTGAACATAACTCTACAGGTCTTATCTTGACTTAGTACCAGCTCGTTGGAGTTAAACCACTGCTCTGTCCCAGACCGTGCCTCAGCCAGCTCCTCCTCAGCAATTCGCTCAGTGTCTCCCTCTATGTAGAGCAAGCAAACAGCACACATTTTGCCAATGGCTGACTTGCAGGCAAATCATTTATATATATTAGGACCAACACCGGGCCCATAATTGATCCCTGGGGAACACCAATATCTAGCAATGTAGTTGCTAATGATACTCCACCTAGTCGAACAGTCTGGTACCGATTTTCCGGATAGGACTGTATTAAATTTAGGCTGTTTAAACCAAAGTTATAGTATTTTAGTTTGCTGTGGAGACGCTCAGGAGAGATGCAGTCAAAGGCTTTGCTTAGGTCACAGAAAAGAACTGAGAGATATTGACTGTCCTCAAAAGCATCCATAACATCCCCCAGAAACCGCAAAACACCATCCACAGCACCCTTGCCTTGCCTAAAGCCAAATTGGGAGCTAGAGAATAGATTGTTATTCTCAAGAAAGAGAATTATTTGAGTAGATAGTGCTTTCTCAAATACTTTAGAGTCAATAGGCAATAGTGAAATGGGTCTATAGTTTGTGACAAGATTGGCATCACCCCCTTAAAGACAGGAGTTACTACGGCTTTTTTTAGCTTATCCGGGAAAATACCCTCCTGGATACATCTATTTATCAGTTTTGTCAGAGGGACAATAATTAAGTTTTTTACTGACTTTAATATATTAACTGTTAGGCCATATATGTCAGAACTTTTTTTATTATTTAAGCCATTGATAATGTCTCTCACTTCAATATAAGTCACTCCCCGAATTCAAATAATTTACTGCATTTTGGAAGATTTTCCAGATAAATTAGTGGATCTATATTACTTGTAGGTATGTTTTTAATTAGATTTTTAGCGACATTACTAAAAAAATCGCTAAATTCTTGTGGAGCAGGCTGACAGTTTCTTTCTTTTTTACCTCCCCCCCTTTTACAGTTTATGATGTTCCACATACACTTTACTGGATTGCTTGAACTACCTATAGCTCTATCATTTGCTGCTTTTTTAGCCGTTTTTATGGCTTTTTTATAGTTTGTTTTTACTCTTCTATATTCATTCAAGTCATTCACTCTATGATACCTCTTACACACTTCATTCAAAAGATTCACCTGCTCTCTCATTCTCACTAAATCTTCACCAAACCAACTTACCCTATTTGGCTGATTAGGTCTTGTCCTGTATGTCTTCTCAGGAAACGGCTGCTGGTATGCCCCATCCAGCAACTCCATAAAACGGTCAAACCTCCCAACAGCTCCCACACTCACGTCTTGCACAAAATCCCAAGGAGACTCCTCCAATATATGGTAGAAATTATGTAAGCCCTGTTGGGTAATCGCCCTAAATATGTTTATACTTGGATTCTTGGGCTGAGATGTAGATCTGAAATTGACAACTTGTCCAAGATGTTCAGAATTCCACATTATCTGCAGAAAAACAGTTATGATCAAAGTTAACAAATCCATTGTCCAAACAGGCGCCTCCACGAGTCACCCCAGTTATGAGCCCCACAAATCCGTAAGTATCAAGGAGGTCAATGACATCCATAGACTCACGGTTACCCGCTCCAAAGGCCACATTGAAGTCGCCTGCCAGAACAATACGCTTGTCGTGGCCTAAATGATTAATTACTCCTTCCAATGTAGATAAGAAAGTGTCAAAGTTGCCAGCTGTAAGTGACCTATAAATACAGACTACAACAATTGTAAGTTTATTAAGTAAAACTGCACAAATTTCTATACATTTTTCTATATTAAAAGCTTCTAGGGTATCGATTTCAGAGAAGTCAACTTTATCCCTAACAAGTATTGCTGTACCACCACCTTTGGATGCTGATCGAGATGAATGTCCAGCTGTCAAGTAGTTCTCTAGATTGAAGACATTAATTAGAACATTAATTAGGCATAGAACATCAATGTCCTTATCTGCTAAAGCTGCTTCTAGTTCATTGATTTTGTTACGGACCGATCTGACATTATAGTGGAGAAATTTTATGTCCTCTGTGTTAGTAGACTGTTTGGTTCTCTTTGGAACACTAGACACCTCAGGTTTAAAAAATTGTTTATTAGTATTCCTTGAGGCCAGAAATTTGCATCAAGTATGGTATGCTTAATATCTGCAGGGACACCAACCTTAAAACAACCATATTTCAACTCCCTTTTTGTTCTTAATTTTTCACATTCATCATCATTTATACCACATGATTTCGGGTAGTCACTAATATCTGAGGGTGTAGTATCTACAGATAGTCGGGATAAAAAAAGCCATGAATCATTTTTCACCTGCATGACTTTCAGCCCAGTCACATTCTCCTTTTTCCCCTTTATAGCAGTTGGACGCAATTTGGGGTCGATTTTCGCTTCTTTATTTATGTAACGAGCTGTTTTCAGATCGGTCTCATCGTTGTTACAGCTTTTTTGACTTTTTTGTTGCTCCAATGTTTGTTATGTTTGTGTTAGTTTCTTGGATTTGTCTATGGATTGCCACCTCAATTGGAACATTCAGATCGACAATGTTTGTAAGAAACTTAATAGGAGAGCTTATGTAATTTCTGGTCTCCGTAATTATGTTGACCGTACAACAATTATTAATGTATATTATGCTTTCATATACTCTGCAATAGCTTGTAACATAGTAGTGTGGGGTCAGGCCTCAGAGATAGAGAGAGTATTTATAATACAAAAAAGAATTGTTAGAATCATTTTTAGTATACCTAACATTTTGCAGAGAGACATTCAGGTCATATAAACTTTTGACAGTTGCTTCAATTTATCTCTTAAAATTATTATCGTATATCCATCGAAATAAAAATCTAATTCAAATTAACAGTAATTTTCATGCGTATGATACAAGAAATAAAAATAACTTCTGCTTAGACAAGCATAACTTAAATATTTATAAAAAATCACCAATCTACGCTGGGAGTAAAATTTATAATATGTTACCTTATAATATAATATAATTTTTCACTTTTTTGAGGAATAACCCATCATAATATGCAAACTGAAAACCTTTTTTTTTTCCTTGTTTTGTTGGACACCACACTGAAGAACGGATTTTAACTTGAGGAAAAAATTATATACTATGTTTTGTGTTCTATATGTAGATATATCTGTTGTTAGTTTATATTAGGTACTTGTCATAGGTCTATTTACATTTCTATTTGACGTGTTTCTTTCTATTATTTATAGTGCTCGAAACCAAACAAAAAATTTGAATTTGAATTTATAAACAAAGTTTTACTAAAATTAAATATTAGCCTTGACAGAGGTTGCTATGGTTTTTAAAAACAATTGAATTTTAACAAGTAACTTATCACTTGTGGGCTTGGCAGATTATTGCACTTTTTGTAAATTCTCGTGCTTTATTTCGTGTCTCTATTGGTGTAGATTAAAAGTTCTTCGTAATCTCTCTAAAATGGCAAGTTTTACAACGGCGGAACAAATAGATATTCTTCTCGTTTATGGCGGGTACTTGCAAAATAAAAGGCAGGCTCAAACACTCTACGCAGAGCGATACTCCGACAGAAACCAACCCTGCTATGTCTATTTTCCGTGGCTAGTACAAGATTTGAAAACAGTTCCCCGAAATGAAAATGAAGCAATGTTCAACAATGTGGAACAACGTAAGATATATTAAGCAAATGAAAATCAACATTTATTTAGAGAAGGATCTTTCCAAGAACGCTTTGGTGTTAATGTGTGGCTAGGTATATTAGGAACGAGAATTGGGGGCCCAATATTTTTAATGAGCCCCTTACAGCACAAACTTATTTGAACTTTCTATAACCAACAGTTACCAATTTTTCGGATAATTTACCTCTTGCAGAAATTCCCAACATCTACTGTTAACAAAATTATTTAAATGACAGGTTTGGGGTTTAATGGATAGGAACGAATGGATCTGTAAGGGGGCCAGTACGTTCGCCTGATTTGACACCTCTAGGTTTTTTTCTTCTGGGGTCATATCAAAGAAAAAGCCTTTTTAACTGAAAATGTGGACATTTAAAGAAATCGAATTATTAGTGCTATTAATAATATTAGTATAACTCAAAAGGAAAATGTATTATGGAAAATTGTTGAAAATTGTGTTTTTGAAAATTTTAATTATGATGAAGTATGTTCTTTTTCTCTTTTATTATTAGTTAATATTAATCATCTCTAGGTTTCATTTGTTTTCACCTTATCATATTCGTTTCTTTTTTAAAATTTAAATGAATTAAAAGAAGATTCCTTTGAACAGTAGATTATTTTGAATCCATGGCCAACTTTGCCGGTGGTATAATTAAATCAGCGCTAGTAATATTGATTTTCCCTTTAGAATGAGCATTAACAACATGTATGGGTATCAAATTTTCAAGTTTGCAGCGGTCTATGGAAGTTGAATTTGTCATATATGGATAAAGGATAAAAAAATAGGATTGGGTGATGAAGGTTTTGTTCCAGTCAGTTGACCCGTTATAATACAAATAACTGGGAATTATGGCACATTTTTAAGTGGCTGTATTTGGTAAACTATACATTTTAGACATAGGTTATGTTATACAAAAGTTGTTTAGAATTATTAAGAGACTTCAAAAAACAAAATATACAGGATGTTCCATTTAGAATAACGAAGTCGCGGTCGTTTCCTCGGAAACTGGAAACGATATTCAATTGTTTTTGTGTTACAAATGTTCACAATATTCAACCCTATCAACACACCAAATTCTATATTTATATCTCTAGCCGTTGTCAAATGGCCCCCTGGGTAGTAGTTTCGTTGTTACCCAGTATACTATCTTTTCAAGTATTTATGTTGGGCACCATTTTGAATTCGTACCATTTTATCCCTATATCAGATTTAATTTTTCTGCAAAATTTAAAGTCAGGTGAATAAGAAGATTTATTTACGTTGATTTTTTAAAATATTTTGTTTGTCCGTTTTAGTTATATTAGACCGCCATTTTTTTTTACTAACTTGGATTCATACCAAAGTGTTACCAAGTCATCCTTATATGACCCTTATTGTTTGACCAAAATTTGAAATCAGTTGGGTAAGTAGTTTTGAAGATATGCGCGAACTGACTGCATTCGCATCTAAAGCCGCTAAAACGTGAAGATATAAAGAAGCTAGTGATTTTTACACGATTAAAAACATTTTGTTTGCCGCCGTCTTAAAATCATACCATAATTTTACTAGTTCATCTCTATACCATAATTAATCAATGCACAGAATTTTAAATCAATCCATGAAATATTTTTTTTAGTCTGATTTTTTTAAATATTTTGTTAAGCCACCATTTTGTTTCGCCATGTCGGATTTTTTCCAAAATATTACCTGGCCGTCCTCATATTAACCTTAGTTTTTACCAAAATGTGAAACCAATCGGATCAGTAGTTTTTTAGCTACGCCGCAAACAAACAAACGGAATTGAAAAATCATGTTTTTCGGCATCTAGAGACCCCGAAACATAGAGTCCTGAAAAAATCCTGGAGGGTATTTTTTCCATAATTACAATACCTCCCTTTATGAGGGAAGTAAAAACGTTTTTTTTTCAACCGTGGATTTATGAAAAAAAGGAAGCTGTATAATGGACAACAAAAAACTTTGTTAAACCGAATTTGTTATTTATTTATGTCCAATTGAAAAAAATGCAGAAAATTTTTTCTTCAGATTCTAATTGCAAGTAATTTTTAAGGAAAACTTTTTATTTTGTATCTATTAATTTAATTGTGCGGTTCTACTTAAATTTCAAAATATATGTCCTTGTCAGGTATTAAGCATACTCAAAATCATGCCATAATTTTACTAGTTCATCTCTACACCATAATTAATCAATGCACAAAATTTTAAATCAATCCATGAAATTGTTTTTTTTTTAATCTGAATTTTTAAATATTGTGTTAAGCCACCATTTTGTTTCGCCATTTTGGATTCGTATCAAAATTTTACCAGTTGATTTCCTCATAATACTTGCCAGATTTGAAGTTAATTGGGTAATTTTTTTAACATTTCACTAGGCCGCCATTTTGATTCGCCATGTCGGATTTTTATCAAAATATTACCAGGTCGTCCTCATATTATCTTTAATTTTTGACCAAAATGTGAAACCAATCGGATTAGTAGTTTTTTAGCTACGCCGCAAACAAACAAACGGAATTGAAAAAATATGTTTTTCGGCATCTAGAGACCCCGAAACATAGAGTCCTGAGAAAATCCCAGAGGGTATTTTGTTCGTAATTACAATACTTCCCTTTATGAAGGAAGTAAAAACGTTTTTTTTTTCAATTGTGGATTTATGAAAGAAACAAACAAAACAAACAAATAAAAGTATGCTTTATTGCCGCAGAAAAATTTTACAATTTTATTAACAAAGCAAAATATACCTAAAATAAGACATATCAAAACATTAATCGAAAAGAATTTCGATAGGTCAATGCTTTTTAAAAATGTAAATTATCAATTTACCAAATCGTAAAACACACGTTAGAATATAACATAACATTGCCGCAAAACAGTTAATGAATCCTAATAACCTTATAAAAGTAAACAAACACACATGTACGAGGTGAATAATTTCGATGACATTGAAATCAAAATTGCAACTATGCGACCTTAAACTCTATGTTATAGTTATACAAGTAATTGTGATGTTAAACAGAAGGTATAATGAACTAGTGTAGAATGTAGTATACAAAAAAGAATTAAATTTTGTTTTTAATCCAATACCTAACAAAAATAATTAAGTTTTAAGTGAATGTTCGACAGTTCTTTTCTCTATATGATGATTTTCAAAATTCTATGTTACGAGTTAGGACATGACTCTTAAAAGATTTAAGTAAACAAGCAAATGTAGTGACAATTTAAAGAGACTTACTCGCTGTAAAAATCATTATCGCTGAAAAATGGTCTCTCAATGAGGTATGCTTTGGTGTTTTTTCAAAATTGTGCAAGCATAGGGATAGATTTTAAATGTACTGGCAGATTGTTGTAAAGTTTTATGGCGTTGTAAATAATTGATTTTTTTATTAATTCTGAGGAAGGAATGGGAAGATATATATCATGCCTAGAGTTTCTGGTAGGGTATACATGTTGTGGCCTTTCTGGGAGGGTCTTTATATGTTTTCTCAGCAAACATACCGTTTCCAAAATAAATAATGCAGGAAGTGTTAATATTTCATGTTTTTTGAAATAGTATTGGCAATGAGCTCTATTATTTAGACCAAACAAATAACGAATGGCTCTCTTTTGAAGCATAAAAATACTACGAAATTGCTCGGTGGTACAGCAGCCCCAAAAGGGAAGGCCATAGCGGAGGTGGGATTCAAATAAAGAGAATTAAGTAAGTCTGGCAGAAGGAACGTCTAGTTCTTTTGAAACTGATCCAATGGCGAAGCAGGCGGTAGAAAGTTTTTTAGTTAAGGTGTCAATATGATTAGACCATTTTAGGTTGCTATTTATATTTAAACCCAGGAATTTAACCGACTCTACGTATTCAATATTGCTGTTATGTACCTGAAGTGGTTGTAAAATTCCCTTATAAGATAACGCCACCGTTTTATGGACATTAAAACAAAGCATATTGGAATCGGACCAAGCCTTAATTATAACCAAGTCTTTGGAGATACTAGAGTGTAAAGACGTTGTATCAAAATCACTTCAAGTTATGCTTGTGTCGTCAGCAAAAAGGGAAATTCTTCCATTAATTTTAAGGTTCGTGATATCATTAATGTATAACAAAAAAAGAATAGGTCCCAAGACTGAACCTTGAGGGACTCCACTTGTAATCAATTTACAATCAGAATCAGAACCATTGGCGTTACAAATTGTTGCCTGTTCCCGAGATAAGATTTAAACCAATTTAAAGAAATACAACGGATTACATAAAAATTCAGCTTACTTATCAAAATTTGATGACTAATACAGTCAAAGTCTTTTGCATAGTCACAAAAAACTCAGGCGGTAGGGCGGTTATTATTGAGAGATAAGTAGACGCCTCTAAGCAACGTGAACATGGCGTCGCTGGTGCACTTGTCGGGTAGAAATCCGAACTGCTCCGGGGATATTATCTGATATTTCAGGAGAAATGGCATAAGATGATTCTTCAGTAGCCTTTCGATGATTTTTGATAGCACTGGTAGTAGTGCAATTGGGCGATAATTGCAAGAGTTAGTTTTTTCGCCGCCTTTATGAAGTGGAATAATTATAGCTGTTTTAAGGCAATCAGGGAATACACCTTTTATAAAGGACTCATTTATTAATGTTGTAAAGGCCTCTATGACTGGGAGTGGCAAGTTCAGGAATATTCAGTGTTGCTAACGGGACTTAAGAAAAAGCTATCAGCTAAATTTTTTGAAGGAGGGAGAAACGAAAGAGGGTCCAAACTTGGCGAGATACTAGAGGTAACATTTTTGCTTACATTAATAAAATAATCATTTAGATCATTAGCCCCTGGCAAGATCTGAGTCACAGGGTTTGATTTGTTTCTGAGGTTATTGATGATGGACCAGGTTTCTTTTGAAACGTTATTTGAGTTTGTTAGACGGTTTCGGTAGTGTAATTTTTTTGCTGACTTAATAAGAGTAGTGTAGATCCTCCTATAGTTAGAGATATAGTCGAGAATAAGAAAGGAGTCGGTGAATTTTTTTATATATGAGAGCGAGCGCATATTTTTAGCAGAAATTCGTATTCCTTTCGTGGTCCACGGTTTATGCCGCTTAGGTTTGATATTCTTAAGCGGGAAGGCCTTGTTAAAAGCACTTAAAGTTTTATTTAAAAAAGTTCTGAAGTTTGTGTTGACATTATCAGATTCAAAATTCCAATCGGTGTTAAAGCAAATATTATGAAATACTGAGAAATTTGCGGCCGAGAAAATTCTGCCCCGATGGCGAGATCTTGGTAAGGGCCTAATAGGTAAACTAAACCTGGAAATTACCGCCTCGTGATCGGAAAGACCTGAGTTATAGACCTGTGAATGCACCTCTGATGGAGAAAAATCAGACGCCATGTAATCGATGATAGAAGAAGAGTTTTTTGAAATTCTAGTTGGCGAGGATACATACATTGAAAGACCGAAAGAGTCGAATATAGAAATTAGATATTTTTGGATGGCACAAATAGTAGCATAGTCAATATTAAAGTCCCCGCATAGAATTTTTTTACCTTTAATCGGTAGACTGTCTAGCAAACTTACCAGGCTATTTAAAAATGATTGTGCATCAGAGTTTGGTGATCTATAAATACAAATTACATCATCAAGATCAAGGTTTTGATTATATACCAGAAAGGAAGCTGTATAATGGACAACAAAAACTTTGTTAAATTGAATTTGTTATTTATTTATGTCCAATTGAAAAAATTGCAGTAAATTTTATGTTCAAATTCTAATTGCAAGCCATTTTTAAAGAAAACTTTTAATTTTTTATCTATTAATTTAATTGTGCGGTTCTATTTAAATTCCAAAATATATGTCCTTGTCAGGTATTAAGCATACTCAAAATTGTGGTAGTTGAACGGCCTAAAAGGAAGTTTTGCTGATAGGCATCTATTAGGTTTTTCGATATTATGGGCTGATAAAAATATTTTATCAGCCTATCACATTTAAAAAAAATGTATCTGGTTTTGTTCTCCAGATACGTCTAATGTACCCTTGAATGTGGAATACTCTGTATATACATAACAATTCAGGGATTTTTTTCTAGATTAGCAACTAATAATGGAAACCTAGTACTGCCCTTAATAGTAAAACTGTCTTTTTTTTCAAATTGAGGTATAAGTATCCTTTAAGAAACCACATCCTCATTTACTTCAGCAGTATTTATGTATGTCAGTAAAAACTAAATTAAGTACTAGTATAGCTTTTAGATATTGTGTATTTTTGTATATTAGTCTTTATTGTATTTTTATTTTTTTAAGTCCTAATTGGCACCACATTATTTTTTATACAGAGACAGTGAAGTAAAAAAATATTCTCAAAATATTTTTAAGTACTGGCTCCACAAGATAGCGTTATTATATCTTTGATAAAAAGATTACTTTATTTTCTTGCTAGAGGTAGCAAATACAAAAACAAATAATTTGTTGATGCCAATATACAATAAAGTATTTACATTCGTCCAGTGGCGCCTCGCGGGTGAAAAAGTAAGTGAAGTGCAAATGAAGCAAGAACATATCGCAATAATTTTTTTTCCACAAATTTTTTATATGTGGAGGGGGTAGAATATTTTTTTACGACTTGCTTAAATTTTGTATACTAAATCAATTCTCCTATCCTTCATAGCAGCAAATTTATTTATAACATCCTCATAAAATGGATGAGTTGCCCTAATCTCCTTCAGAAATTCCTTTTGAATTGAAACATTGCCAAGAGAAGTAAGTCTTTTTTGAGATATTGTATTTTTTAAATAAGTTTTGACACCTTTGAGGCAAGAAAAACTTCTTTCCACTGAGGCACTTGTCGTCGGTATCGTCAAAATAAGGGAAAACAGTTTATATGCTTCGTTAAAAATAACTTTAATTTTTTTCACTTGCTCTTGCGATATAAGACCAAGCTCATTTTTAAGTCGTTGACTTTTTGAAAATATTTCCCCATATAACTGTAACAAATTTTCAAACGGGCTAGTCGGAAAATTTAAACTATATTCGGAAAATTTTGCAGAATCTGCCAAACATAAAAATGTAAGTTTTTCACAGTCTTGAAATCTTAGTGTCATTTCCATTAAAATATGGTCCAATATTTCATAAAAAAAGTGAATGCTGAGCAAGCTCACGTTTGTAATGATTTATTTATGTAATAGAATTTGCTTTATCAAACCTGGTATTAAAAAATGTTCTTTTTTTACAGAGCGCCTCACGATATGTCCGTGATTGACAAAATGTCATTAAACATTAATGCCAGAAACCTGAATTCAAAATCGTTCATCTCACCTAAAAATCCTTTCGCAAGCCGGATTAATTTTTCATCAGATTTGTCACAGGTTGTAATAAATTCAAAGACGTCTTTTAATTTATTCCAGTCTTGAACAATCACATTTACTAACTTCGAATTTGAAGACCAACGAGTTTCTGTAATTATTGGTATACGCCTCGTAGATGCAGATGTAAGAGCATACATTCGTTTGGCTGAGTGATGAAAAAATGAGGGAATATGACTAAGGCTTGCAAAAAAAATTCGACATTTAGAAATATTTTTTAGACTTTGCTGTATCACAAGGTTAAGACGATGCGTAAGACAATGGACAAATACAGCCTGCGGGGCTTTTTCTTTTACTTTTTTTGAAGGCTATTTTGATGCCCAGACATCACACTTGCGGCATCGTAACATTGCACTATTAATTTATGTTTATAGTCAAATTGGTCCAAAATTTGTTCCAATAGAGAATATAAATTCTCCGACGTTCTATCGGAGCTGACATAAAACCCTAAGAATCTCTCAACTACTGAACCTTCTGAATTAACGTATTTTAAAATTATAGAGCACTGGGAGGTTTGCGTAATATCAGTGGTGTCATCCACTTGCACAGAAAAAAACTGTGTGTTCATTATTTAATTTTTTACATGATCATTTAAATAATCAGAAATGCATTCAATTATTTTGTTTTGAATAGTTTTCGAGTCACTAGTAAAAACATTTTTAATTTTTTCGTGATGTTCTTTTAGTTCGTGGGAACTTCTCGATATTAACAAACCTAAAAACTCTTTAAAATTCCCCCTGTTTATTGATTCGCTGCTCTCATCGTGACCGCGAAAGGCAAACTCTTGTTTTGCAAGGTACAAAACTGTGTCAATTAGCACATAAATAGTTTATTTAATCGGACGTTTTCGTTAAAATGTATTTTATACAGTTTAGCATTTTCTTTTAAAGCGTCAGCTATAGTGCTTCAATTTTTTTACAAATGTTTTTAGCATTAATTCGCATTTTAAATGCTCCGCCGAGTCTGCATGTTTATGTAAAAACCTTGATATATTTAACATACCTGCAAATCCTTCCTTATTCCACACTGAATATTTATTGGAAAACAGTAAACAAGGTCAGCAAAACAATTTGTGTAATATTTGACTACTACATAACCATTTGTTCGCTGAAAACCAGGATGACTTAAAACTTAACATTCCATGTTCTGCCACTTTTTTTATTTCTTTTTTTGCGGAAATTGTCAAGTCAAACCTTGGCTGCCCTACATTTAATACATCCTTCTGATCTTGTTCCTTCCATCTATTAAATGGAGTTTTCAACAAAATGCAAACCACATCGGTGATCGGATTCATTTTAAAGCGTAAATATTATAGTCAACTAATAATGTACATTAATAAACCCGACACCAGATAAAGTTGTAACACCATAAATAAACATAACACAAAACAGTCAAGCAAACTGCAAAGGAACTAACCGGTTGTAGCGAAATCCGCGAAAATAAAACCACCCCAAACTGAACGACACATGGGTGTAGTGTACTGCGTTAGCAGTTCACCAAGAGCGTTGTATGGTGCTGGTTAACATTATTCTTCCATGCGCTCGACGTCATCGCGTACGCGTTCTCATGGCAACATAGTAAACTAAACATAACACCTTCAGCAAAGTCGAAGCGGTTTGCGCCACTGTTATAGTTGTTATAAAAAAGTTCGATTGAAAGTTTTAAAAAGACATCCGCAACGGTCCGCAAGGCCTTAGTTCTCGAGATACAGGGTGTTAAAGTTTTTATTTAATTTTCCTATTTTTTAAATAAAATCTATGATAATGTAAATAATGGAGTGAAAATTGATATACGTTGGTTTTTTTGGTATGACAAATTCGAATCTAATATTAGTATTGCTCTTACTTGTAGGGGGCGCCACCTACATGTCTTTCTGCTCCTTCGAACAATCACAACTTTTTGGTACAGACTTGTATTACATTTTTGAGTAAAACAAATTATTTCCTTGCCATTTCTACGTCAAAAAAGTATACCTGTTAAAAGTGGATACGAGCAACCGCTTTCGAGATATTTGGATTTAAAACAATTTCGGCGCATGTAATTTTTTATCGCAAAATTTTAAAAGTTTGTTATTTTGTCCAAATTTAAACGCATCTTGGCACAAAAGCTTTGAAATTAAAGACTAACACATTTTTTTGAGGTGTGTATTCAGTGCCTCAGACATAAACTAAATAAAAGGTATTTAATTTTTATTAAAATTGTTATTATTAAGTTGTTTTTAATAAAATCTAGGTTACGTTTTATAATTTTAAAAAATTCCACCATTCGGGCGCATTTCTTAGTATTTGTGCTGCGTTTGTTATCCGATCCAATAATGCTTTTCTTGTATTTACTTTAATGGAATATACCAGTGATTTGAACCATCCCCAAAGACAATAATCCAAAGGATTAAGGTCTGGCGATCTAGGTGGCCAATTAAAGGACCTCCCCGACCAAGCCATCGGTTTGGAAAGGTTTGGTTTAAAAAATCTTTTACAAGTAAACTGTAGTGTGCAGGGGCTCCATCATGCTGCAAATACATGTTTTGTCTTACAAGGGGAACATCTTCTAATAGATTTCGCAAGTGATTTTCAAGAAAGTTTAAATATTTTTCTCCTATAAGACTACCGTCGATTATAAATGGACCAATTAAATGACCATTTAACATTCCACACCACACATGTTGGAAATTATGTTCTACTGTAGCGTGAGGATTTTCATAGGACCACCGGTGTTCATTGTGAAGATTATTTATACCATCACGCGTGAACTGTGCTTCATCAGTGAACAAAAAATACCTATACAACCTTCGATTTTCATTAATCCAGTTACAGAATTGCATTCTCAACTCAAAATCACCCTCCTGCAAATGTTGAACCCATTGTAAATGAAATGGGTATAAACAATTAATGTGAAAATTTCTCCAAGCAAACGATTGTGTAATTTGATAAGTATCTGCAATCCGCCTAGTGCTTATGCTTGGATCATTTTCGACGGCATTGAGTATAGCCTCTTCTACTTCAACGTTGGGTCCCGATTCCCTTTCAGATGCAATTTTCGCACTTGGAAACATCCCAGATTCTCCAGCAAGAGTGAAAACTTGTTGAAAAACTCTTCTATCTGGCACCCTTCTATCTGGAAAACGACTCTGGTACTCCGCGACTGCTTGAATTGCGACCCCATTGCAGAAGCCATAGACGAATATCATCTGCATATTCACGATGCGAGAATATCACAGGCATAATGACGTATTTAGATCTAAAGTTTCTTAAATGATTATTGTCAGATAATAAAAGTTATGAACAGAAATTGACAGTGACAAAAGTTGATCTTATTATTAACTGACATTACTATTGCTAAGTAACAGGAAAAACGATGAGAAGACTAACCAGCAGTTGTTCTGTCAAGCAAGGCACACTTCTATTTTTTTACAATATATGCATACTTTATGTGAATTTGATAAAAAAAATCACATGCGCCGAAACTGTTTTAAATCCAAATATCTCGAAAACGGTTGCTCGTATCCACTTTTAACAGGTATACCTTTTTGTCGTAGAAATGGCAAGGGAATAATTTGTTTTGCTCAAAAATGTAATACCAAGACTGTACCAAAAAGTTGTGATTGTTCGAAGAAGTAGAAAGACATGTAGGTGGCGCCCCCTACAAGTAAGAGCAATACTAATATTAGATTCGAATTTGTCATACCAAAAAACTCCCGTATATCAATTTTCACTCCATTATTTACATTATCATAGATTTTATTTAAAAAACAGGAAAATTAAATAAAAACTTTACCACCCTGTATCTCGAGAACTAAGGCCTTGCGGACACTTATTTATATAGACTTTTATGTTTATTTTTTAGTCCTGAATATGTACCTGAAGTATTAACATTTCCTCATGAATCACCCTGTATATATATATATATATATATATATATATATATATATATATATATATATAAAATTTTATACAACAATCAATAAGTACAATTACTTATTACAAAACACCATTAAATAACAATTATAATAAAGGACATTTAAAAACCATATTTAAAATACTTGTCACTATTATAAAAGGCTGACTGATGAGAAAAGACTTAATTTGGGTTTTAAATTGATTATTTGGAAGATTCCGAATTTAATATAGTAATTTATAGAAATAGTGTACAGCCAAGCACCCTGGGCTATTCTGACACCTCTTCAGACGCCTGTAAATTAGAACAAGATCCCCTCTATTGCACGTGTTATAGGAGTGGACGTCTTCATGCTTGGAACAGTCTCCATAGTGTTTTTTAGTGAAAACAAGATTCTCAAGAATGAAAAAAGAAGGTAATGTTAATATTTTGGCTGCACCAGTACTATGTCCCCAGACAATCAAAGCATAACCTATGACAGAGTGACATAGAGCAAGTCTTAAAACATTGGCTGATGCACAGTCAGCAAGGCCACGTTATAAAAATATGTTAGATGCCAGCTTTTTACAACAGTAATCAGCATTGGCATCCCAACGAAGGCCTGAGTCCAGATACACACCCAGAAACTTAACATTATATTCAGGTTCTGACTCTGGCATGCTCCGAGTGGAAAAGACCATCGACTGAGTCTTTGCAGCATTAAGATAAGAGTCGGTTAGTGGTGCATCATCCAGGTAATCCTTGAGGCACTTCTATCTTTAACTCCCTCTCTGTAGACTTCACACCAGCCACCTGGACAATCTGATGCCAGTTAGAAAGATAGCTCTTAATTAGTTTTACAGTATTGTCATTAACACTGTAACATTTTAGTTTCCGTAGGAGTACCTCGTGCGGGATGCACCCGAATTCTCCACCCTCGAAAGCCTCACTGATGACTGCCACCAAATCTAGCACGCCCCATTGATGTATTAAGATTTTTGCAACAGCCAAATTGATGATCTGAAAATATTTGATTAGTCTCGAAAAATTGCAGTAGACATGAGGCCAAACACTTCTCAAATACCTTGGAGAAAATTGGGAGCAAGGATATGGGTCAGTAGTTGCTGGCATCATTTGCATCTCCCTTTTTAAATATTAGGATCACTGTGACATGTTTAAGTGTAGATGGAACATGCTATGCACATGTTGATAAGTTTAGTTAAAGGAATTATAATATTTTTGATTGTTTTGATGAGTTCTACAGTCAACCCATACCGATCTCTGCTTTTCTTGTTTCTCATACCATTGATCACGTCTCTTATCTCATTAAAAGCAACTTTCTGTATAGAAAAACCCACAGACACAGGCGGTACTGTTTGGACAATCTCAACAGGGTCTAGTTCTGTTTGTCCAACCTGGTTCTGAAGATTAAGTGCTTTGTTCACAAAAAATTCATTCAGCTGATCAGGTGTTAAATCAATCTCTCTTCCACATACAAAATTCAAAAGACATTTATTGTGACAAAAAAGATCACAAAAGGACACGATACTTTTTAAATGATTTCAACCTAGCCCTATTATGTGACAAAGTAAATGTACAAATAACATACAATTTTCTTAGAGAATTAAAATGGAATACAAACAAAAAAGAATAAAGATAATAAAACAGATTGTAAAAACAAAACTAAATACTACTAATAAAATTCATTTAGATTAAAATCACAATTATGGTATCATATCATTAAAAGTATTATTCAAACTAAAATGTATTCAGGTATAAATTGTATTTCATGACATGCAAATTAAAGGTATTCGTCAGTAACTGCTGTCTTAGTTTAGTCTTTATTTTTGGGACAGAAAGATGCCTGACAAGCAACAAACTGTTGTAAACCACCAGAGCCAGAAACGAAAAGGAAGACTCGAATGCTGAGGTCCTGTGAACAGGAGTAGGCAGACGATCAGCTATTCCCCTCAACTCCCTCAAATGAACTTCGGTGCGACAAATTAATGTTGTCCTTAAATAAGGAGGAATACCAGTATTTAAAATCTTAACCACAAAGTAAGCAAAATGAATGAAACGCAATTCATTAAGCTTAAGCATACCGAATTCACGGATGTAGGGAGTAATTTGAGAAAAACGGGGTACAGGAGTTATAAAACGAACAGCATGATTCTTCATCATTTTCTGCAGCTGATGACGAGCCGCACCATTGATATATGGACCATACACAATGTCACAGTAATTAAAATGGGACATCACTAATGAAACAACAACAAGCATTTTTTTAGTTTCAATATTAAGAAGATATTTAAAAGGAAGAAGTTGTCTGAGGCTAAGATATGCTCCATATAGAACTGACATGCTTGTCAAATTTCAGATTAGAATCAATAATAAGTTCCAGATTTTTTGTGGACTGTATAGTAGGAATTGGTTTAAAAACAAGCAGTTTTTATCCGCCCACTTTTTTATAAAGCTTAGATCATTATTAATACACAAGCAAGCATCATTGCTCTCCTTGGGAGCAAATTGAAATGTTAATTGAATGTCGTGAGCGAACATATGTACCTGACAAGATTGTTTGATGTTACCTAAATCCGCCGTAAAAATTGAAAATAAAAGCGGGTCAAGTACTGATCCCTGAGATACTCCAGAGTGAAGTTCTCTTAGAGTTGAGATTAATGTACTACTGGCTTCATTATTATCCAATATAATCTGTCAACAAATGGGATTTGCAGAGCTTTTTATAGTTATATTTTTGAGATTTAATTAGATCTTTTAAGAAGTTTGCTGAGTTTTGTTTGAAAAGGTGATTTAAGAGATGCAAAGTTTCACGCATCACTCGTAACCAATCTGTAAACCCATTTACTGTACGATTTTGATTGTTTTTCTTAAAAGCAGTGGCGTATATAGATATTGCTTCTGGAGGGCGTTTTAAGACGATGAAAATTTTCAACCAAAAAAAAAGTTCTGCAGTTTTTGTTTTCTACATACTTGAGCTTCTTCATTCAAATTCGTTTACTAGTCTGCAAGGATTATAAATATGACATCAGACAGGTCAGAACTTAAAAACTAAATAGAATATAAATAATGGTTACACAAATTACAAAATAGAACATTAAAGTATACAAACCAGTGGCGGCTATTCAGGTGAAGTGCTACTTCACCAGGAAAAATAAACAAGCAAACATCTATATATAAATATAAACTATATTTATTATATATTAAGTTTTTACATTCGTTTATTCGCCTAATTGGCAAAAAATAAACTGTACATCTCGAATAAATATTTTACTTGACCGTTGGCGGCATGTCTTTTTAAAACTTTCAATCGAACTTTTTTATAACAACTATAACAGTGGCGCAACCGCTTCGACTTTGCTGGAGGTGCTATATTTAGTTTACGATTTTGCTACTACGTTGCCATGACAACGCGTACGCGATGTCGTCGACCGCATGGAAGATTAATGTTAACCAGCGCCATACAACGCTCTCGGTGAATTGCTAACGCAATACACTACACCCACGTGTCGTTCAGTGTGGGGTGGTTGTTTACTTTTGTTTTCGGGGATTTCGCTGCAATCGGTTAGTTCCTTTACAGTTTACTTGAGTGTTTTGTGTTATATTTATTTATGGTGTTGTTATAACTTTATTTGGTGTCGGGTTTTGTTGGAAACTCCATTTAATCGATGGAAGGAACAAGGTCAGAGTTTTAATCGTCATCCTGGTTTTCGGCGTACAAATGGTTATATAGTAGTCAAATATTACAAAAATTGTTTTGTTGACCTTGTTTACTATTTTTCAATAAATATTCAGCGTGGAATAAGGAAAGATTTGCAGGTATGTTAAATATATAAAGGTTTTTACCTAAACATGAAGACTCGGCGAAGCATTTAAAATGCGAATTAATGCTAAAAACGTTTGTTATAAATCAAAGCACTATAGCTGACACTTTAAAAGAAAATGTTAAACTATATAAAAATACTTTACTTGCTAATTGACGCAGTTTTGTACCTTGCAAAACAGCGAGTCAATAAATAGGGGGAATTTTAAAAAGCGTTTAGATTTGTTAATATCTAGAAGTTCCCAAGAACTAAAAGATCATCACAAAAAAATTAAACATGTTTTTACTGGTGACTCGAAAACTGTTCAAAACGAAACAATTAATTATTAATTGAATTTAATTGAATGCATTTCTGATTATTTAAATGATCATGTAAAAAAAGAATAATGAACACACAGTTTTTTTCTGTGCAAGTGGATGACACCACTGATATTACGCAAACCTCCCAGTGCTCCATAATTTTAAGATACGTTAATTCAGAAGGTTCAGTAGTCGAGAGATTCAGGATTTTATAATATGATTCAAAAAAGAAAAAGCGCCGCAGGCTGTATTTGTCCTGATGCAGCAAAGTTTAAAAATATTTCTAAATGTCGAATTTTTTTGCAAGCCTTAGTGGTATTCCCTCATTTTTTCATCACTCAACTAAACGAACGTATGCTATGAGGCGTATACCAACAATCAGAAACTCGTTGGTCTTCAAATTCGAAGTTAGTAAATGTGATTGTTCAAGTTGCGTTCTTCAAAAAAAAATCGTTTGACATTAATTTTTGCATATCCAATATAAAACGCTGTCGTGGGGCGCTCTGTAAAAAAAGAAATGAACATTTTTTAATACCATGTTTGATAAAGCAAATTACAGAAATAAATCTTTACAAACGTGAGCTTGCTAAGCTTTCACCTGAAGAAATTAGGGCTAAGTATAGAACCCTTTTTTATGAAATATTGAACCATATTTTAATGGAAATGATACTAAGATTTCAAGACTATGAAAAACTTACATTTTCATGTTTGGCAGGTTCTGCTAAATTTTCCGAATATAGTTTAAAATTTCCGACTGGCCCGTTTGAAATTTTGTTACAGTTATATGGGGAAATATTTTCAAAAAGTCAACGACTTAAAAATAAGCTTGTTCTTATTTTTGCCAATGACAGCAATTGAATGGTCTAGTGCAAAAAGTGCCTAAGTCACATTTTGTAGTTTTCGAGAAAAACGCGTTTGAAGTTTTCTTTTCTCTCTGGAAATATTACCTTTTTGAATATTTACTTGATTTTTTAACACATTATTTTTTATTGCTATTGGAATTATTGACTTTGAGCAGAAGAAAAATTAGTGGTCTATTTTCCAAGATTTCCATTTTTTCAAAAATGGACTTAGGCACTTTTTTCTTTGAATTAATGGACTTAGGCACTTTTTTCTTTGAATTTAATGAAATATTAATAAAAAAAACGTTTTATTATTTCAAAATATTTTATTTTTTAACGTTTAACAAAAAAAAACAGAGTAATATTATCTAATAACAATGAATGCATCGAACAAAGAGAACATAGCTATTCGTAGATATCAGTATCGGAATCTATTTTTTCATTCAAGTCTTCATTTTGTAAAGCAGGGCGCGTAACAACAGATTCTGATGCTGTATTTTCAGTCAAAGTTCTTTTATAGAATTCTGTGTCTGCGATTACGAAGCTAAGTAGGTGCTTAACGTTTTGTAGTTTAGCACTTTTTATTGACAAGTAGCTGTCTCCATATGCCAATGTTGGCGCCCCTGCTATAAGTCGACTTTGACCAACTTTATATATTTTCATATCTGTCCCTGCACCGGAGTACGTTTGTTTCATCTCTGGCCGATCTTCTCTATTAAACTTTGCACTCCTGGCTTGGGAAATGCCAGAGATACAAGGTTTAAGATGAGGTGTAAACCATCCTTTAAAATCATGTACTTTAATAATCCTGTCACCTTCTTTTAGTTTTCCATCTGACCTCAAGGAATGCTGAACAAAAACACACTTAAAGGGATTATTTTTCTTACAACTAGTAACTAAATTGACATAATATTCTGGATTGTCAACTTTCTCAGATTTTAGCTTCCTCTTTTCTATTAAACCGAAGTCTCGATCTATGGGCATCATACTGTGACCAGGAACTGGGTATAAAATTTGTATGCTGTCGAAAATGCCGTTCAAGCATAGCTGATCAAGATAAGCGAACAAAAATCGGTTCTTATTTTGACTGAAACAGTTGTCACAGTACAGCTTAAGAATTTTGTGATTCTCTGTTCTGTTCTCAGCAATGAAATCGTCCAAGCATGAAATTACCTCATTAGGTCCTTTTTGTGCAAAATGTTCAGCATACATGTACATAGTAGTTTCACTAGTGGCTAGATTCTTAACTCCCAAGTTGTGGATCCATAGCTGTCGCAAGTAATATTCATCTTGAATATTTGTGACTGGGACTGGCATATTCTTTTGATAATCGAAACATATTGCGAGAATGTTCGGATCTTTATCTTTGACAACCTGTTTTATTTCATCTTGAAAGACAGCTGCTTTTCTCAAATGAAGTTCCTGTTGAACTTTTAAATCTCTCCTTGTATCTTCATTGCCGTTTAAATCTGCTTGCTGTAAGGAAACCAAAAATGTCGTGCAAGTCTTGCAAATATCTTTTCTAGGAAACCCAAAGCTAATATTAAATTCCTCAGTAAATACCCTTCGAAACATTTCATAACTAATTTTCGTTTGATCACGATTTTGTTCCAAAAACCTGCGATGTAGCTCGGCTACTGATAAGTTTGGTTCCAGGTATTTTCTTAGTTTATTTTGCGCACGTGAATAGTGGGATTCACGAGCAGGAACTCCCTCTATGAACCTCCTTACTTTATTTAAAGCATCAATGCAAATTCGTTTTGGCCTCGATTCGTGTCGGCCTCTTAGATCTTTTAAGATAGTGGAAGATGTCTGGATTTTGCGTCTGAGTCTGGATCTTTTTATACCATGTAAATCCAAAAAAGCATTCTGGCAAAGATGTATTGTTTTTCCTCCTACTTGCACTATATATTTATATGAAACACTTCTGCTTCTTGCATCATGTTTTCTGCTTCTTGAACGTCGTGGTGTTTGTGGCTGTGTACATCCTTTCAGATAAATATTTTGCTCAGTGCTGGAGGAAAAGGCTTTAAACTTTTGAAAAATATTGGTTTGTTCCTCAACATTTAGCATAGAGGCACACTTACACCGGCAGTCACGTATTGGTCGACGATGAAGGGCATCAAAGTGACTTTTCTTTTTAACATTCCTCTTCCAGGTCTCTGGCTTTAGTTTTCTCTTTTTTCCAACAAACTTTTGTTCTGGGTTGTTAGCTTCTTTTCTTCCTACTGGTGCTTTGCTAATGTTGGGTGATTTGCTAAAAGTTTTATGCACTTCAGGAACGTGGAATGAGCAACTGGGTTGTGGCGAACTACTTCTAACTTCTAACTCTTTGCTGTTCTTTTCTGGGCAGTTTAAATTCTGAGAAACGCGATACGAGCAACTAGGTTGTGGTGAATTCCTTCTAACAGGCAATTTATTGGTGCTTCCTTCAGGGTAGTTTATATTATTTTCGCTGGGGCGCATTTCTTTTGAAGATGAGTCTTGAGATAAAACACTACTTCTTTTAGGTTGTCGCTTTTTGCGGGGTATTTCAGACACACGTCTGCGCTTTAATTTATTTTTTGATTTGGGTTTTGAGTGTGATGTACAATCAGAATCCGACGAGCTAACAACAGCTTGTGAGATGTCGAATTCACTTCCTGAAGAAGAGAAATCGCTCCAGTCATCCATGTTACCTGTAACAAGGAGACTTTTTGTGCTAAATTCGTATGGACCTTTTGCATTTTTGGCGAATTTTAATAAGACCTTCATAAATACAAAAAAATAATATAAAAATATTTTATTTTTCTCTAAAGCTTGTGATCCGAAATAAAATTGAATTTATAAAACCAGCTTCTCATGCAATCGCCATTCGATAAAAAAAATTACCCGAAAATTAGCTTATTGGTCAAAAATGACGTGTATGCCACTTTGGGACCAATAGGTATTCATTCGGACGATTTTATTACCGGATAAGAGAAAGAAACGTCCAAACTTGGCAAATTTTTATTTAAATTACGATACATAAAAGCTAACGCCGTATGTTCTTTAACTAGTCCTAAAAGCGAACTCTCTGCGCATGCTGCCATCTGGCAAACATGCCTGCCAAATCTTTCTCAATAAAAGACACCCAAATTACCTCTATGTCTAAATAATAAGATCACAAAATGTACCACCGATGGAAATGCATATTATTAGTATAAACAAAAGCTAATGTCTGATCATGTATTTATTATACTATGCTCCAGCAGACAAATTTGTTTGCCACATACCGCCTTATAGCTTATGTGTATCGTGATTAAAATATAGTTTTGAGGTTATGATAACTTAAAATAAGATTATCATTTTATATGAACACAATATTACTGAAATCCTAAGACACAACTTACCTGGCTCGTCTGTGCGATGTACTAGGTATAATCACCACAATATTCTAACAATAAAGACAACTAGACACTACGACACTACACTAGAAGCACCCTTCCTTCTGTCACTGCTTGCAAATGGCTGATGACATACATGACAATATTACGCGGGAATATGCCAGTGGTAGACTAAGGCACTTTTTGCACTGATTCGATCACATATAAATATTAAGAAATTGCGGAGTTAGGCACATCTTGCAGCGATATTTAATACAATATTTTACTGGACTTAGGCACATGTTACATTGAACTGGCAACTATTTTTAAGAATTCATATTCTCATATAATGACTTAGGCACATCTTACAATAATTCTAGAGATACCATTAGAAAGCTTATGAAAAGTTACCCTAGATGGCACTGATAGTTCAAAAACGACGAAAATGTGATTTAGGCACTTTTTGCAATGGGCCCTTCAATTGGAATATATCGCTGCAAGAGCAAGTGAAAAAAATTAATGAAAATAAAGATATTTTAACCAAAGCATATAAAGTGTTTCCCTTATTTTGGCAAAACCGTCGACAAGTGCTTCAGTGGAAAGAAGTTTTTCTTGCCTCAAACGTGTAAAAACTTATTTAAGAAAGAAATACAATATCTCAAAAAAGACTTACTTCTCTAGGCAATATTTCAATTCAAAATGAATGTCTTTATGAGGATATTATAAATAAATTTGCTGCTATGAAGGATAGGAGAATTGATGTAGTATACAAAATTTAGGTAAGTTGTAAAAAAATATTGTACCCCTTCCTCATATAAAAAAAATTCTGGAAAAAAAATTATTGCGATATTTTCTTCAGAGGTAAATAAGTTGAAAATAGCCTTATCTTAGAGCCCTAAATTCTTCTAAACATTAAAATGTCTTTTTAACCAAAAATTGTGTAAGTCCCTTTCTGATCCTAGTGATATTTTCCATCTTCTTTATATGTTCTGGTTACCCATTAAAAATGGTAATGCAAGAATAATGTGATGACTTTTCGTAGTGAGTGGATTTATGCCTAGGTATTGACAGGGCAGGTCCTTAGTTTTGCGAGAATATTTTTTTATACATTTATTGATTGCTTCTAAAAATAGTGTAGGGTAAAAGTAGTATTTATTTACAAAGGCACGTGCAATAGTCCTAATTATATATGAGAATATACTGGGTGTTAACAATCTTAATAGGCTGCATATCCCTTACTTGTTAAGTAACGCATCAATTTTAGAACAATTTCTTTTTAATTCTATAGTATCGTAATTGTTAAATAATTAGATTAAACAATTGATTAACACTGAATAAAACGTCTTTAACTTTGACTTTGGCTATAATATTAATAATTGAATAATTCTTCTTTGTTCAAATTTACAGTTTCATTGTACAGGGTGTTCCAAAAGTTAGTTTACAGTGTCAATAAAATGTAGTGTCAAGTGCCAATATACATTATTTTGTCCGTATAAGTATTGGTTGTAAAATATCGGAAGATTATTGCGGGTAAACTGACGGTTGGGCCTTTTATACACAGTCTCTTATTAAACAAACAAGCAAGAGGCGGATTTCAAAAAGTGTTTCGTTTAAAAATTAAAAGTTGACACCCGTTTTTTTTTGAGATGAGTTTATGTAATAACATTTCTAAAATGTAAAAATTAATAAAATTGCAGAATTCGAGGATTTGTGTAATTTTGTCAATTTGCTAAGATTGTATATTGTATTGTTTTTCGTATAATATTGTATAAACGTAGAGGCTATTATTATAGAGTTGTGCCAACATTTTTATTAACATTCAAAGTGTACCTACTTCTCGACGCATCTATTTTTGACTTATTAAGGACTGACAATTCTGTAGAAAACTTATATTTTCTTATTTTTTGGTTTTATCATAAATATCAGGTTTCTGAAAGAATTATTTCGGCCCTTATTCTGTGTGTATAAACAAATTAAGTAGGTAAACATTGTTCGCTTTAAAGACTGGTAAAGTAGCATTTTTCACTCATATTGTTATATTTTTACACTATATGTCTCTTTTATAAAGCTGTCCTTTAATAAAATAGCTACAAAATTATTGTCTTTTTTTTACTTCCTTCCCATTGAACATCGGAATGACCTAATGCAGTACCAGTACGAAAACACACATTTTTCCTGGCGCGAATCCAGAGCGTGGGCGCCCTGCACTAAACCAGCCGTCGACAATTTTTGGATTTACATTTGTCAAAAATGAATAATTTAGACTTTTTACCAAATTTCGTTCCACTGCATATATTTGATTGCCTGACCTATTCAATCAAATAACATAATTCGAGAAATTCTAGTGCAAGAACTCTGACAACTTTGCTAATCTTGCTTGTTATACAGTATGTCCCAGATTTCGGCGGATTTCGTTTTTCGCATAGTAAATCCAAAATGGTAAATTTGACAGCTGTCAAAATGTGACATTAAATTGGACAGTTTTTTAAGACGAATAAGATGGCGTGTACGACATGTTTCCATCGTCTTTTGTTATCCCGCAACACGTCTCGACTCGAGGCCTGTTAACTCTAATAAGTTACCCTACGCTTCCCCTTACCGCGGAAAACCGGTATACGACACCGGGCGACCGCCGACGCGTACACTAGCCCTCTCTCTCGTGCCAAATATTAATCGATAGCACTATCTTTTTCGTTAGGTCAAGAAAAAAGAAAATAGTTTTAATAAAATAAAATTAGCTAGTAGAAATATTAACAATTATAAATTAGTAAAAATGTTTGTGGAGAAAATTTTAATCCCCTATTTATTAGACACGCAACTAGATTCAGTGATGACCAAATGAAAAAAAAAAACAAATTAAACTATAGATAGGTATTTAGGTATGCCTACCTACTAATCCTAATAAATAAAACAGATAAACATTTAGACACAAATGAAATTTACGAAGTTTAATTGAAATTAAATCCCTATCCGACATGTATCGAATAAAGATAACTACATCTCCAGGTAGGTATATTAAAAAAAAAAGTAAACGTCATATTAATTATATTTGTTATTACAAAAATGTATTAAATATTTCTGACGATTATCAGATCTCTCTTAGAAACAGGTTGAATAGAAATTTAATTCCAATTAAACCTTATGGAGGAAGAGTTCATATTTTATTTGTGTCTATAAATTTGCACTCCACTTTGAGAATGGAACATTTTGCCAAATAGATCTTTATTTAAAAAAAATATGAATTTTATATATCAAAACAATGAAAATTAAATAATTATTTTCTTCATCTTTTTACTAACTTTGTCGTCTGTATCTTCGCTCGGTACCTACTTCCTCTTCAATCTTCGCTTGGTCCTTCCTGTTGAAGTTTGGGGTAAAGCTGAATTTTTGTCAGTTACTTCGCTTAACATAAGTGAAGGAACAGCTGAAATAAAAAAAATATTAAAACAGTTTAAACCTTAAATTTTAACAAAATACAGTAAAAAACAACTATTTTGGGAGGTATTTTGGTTGGATGATGATTAATAAAATGCAGTTAGAAAATGTAATGTAATGTAAAACTGATGTTACATTTATTTTTATATAAAGGGGCAATGTTCTTTAAAAACATACATGAGAACAACATAAATTTGCTTGGAATGTAATGGTGTATACATAGGTCAAACAGGTAGATTCTACTCGAGTAGCTGAGCATTAAAGGAGCGTGCTGCCTGTGAATCTGGTGAATGATAAGGAACAAACTGTCTTGACAAAACATTTCGAAAATTTACATCTCAATTTTAATAAAACCATTATTTTAGCTAAACACAACCACTTTAAAAAACGTCTGCTAAATGAAGTGATCGAAATAGAAAAGCACACAACCAATATTAATACAAAATAATATACAGAAGGCTTGTGTGTGGACCTACTATATTTTAAAATTTGTAGAACATCCTGTGCAGTAAATCAGTAAGTATACCAATTTCCATCTTATTTGTATTACTGGCTGCCAAAAAGTATAAAAAAAGATATTTTTATATCGCATACTGATAATATTCAAAGCCTACCTGTTGACCAAACTCTTTTAACAACAGTAATTTTATTGTTCTATATTAAATGGTACTAACAACACTCCAAAATAGTTACCATCAAAATAATGTCCTGCAAATTGTATATAGTTAAGTATTACACCGTTAATGGCATTTGTATGTAAATATGCTAATGCCACAAATAATGTCTGCTAGTAAAACTTAATTTTAATCTTAATTTATTTTATCCCTATTTAAGTCATTTAGTTTAATATATATATATATATATATATATATATATATATATATATATATATATATATATATATATATATATATATATGGTATCCCGAATTGCAGTGTCCAAACTTTAACAGCGCATTCTGCATTCAAAATAAGCCCCAATTTTCTATATAAACATATATCGGCAAATGCTTCGTTTTCGAAATACAGGGTGTTAAAGTTTTAAGAAAAAAATTGTTATTTAGTCATAACTTTTTTAGTACTTGAGATATTGTTATTAAATTTGGTAAACAGCATTTGAGTAACAAAAGGCATTTTTTGATTTGAAATATTTTTTAATTCTTTATCAGTGGCGTCCGTACAGGATTTTTTATTGAATATTCTTGAAGAAAAAATGGTACTCTACTGCTTTTTCTGAAAACAAAAATCATTCCTAAAATCCCCACTCAGTTTGGAGCAAATTTGATCCCTTGCCTTTTTTTCGTGCGATGCAAGGATTTCGAGTTAAAAACTAAAAACTATTTTTATGTATGGCGTAGTTAAAATTTCCATTATTGTTAATTATTTCAGTGGCAAAACCTTCTTTGTGTGGGGTTATTTGAAAAATTTAGTTTATTCCAGACCAGTTCATACAAGAGAAAAACTGATTCTAAGAATAGAGCAAGCCTGTGAAACTTTGCGAGCCAATACGAATTTTATACGCCATGCCACTGACACAGTTAAGAGCAGATGCCGAAAATGTGTCGAAGTTAAAGGAGCTCATTTTGAGCAATTATTGTGAATTTTAAGGCCCACATTAATCCTTAATGATATTTAAAGTGCTCTATAAATTTTTTTCACGATCTAAGTTAATAAAAGTTATGAATTCTAGTTTTTGTAAAATTAATTACGAACTTAGCTAATAAAGAGTAGTTTCTGTAAAATGAAGTATCATCTTCAAAATTAAATTAATTCTAATTACCGTTTTACAAAATGAATCGACGATTTTAGAATTATAAACTAATCTGTCATACTTTAAAGACGAACCTAGCAATTATTCGATTATCACAAAAATGCAATCATGGCATAACAAGAGTCGACAATGAAGGAATGATGGTAAGTACCAAGGACATTAGATTTTAATAGGTTGCCTGCTAACTTCTGCGATGTCACCCTGATAACCCAAACATAATGCAAATCTCCATTACAACGGGTCGATGACAAGCTTTTATTTTAGAAACCCTACATACGTTGTTCAGAAATTATGAACTCACCCGGAATGCATGAAATAAATATCGGAAACCAAATCATTTTAAAAACTTGCTGTTACAATCCCACCTTAAAGGTTTTGCTACTGAAATTAACAATAATGGAAATTTTAACTATGCCATACATAAAAATGGTTTTTAGTTTTTGACTCGAAATCCTTACCCCGCACGAAAAAAAGACAAGGGATCAAATTTGCTTCAAACTGAGTGGGGATTTTAGGAATGATTTTTGTTTTCAGAAAAAGCAGTAGAGTATCATTTTTTCTTCAAGAATATTCAATAAAAAATCCCGTACGGACGCCACTGATGAAAAATTAAAAAATATTTCAAATCAAAAAATGCCTTTTGTTACTCCAAGGCTGTTTACCAAATTTAATAACAATATCTCAAGTAATAAAAAAATTATGACTAAAAAACAATTTTTTTCTTAAAACTTTAACACCCTGTATTTCGAAAACGAAGCATTTGCCGATATATGTTTAACTATAACAACAGTGTTTGTTGTTCTCATATGTTTTTAAACAACAGTACCCTTTTATATAAAAAATATTGTAACACTAGTTCTTAAGTTTTAGAGTCCTGAAGATGACCTCTATAAGGTCGCAACGTCGACTAATTACATTAGACTTTCTAAGAGCGTTTTATTCATCATCATTATATTACTTGCAAGTCATGCTCATAATTTTCCGAGTATAAAATGTTCCCAACAAGCACGACAGTTCTCAAAATTCCATTTGCCGTCCCTCTTACATCTCTGAATCTATATTTCTCGAATAAGTTATTTTTTGGGTAATCGATAAAATGAAATCTGTTTGCCAGATTTATTGGAATTTATTCTGCTATTATGGCAAACACCAACTAACTGTACATCGCATATATATATATATATATATATATATATAAACAAAAAAAATTATTATATAATACATATAGTCCTATCCTACCTATAATCTATCATAAAAAACAAAGAGACCTTACCTAGTCCTTACATTAATTTACAGATTTGCAAAAGACGTCCCTTTACATCGAGACACTTTTAACAATTATTGGTGACCATTCCATTAATATTTCTAAATGTGTCCAAAACTCAGAATTTCTATGGTAGCAGGGGTATCAAATTCATAGACATCATTCTCCGTGTGACCCCAAAGGTAGAAATCCAAGGGCGAGAGGTCAGGGGAACTAGGAGGCCAAGCTATTTAACAATTTAAGGAAATAATTTTTTCGTCAAACTGCTCTCTTGAGAAGTTCTTGACTTGAATGGTGTTGTGAGCCGGACATCCATCCTGTTGAAACCAGGTTCTTCTAAACTCATCTTCCGTCAGAGTAGCTCGTAAAGCCGGTACAACCTGGTTTCGCAAAAGCTCTAGGCATTTCTGTCCGTTTAGGTTGTAGTCAAACAAAAATGGTCATATAAGTCGATTTCCTGAAATTATTAATAATTTATAAATAGGTGCCCAATTAAAAAAGGTAAGTTAGATTAAATTACCAATGACCCACATCAAACGTTACTTCCAAATCTGGTCTGGATACCTTTCTCTGCCACTTCGTAAGGGTTTTCCACAGCCTAATTATGTGCCTATTAAAAACTCCACAACTCGTAAACCTATTCTCATTGGACCACAAGACATGACATGATTTACAAAATCGGGATTTTCATTACACTTCCTAGTATACCACTCACAGAAGCATAATCATCTTGGAAAATCAGTTTCCTTAAGTCCTTGAACTGTTATGGATTTATATGGATGGTACTTATTCTTTTTTATCACTCTCTGTACCGTTGCCTTTGGGACATAAATTTCTTGTTCTACAGTTCTTACCGATTCACTAGGGGTTTCGTTGACAGCTACTCCAAATACCTTGCTGAGGTAATATCGGCATTTATGTGTGACTGCAAGTTCAGCGCTAACATGTCAAAATTTTCTTCATTTGAATCGACAATACCTGCCATTTTCAACAGGTCCCGATAATTTGTGAGTCACATTTATGATTTTATGGAGAAAAACTTTGATACCTTGAATAATTTAACGTCAAAGTCAAAGCACACTTTTGTTACAAATAAATTATGTCCTCCTTAGAAAAAAATTGAGTGTAATGTTTTGATGATAATCAAATCTTTTATGCACCTGTGAAACATCACTAGACTGGAAATTTTACGCTCTTTCCAAAAATCGAAAAATCCATTATGGCGTTCCAAAGAATGGAACAGAATGATCCAAGAATCAGACTGGACCCAAAGGAAAAGAGCTGGCAAATTATCATAGTTAATGACAGCGCCATAAAAAAAGAACTGAACTGAACTGAAACTTTAATTGAGCTTTCTAGATCCGGCCGGGAATGTATTAAATATATATATATATATATATATATATATATATATATATATATATATATATATATATATATATATATATATAATGCGAGATAATATACAGGTTCCATTAAAAAAAAACTGACAACTGTTAAAATTTGACGTTTTCAAAAATATTTTCGCATTTATGATAACAAATTCTGATGCCTTATAAAAAACCTTGCAACTTTTCTATTTACGAAATTCCGGTATCTATTCAAATAAACTCTAGGTAGATGCCAAAATATACGGCAAAACCCTGTACGTCTTTATAAGGATACCCGAACGGCTTAGCACCGAAAGAACATATTATTACAGGGTGTCCCAAAAGGTTCTATCAATAATTTAGGAATATGTAGATACGATTGAAATATTGCCCTTCAGCCATATATACAAAAGTTCGCAACTCACTATTCGGTTCGGTTCGTCAGTTCGACTCGTCTATTCGAACGAATGGGCGAATCAACAAATGGACGAATATTAAATTTCATTCAAACTATTCATCAAATTTTATTTAATTCGTTTGCATGCATGGATTTTATGCATTCATTCGATATTGATATCCAATGGAATTATAGAAACGATGGGGATATAAATAAAAAATATATTGAGTTCTATAATATTTTAATAAGTTCTATTGACCAAGTTACCCCAAAAACAGAAAAAGTAATAAAACCAAGATATAAGGAGTGGTTTAATGATAGAGTTTTAAGTGCAATTAAAGAAAGGGATGCTGCCATATAGAACATGGAAAATGACTGGGAAGGATAATGATAGAACTAGGTATAGGGAGTGTAGGAATAGAGTAGTTCCTGTAATAGACAGAAACGAAGGTTTATTATCAACAAAAAATTGATTTGCAAAAGCATAACTCCAGAAAAATGTGGGAAACACTTGGCCAACTGATTAGTGACAAAAAGAAACATATTAAAATTAATAGGGTTGAAGTTAATGGGGAGGTCAAAACCGATAGTAGGGAGATGGCAGAGAGTGTGAATGAATACTTTGTAGAGAGCATAAAATTGATTATTCGGGATATTGATAGAGATATAGTACGTGATGAAAATCGAGGCGTTCAATGTTGTCAAAGGTTTTCGAGTTTTCGTTTGATTAGTCACCTAGAACTTGAAAAAGTCATATTCTCACTGCCTAATAAAGCAAGTCCTGACGACGACACGAGTTTTTAAAGCATACTTATGATGTAATAAGGAATCCTCTTTTAAATTTAATAAATACATCTTTAGAAATGGAAAGAATTCCATCTTTATTGAAGGTTTCAACAATTATTCCTATTCCGAAGGTTAAAGGTTCAATCAGGGTGAATGATTTTAGACCGGTTAACATGGTTGGGACAATTGAAAAAGTACTGGAAAAAATAGTATACCAGCAATTGATAAGTTCGAATAATATTTTAATTGTAAACCAATCTGGATTTCGACAAAAACACAGTTTTGAACCAGCTTTGCAAACTGTTCTTTATGACTGGAAAAACTTATTAGATGACAATTATGCTATAGGAGCGGTGTTTCTTGATTTGCAACGTGCATTTGAAACAATAGACAGAGCTACATTATTGAAAAAATTGGAAAGACCATTGCTGTTTCTACTGTACATAAATGATATCTCAACGGTGGTAAAAACGTGTTCCATTCATTTGTTTGCTGACGATACTTTATTATATTTTTATTCTAAAAATCTTGATCACCTTATCGCTAATATTAATGAACATCTTCTCCAACTTAAGACGTGGTTTACCAAAAATATTTTGAAAATAAATGTTAAAAAAACTAAATGTATGCTAATTACAAATACAAACTATCAACAAGAGTTTATTGTGAGGGATATAAATGTAAAAATAGGTGATGATATTGTTGATCAAATGAAATATCTAGGATTTATTATTGATAAGAATCTAAATTTTAAAAAACATGTGTTATATATAATTGACAAAGTGTCTAAGAGTGTGAACTTTCTTTCAAGAGTAGCGTCATTTTTGTCTCAGTTTTCTAAGATCACTGTTTATAATACGGTGGTGTTGCCCCACCTAATTTACAGTTCTTCTATATTATACACAGCAAATGAAAAATTAAATTTCCAAGCTACAAAAATTGCAGAATAGAGCGATGCGCATTATTTTGAACAAAAAACGAGAAACTTCCATAAGGGACATGCTCGAAACATTAGAGTGGCTTCAAGTTCAAAAGTTTTTAGAGTTTCAGGTTATGGTATTAATATTTAAGATAAGTAATGGATTAACACCAAATTATTTATCCGACAAGTTATGCACTCATGATTCTGTCCACCAGTACCCTAATAGAAATAAAAAAAAAATTTATGTAGTCACCAAAAATAAAAAAAGCACAGAAAACTCCTTGTTTCATAAGGGGGTTATTTGTTTTAATGCTCTTCCCGAAAAAATAAAAAAATTGGATAGCCTAAATTTGTTTAAAAAACATTTAAAGGACTACTTAAGGTAATTAATTGTATAAAGTATAATGCTTTAGATTAATAATGAAAATGGATAATTTTATGTTAAAATTGTTGTTTCTTTTTATCTTTGTTTGGAATTTTAATGTACTGACCTCATAACTTTTTAAATTTTTATTTATGTTAAAATTACTGTATTCCTGTTTTTTAAATTTATATGTATTGTGAATTTATATGCATATTGACTTCTTTAGTTTCTATTAAGTACACATGTGACTATATTGTTGTTTTTTTTTATATAATCTGTCATGTGTTGATATTCCAAGATATGTTTTTTTTTACATTGTGACCATTTTTTTAATTGACAATTATTATTATTGTGCTTTTGTATATTGATTACAGCTTAACGAGTCGCACGGACGAAGGAACGAATATGAGTTTAATTTTATTTTAAGAAAGATATTAGAGTGGTCAAGTCAAGAATTTATTTTTCGATTTTTTAAAATAATATTCCTAGTTTTTAAGATAATAAAGTGAAAATTAAGGATAGGGGATTTTTTATAACGAGGAATAATAAGACTTTCAATTTTGATGTAGGTAACTCGTAGAGGGCGCTACGAGCGCTATTTTTGAGACAAAAAAGTTCAATTTTTTTACACAGAATTAGAGAATAAAATATGTTCTATTGTCTTTTCTTCAAAAAAAAAGACTGGTATTTATGAATCTACCTAAAGTTCACCGTTTACGAAATATTTGCTCTTTTATTGCTTGATGTATTCAGAATGTATTGGATATTTAGGATATTCAGGGTTTTTGTATTTTTTATGAAGCAGGCGTCTATGTAAAAAGAAACAAAAGAAGTTAACGCATCTGTCTCAAAAAAACATAAGCTTTATTTTTGTACGATTTATTTTTTTAATTACAAGGTGTAATTATAAAATATTGAAAAAAGTAATCTTATTAAATCGTCTTCCACAACAAAAGACAATAAACCAACAACCCAGGTTTTACATCTGAACTAATAGTGTATTTACTGTCAAGATGAAGAGATTACCTAAACGGATTTTTGGTACATTCACCAATTTACTGTGAAGTGCACAATACACAACTTAGGCAAATGCCTAGAACAATTTAGCAAATAAATAGAATCGTAATTGGAGTATATAAATGTTGTACATTCTTTTCTGAATTTTTTACTATTACTACTATTTAAATGTATATTAAAAGTAAACAATTTTAAATATATTTGAACATAAGTATAAAATTGACCTTAAATATAGGGTGTTATTGCATATAGGCAGTGATACATGTTTAAACTAGTTTGCCTTGTTTCATATTTGTGAAATATATGAATCACATTTTTTTTTCAGACATAAATTTACAAGTAGAGAAAAATATTGACAAGACACATTACGAATATTCTTAGAATACGCTAAGAAGGTGTGTGAGAATTTAGTTTTTTTTTAAAATACAATTTTGAAGAACCAAGTGTAATTTTGGAAGTTCCTCGACCCACCATATCTAATTATATACTCTACCAGCTCTATATAAACAGATATATGTAATAAATATATGTAACAAAAAAACTATTTTAAGTAAATAAAATTTAAGAACTAAACTGCTAATCACATGAACAGCTTTAGAATTCCGTTTTAAATGATATATATACATAAATAATAATTTTCTATAAATTAGCTAATAAACCTTACATTTTTTCAATCATAAAATCTCATTTATGGGAGAGTGGCGAATTATTACGACAGACCCTGTACATCCGTTCACTACTCATCGTTCTTTTCAGCCAAACTTATTTTCTTTAATAAGCAAACATTTTTTATGTAGCTTTTTTACTAAAATCACTAAAACAAAAGTTGTCTAAATAAAATTTTATACCAAACAATGAATAGTCAGGCAAAAATAAAGCCAACTCGTTTCTACAAAATTTTATTTAAAATCTACTAGCACATTGTACAATAAATATCTATAATAAAATATATACAAGCCATGTTTTACATTATATTTAGACTTCATTCTAACAGTTCATACATGAGTTTTTTCTTTTCTAAAGAAGATTTATATTGCAAGTACGATTTAAGGATCTCATCATACTCTTTACAAGATACTTCGGCATACTTTCTCTCGAGATCTTTTAATTGTTCTATTTCCTGAATTAAGGTTTCTTGATATTCTTTCATGTCCTTAAGAACTTCTGTGTAAGCCTTTAAGGAACAGCTTGTTTCCATAAAAATATCTATTTTAGATTTATTATTCGCTAGTTGTGATTTAATATAGTTTATATGGGTCCTTATGTTAGTTTCTTTATACTTTTGCTCAGCTACTTCTGGGATTGTGTTTAGTTTAAGGTGCTTCAATTCTTCAAGAAGTTCCAATAATTCCATCTGGTTTTTAGCATAGGCTTCTTTTTCAGCTACCAGTTTATTTCTATAATCTAAAAGCACAACGTCATCTTGAGCTAACTCCAATGGGGATTCGTCTTTTTCAATATGGGAAGTGTTTTTATTGCCTAAAGAATAATTATCACTTTTTAGCTTAATATATTTGCTATCTAACTTAGATTTTAAACAGCTAAGAAGTTTATCACTTTCAGAATATGTTAGTTCAACACTACTGGCTGGTACACCTAGAAGAGTTTCTGATGTATCCTCAATCAAATTATCATTCAGTTTTATTCGAGACACTTGTTCACTTCCTAATATTATTTTCTTTATCTTCATTCTTAAGTCTAAATCAAGATTGTTGTCATCATCAATAGTTTCTTCAATACTATCCAAAAGGATCTTATATTGCCTGAACTTTGCATATTCTATCTTCAAAAATTCCGTACAATCTTTCACCTCTTGTTCCTGAGCTGGGGCATTACTGTTGTTGGGTTTTGCGGGAATTTCGAAAATATCGACATTTACTCTTGTTTCCGCAACATCGGACATGCTTTTTTTACTTTAATCCAACATTTATGTGAAAAATTTACTCGAATTCTCAACATGATAATCAACAACAAAATTTCAAACTGCCATATTGTTTGACTTTAAAAGTCGAACGATAAAACAGAGACCGATTTACCGACTATAAATTCTTAAAATGGCCAACATACAAAAAATATCTCCTGAAAATTAAATTTGAAAAAATTATCGAATTTCATAGAGCAATTAATAAAACTGTCAACAAACTTTTGTTCTCAATAATTATATTTAAATAAAATTGTTTTTAATTTCTGTCTTTACGCAATATTCGCCCAAGAAAGTTTTTCGTTTAAATATTAAGTTGGCTACTCTTGATTTTTGCCAATGTCATTATTTTTAATGTTGCCAAGTGTAGATATTTACTTTCAAAAATAGAATACTATTTTTTTTGTTATTTTATCCTTTATATAGAGTACACAAATTTAACACATTTTTCGTAAAAATTAGGTCATGACATTTTTTTATTTTAATTTATTAATTGTCAAGGGTTCGTAAGCGTTAGGCAAATTTTTTTCAAATTTAAGTATTTATTTTCTCTTTTCTTCTGGCTTGCACTGGCAACGTTGGTGTCGTTTACCGGCATGTTTTTCTTTGCAAAATGGAAATAAATGCATGGTGGCTCGTGTTCTGACGCTTTCTAATAAAACAGGATTGTGTGAACGGTTTATTCTGCAATGCACCACTCGCATTCAAATTAAAACCGTAATTAATTCGTAAAAGAGCCATCAAAATGGACTCCTATCTGTTCGCGACGGTTGTTAGTGAAGAAGAATGGGAAAAAGTACCCACTGAGATCGGCAAAAAAATTTCGACGTTCGTTAACGAAAAGTTTGAAGAGTTTATCTCCTCGAAAGCCCTATTGGAGACAAAAAGTTCCAATTCAGGTATGTATCTACGTACGTCTAATGTCTTTTCGTATGCACATACATTTAATTTTTTTCATGTTTAATTTTTTTCTTCTCTTTAGAAAAAAGCTACACCGAATTAAAAGAACAAAATGAAGCAATCACTAGCGAAAATGAATCGCTCAAGGCTCGCTTGGAGGCTGCAGACGCTTCCATCACGGAGCTTGAATCTCAAGTGTCCCATATTTCCGCGGAGCTAATCAAACTTCAGACCCAATCCAACCAACTAGAAGCTGAAGCTGCAGAGTTTCGCCATCAGCGAAACCTCGCTGTTGACGAACGAGATGAGCACATAACAATGTTGAAAAGACGAAATGCTGAAGTGGAAAGAATGGAGCTTGACATCAATACTCTCACTAAGCAACTGGAAGATGCCGTTAACACCAAATGTGAGGCTTTGGCTAAATCTGAAGAAGTTGCTTCGTTAAAGGTTACCTTGGAATATAGAGAGAAGCGTTTGGAGCAAGAAAGATCTCTGATGAATAGCCAGATCCAGAGCCTTACAGGTAAGAAGTTTTTCTTAATTTTTATGAACTTAAACTAGGTGACTGTGTTAAGATTCTGTAAGATATCATCAAAGTTAGATTTGCTGTGTAGGTGTTATTCCTACTGTTCCTCTTGAATAAAATGACTTGTCAATTTTTCTAGAATCGGGATTATTTTATTGGCAGAGAATGATCTCAACTAATTAATCAAAATATCCCTTATTTTCAAAGTTGCAAAACTTATTGAAGTAATAGTGATTTTTTTCATATACTAATTGTCTCTATCTTAAAAATTTTCAAGTTTCTTACTGACTGTCTATTTTTTTCATATAGAAACTTTGCTAGATGATTTGAACATTTAATTGTCTGTTTTATATCACATGATTTTCACATATTTCTCTGAAGGGCAAACAAATCACTCGAGGGTCTGGAAGCGTAAATAAGATCAAAAATACAAATGTAAGGTTGTAGCTGATGCACTCATCGGACAAGTGGCCCTTCAGAAATGTATACTAGAGAATGCTAAACATTCCAAATAGTACGAATTCACAAATAACGTCAAATAAATAAATAATGAAGTCTATAACTTTAAGAAAAATATGTCAGATCAGCAAACAAAAATTACCATCAAGGAGAAAGATTTTTAATTTCTGAACTAAAATAATCCATGAATAATAATAAAACTACACAACTACATAAACAAAAACAAACATCAATACGGGCTAAAAACATCACAAAACCAATTTGCTTAACTGCTTTTTTAGCTGCAAAATGTTTAGTCTGAAAATGTCATATTTTGAGAAGTCATGATTGTTAAGTTTACAATTAGTAAACTATTCGGTCAACAAATGCACTAATCCCATAATTTGTTTGGTGCTACCTTTTAACAAACAGCTGTGATTGTCTTGTTCTTCTAATAGGAACTAAAAATGGGACTGATCCCAGCAGCACACAGTCTATCCCCCCATTGTCCAATTTGTGCAAAAAGACCAGATGTGCCTTCTTTCTCCTAAATTCAAGGGTTTGAAGGCCACAAAGAACTGTAGCATTTGATGACAGACTTTGATATGGGAAATGAAATTTATGTAAGAGATATTTTGAAAACCAATTTTGCACCCTTTCAATTCTGCCAATGTGACACTCCATGGATTGTACAACAGTATTCTAGAATTGCTTTGGTGTCAGTTGTATCGTATGTCACTTTGTAAAACCCAGTAGTCCCTGTAGTACAATGTTATCAATTTATGTTATTTATTTATTTCTTAATCATTTGACTACATTTGTAACCTGTACATTAGCAAGTCAATACAACAAATACAATGGTGTTACGGAATAAAATGTATAGTACCCACCTCAAAAGTGAAAAGACAAAAAATAAATAACAAATGTCAAATAATAAAAAGTTGTTTATACAAAAAATACAAAATACATACATACAAGCTATAATATGCAACAAAAATAAAAACAGATTACATTTTCCATCACAGTAGGCAGAGTTAAGTGGGGAAAAGATTATAATAGCTAAACTACTCCTGAAGGCAGTAAAAACATTTTTAAATTAAAAAGTTCTTTAATTCCCATTTTAAAAAAAGTTGTTTCATTTCTGAATTTTCGTGTGATTTTATCAGTCTGAATTTATTTGATACAGTAAGATTTGAAGAATGTATGTCAGAATGAGTTTGGTATGAATGCTTATTATTATGTGCTTCGAGGGAAAGATATATAAAGAAGATACTGTTAGTATTTTCAACTTATGAACAGGGGTTACAATGATCCTTTGGACTGGTACTGCACAAAACTCTGATTACTCTTTTCTGAGCCTTAAATATCCTGATCCAGCCCACTGAATTAGCACACAAATGTATTTCGAACACCGGACGTGAGTGGAAAAGTGCAAAAGGAGAGAAGTTTAGCTCGAGCTACCTTAGCATGAAAGTAATGCCTCTTTGCACAACATGAAGGTGTGAGCTTCCCATGTCATACACCCATCCAGCATTACACCAAACATTCCTACAGGATTCTATTGAGTAATGTTGATCATATGATATCTGAATTGACATAAAATAGGTTAAGGTGCCGACCGAAAGACCTATCGATGACACAATTCTAAAATGGTTGATTGTAAAGAAATATAAAGTTGTTATAGGTTGTTGTTGCTCTGTATATAAAATACTCATCTATCATTATAAGCAGAATAGTTAGTCTAAAAAAGGTTCATTTATAAGGGACTCAAATGGTATATTTCATAAAGATTTAGAGATAACGGGTTTGATAAGGGGTCCGAAACTCAAATGGACGACACCAGAATCCTGATATGAAAAAACAGTTCAGTGCTTTATTATATTAACTTTGAGCTATTTTTTTGTGTTCGGGTGCCATCGAAGTAGACACATTTCTTGCTGGATATCTATCATTAACAAAGTTCTGCTTGAATTTTTGCTCACTTAAATATGTATTGAGATCAGTGCTAAAATGTTATGTTTTGCTTTCTAAATAATTGTCTACACAATTCCATCCAATTCAAATCAATTTTGAGGTTTTTTTTTTGTTTTAGATAAAAAAGAACATTGCATCTGGGGCATTAAAAATTATATTGCGTCCCTCAAATATACAAAATAATTGTAGGGTAATGAATTTAGCCCCCCCCCCCCCTTAAGTACCCAGGACCCGGACCACTTCCACCCCCACCATCAACATGTATTATTTTATATTGATATTAAGGGTTTAGGTTTTTGCTGTTGTACACAGTTTTCTTTTCTTTTTTAATTTCAAAATATTTTCGATTGAATTAGGACAAACATGCAAATCCAGTTAAAAAACAAGATATCATCAATCTTTTGAATACTTGTCTTTCTCAAAATTACTTTCAGTTTAATAAATACTTAATTAAGGGAAACCCATTGAGTTCCTTACTAGCTGAGATTTTTATGGATAATTTTGTTGGCACAAAGAGACAATTAGGCGTTTTTATGGATTTTATCAACAATATTCACCTCAGTATAACTTTTACAACTGAAAAGCTTAACTTTTTATGCACGTGTCACATTGTTTAAAAGTATATTGCAACCACATTTTGACTACTGTGCTACTGTTTTGTATTTGATGTCAAAAAAATATGTTAACTCTCTAGAAGTACTGTTCAATAGAGGAATGAGGATTATCCTTAGATGTAGTAGGTATACACCAAGAAAAATAATGCGTAAACTAAACAAACAAACAAACAAACAAAAGTATGCTTTATTGCCGCAGAAAAATTCTACAATTTTATGGACAAAGCAAAATATACCTAAAAATAAGACATATCAAAACATTAATCGAAAATAATTTCGACAAGTCAGTGCTTTTATTTTTAAAATGTAAATTATCAATTTACCAAATCGTAAAACACACGTTAGAATATAGCATAACATTGCAAACAGTAAATGAATCATGATAACCTTATAAAAGTAAACAAACACACATGTACGAGGTGAATAATTTCGATGACATTGAAATCAAAATTGCAACTATGCGACCTTAAACTCTATGTTATTATAGTTATACAAATAATTGTGATGTTAAACAGAAGGTATATTGAACTAGTGCAGAATGTAGTATACAAAAAGAATTAAATTGTTTTTAATCCAATACCTAACAAAAATAATTAAGTTTTAAGTGAATGTTCGACAGTTCTTTTCCCTATATAATGATTTACAAAATTCTATGCTATGAGTTAGGACATGACTCACAAAAGATTTAAGTAAACAAGCGAGTTTAGTGACAATTTAAAGAGACTTACTCACTGAAAAAAAAAATCATTAACGCTGTAAAGTGGTCTCTCAATGAGGTATGCTTTGGTGTTTTTTCGAAATTGTGCAAGCATAGGGATAGATTTTAAATGTACTGGCAGATTGTTGTAAAGTTTTATGGCGTTGTAAATAATTGATTTTTTTATTAATTCTGTGGAAGGAATGGGAAGATAAATATCATGTCTAGAGTTTCTGGTAGGGTATACATGTTGTGGCCTTTCTGGGAGGGTGTTTATATGTTTTCTCAGCAAACATACCGTTTCCAAAATAAATAATGCAGGAAGTGTTAATATTTCATGTTTTTTGAAATAGTATTGGCAGTGAGCTCTATTATTTAGACCAAACAAATAACGAATGGCTCTCTTTTGAAGCATAAAAATACTACGAAATTGCTCGGTGGTACAGCAGCCCCAAAAGGGAAGGCCATAGCGGAGGTGGGATTCAAATAAAGAGAAATAAGTAAGTCTGGCAGAAGGAACGTCTAGTTCTTTTGAAACTGATCGAATGGCGAAGCAGGCGGTAGAAAGTTTTTTAGTTAAGGTGTCAATATGATTAGACCATTTTAGGTTGCTATTTATATTTAAACCCAGGAATTTAACCGACTCTACGTATTCAATATTGCTGTTATGTACCTGAAGTGGTTGTAAAGTTCCCTTATAAGATAACGCCACCGTTTTATCGACGTTAAAACAAAGCATATTGGAATCGGACCAAGCCTTAATTATAACCAAGTCTTTGGAGATACTAGAGTGTAAAGACGTTGTATCAAAATCTCTCCATGTTATGCTTGTGTCATCAGCAAAAAGGGAGATTCTTCCATTAATTTTAAGGTTCGCGATATCATTAATGTATAACAAAAAAAGAATAGGTCCCAAGACTGAACCTTGAGGAACTCCACTTGTAATCAACTTACAATCAGAATCGGAACCATTAGCCCTTACAAGTTGTTGCCTTTTTCCAAGATAAGATTTGAACCAATTTAAAGAAGTACCACGAATTCCATAAAAATGTAGTTTGTTTATCAGAATTTCATGACTAACACAATCAAAGGCTTTCGCATAGTCACAAAAAACTGAGGCAGTTGGGTGGTTGTTATTGAGAGATGAGTAGACGCCTCTAAGCAACGTGAACATGGCGTCACTGGTGCACTTGTTGGGTAGAAATCCGAACTGCTCCGGGGATATTATCTGATGTTTCAGGAGAAATGGCATAAGACGGTTCTTCAGTAGCCTTTCGATGATTTTTGATAGCACTGGTAGTAGTGCAATTGGGCGATAATTGCAAGAGTTAGTTTTTTCGCCGCCTTTATGAAGTGGAATAATTATAGCTGTTTTAAGGCAATCAGGGAATACACCTTTTATAAAGGACTCATTTATTAATGTTGTAAGGGCCTCTATGACTGGGAGTGGCAAGTTCAGGAATATTCTAATTGATAGGCCATCAGTGCTACACGAAGATTTACTTTTAATATTATGTATTACCTTCAATAGTTCAGTGTTGCTAACGGGACTTAAGAAAAAGCTATCAGCTAAATTTTTTGAAGGAGGGAGAAACGAAAGAGGGTCCAAACTTGGCGAGATACTAGAGGTGACATTTTTGCTTACATTAATAAAATAATCATTTAGATCATTAGCCCCTGGCAAGTTCTGAGTCACAGGGTTTGATTTGTTTCTGAGGTTATTGATGATGGACCAGGTTTCTTTTGAAACGTTATTAGAGTTTGTTAGACGTTTTCGGTAGTGTAATTTTTTTGCTGACTTAATAAGAGTAGTGTAGATCCTCCTATAATTAGAGATATAGTCGAGAATAAGAAAGGAGTCGGTGAATTTTTTTATATATGAGAGCGAGCGCATATTTTTAGCAGAAATTCGTATTCCTTTCGTGGTCCACGGTTTATGCCGCTTAGGTTTGATATTCTTAAGCGGGAAGGCCTTGTTAAAAGCACTTAAAGTTTTATTTAAAAAAGTTCTGAAGTTTGTGTTGACATTATCAGATTCAAAATTCCAATTGGTGTTAAAGCAAATATTATGAAATACTGAGAAATTTGTGGCCGAGAAAATTCTGCCCCGATGGCGAGATCTTGGTAAGGGCCTAATAGGTAAACTAAACCTGGAAATTACCGCCTCGTGATCGGAAAGACCTGAGTTATAGACCTGTGATTGCACATCTGATGGAGAAAAATCAGACGCAATGTAATCGATGATAGAAGAAGAGTTTTTTGAAATTCTAGTTGGCGAGGATACATGCATTGAAAGACCGAAAGAGTCGAATATAGAAATTAGATATTTCTGGATGGCACAAACAGTAGCATAGTCAATATTAAAGTCTCCGCATAGAATTTTTTTACCTTTAATCGGTAGGCTGTCTAGCAAACTTACCAGGCTATTTAAAAATGATTGTACATCAGAGTTTGGTGATCTATAAATACAAATTACATAAAGATCAAGGTTTTGATTATATACTATAGAGAATTCAAAAGAGCTATCCGCTAACAAATGATCATATTTAGATACCGACATGAAATCTCCATTTAGGGATAGAATCAGTGTTCCCCCATGAGCTGAGTTTTTTCTGTCATATCTAGCTACTGTGGTATACCTCTCAATATAAAAGGGTTCGTTTAGATTCAGCCAGTGCTCAGTAATTGCAACAAGTTGGGGGAACTCCAATTCTTCCAGAAACAGGTACAACTCGTCAGTTTTATTTCTTAGAGAAGCAATATTAATTAGAACCATATTAAAACTAGTAACAACAGGAAGTTTTGAGGAATCTAGTTCCTCAGGACACGTCGTGTTTTCTAAAAATTTTTTTTGGGAGAATTGCTGGTAAAATAATTTTTATGGCATTCTCTGGTCCTCTGAAGATGAATCGATCTCTCCGAAGATATGTAGGATCCATAGGCTGCAAGATCCGCTTCCACTTCTGCTGCGTTAAATCCGTAAGCAGCATGAAAATCGAAATATATCTTGTGTAGGGTTCTATAATCTATAGGAATGCCTTCAGAAGCCAAAAACAGCCTGGTGCTTGTATTTGTAAACCCTTCAAAGTGAATTGGCGCAGGTTGGTCGTGCAGGAAGGCGAGATATAACTTGAAGGCCTTTAAAATGGCTGGTTCTCTTAGTCTAGACATGAGGAAACGGTTATCAGAACTTTTTTCGGTTCGCGTAAGCTTCACTGTTGGGGGAGACATTGGATCAAAAATAGGTTCTTGGTCAGTAGGAGCTTTCTTGGAAAGACTATAGCAGTTGTCGCTCAACAAGACATCTGCTTTGCAGGCAGCAATGGCCTCTTTGTCAGAAGATATTATAGTGCCCTTTTGAGAAATTGGAGAGGAGACAACCAGTGAACTGACGGAGCTCGAGTTGGTGGGCAGTTTTTTCGGTGTGGAGGGAGGTGGGAGGTTCGGTGTAGATTTTTCTGTAAGTTCGGATACAGCTGACCGTTTTATTACTACGCCATGTGGCCATAGATTGCTGTCTAAAAGCTTTTCAGCTGACTTTTTTGACTGAGTTCCAATTTTAAAATCAATGCTTGAGATATGATTTATTAGGTGGTAGCATCGAATAAACTCTGTAGTCCCAAGCTTTTCCTTAACGTAGTGAACTATGTTGTTAGGCGTAAACCCTGCAGGAAGATTTCTTACGACTACATAGTGCCACCGTTGTGTATTATTACAAGCCAGCTTGCTGGAGCCTTCAGTAGTACTGGGAATATCCGTAGGTGTTACCTCAGTTTGTGTAGAGGCGGTGGAGCAGGTAGTTTCCATAGTTGGTGTACTAGGTTGGCTATCAGTAAAACAACGGCTTTATTTTCTAACTATGTCATTTATTTTTAAATTAACCAAAGGTCTAATGCCAGATTATTTTAAAGAGTTTCTAACATTAAGAAATGAGATTCATAACTACCCAACCAGGAACAATAATCATTATCACATACCTAGAACATGATATAGCAGTACCATGATGTTTTTATTTCATAAGGGTCTGAATGAATATAATAAGATACCTGTAAATATTAAAAATGCCAAAACGAATGCTAGTTTTAAAAAATTGCTTAAAAAACATATATTAAGTCTGTACCTCCAATAAAACTTACCGCACAGAATATTAATAATTTTAATGGTTGACTATGTCTAAAATTTTAAATGTGATTTTGTTTTTTTTTGTTGTAATTATGAAATGTACTTTATTGTTAACCATACCAAATAGTATTAGTGAGAGATTTTATTGAACAATTTTTATTTTTAATACTTTGTATTAGGATTTCCTATCTGAATAAATAAATAAAAATAAATGAATTAGAATAAAATAACTCCATTGATTTTCTAGATTTAACTATACAGAAAGTTGATAGTAAACACAATTTTTTTATTTTTTATAAACTTCATTCAGATATTACTATTCTTGTTAGCTCAACTCACCCATATCAACACAAATTGGGGGCTTATAACAGTATGGTGCACAGTTTAATTAACATTCCTATGTCAAAACTTAATTCTGAAAAGGAATTTAATATAATAAAACAAATTGCTCTAAATAATGGTTATGATGCCAATATCATAAATAATATCCTTGTCAAAAGCCATTAGTCAAGTATGTCCTGTTTAAAGATCAAACCAATAGGTTTTATAGCATTTTAACTTCACCCATGTCTTATGAGTTATATAAAACCATATTGAATTTTTAAATGGATATTTAAATGTTTTTTTTCAGATGTACCCATAGGGCTATTAATTAAAAGTTATCAATGGTTTGTGGAGTTGATATCGCTGTGTTTTGGAACAACCTATCAATTGGAATTGTACTTTATTTTTCTAAATTATTTTCAATATTATCATATTTTTCTGTATATGTGAACAAACATAGACAGATATATTAAAATAAAACTTATATAAAGGTATTCCACAATAGAAAATAAATAATAAGAAATGTTATTCAGCATATTCAGGGTTTCCTCAGCGAGTAGTCTGAGCATGTTTTATCAAAATGTCAGGGGACTAAGCACAAAGACTGACGAGATTTCTCTAAGCATTTTGTCTTGCGACTATGAAGTAATTTCTCTTACCGAGACCTGGCTTAATGGAGATATTAGTAGCTACGAAATGTTTAAACATAAATATATGGTTTTCCGTAAAGATAGGAGTTATGAAGAACTGGGATGCCAGCGCGGCGGAGGCGTGTTGATTGCAGTTTCTTGTTGTTTTCAGGCATCCTTGATTATTACTCCTATTCATCTAGAGTTTGACAATGTTTGGGTTCAGGTGAAGGGCGACACAAAATTAGTCCTAGGATGTGTATATTTCCCACCCAATTCTAGCCTGGAGTATTATCAGTCATTCTGGAATACCTGCGAGTCACTGAGAAACAGTTTTGACAGTCATATATTTTTAATTTCTGGGGATTTTAACCTTTCTTCAGTGGAATGGATCTATGAAGACGATACCCTTGTTCCAAGGCCTTTAACATCGTTGGCCTCTGAAACTCTTATTGTGCCAATGAACTTTCTAGAATTGCAACAAATTAATTCTTTATGCAATCACATGGGTAGAACTTTAGACTTGATTTTTGCTGATGACTTTGTTAAAGTTCGCATTTCATCTCCTAATTTACCCCTAGTAAATATTGACCCTCAATTCACCCAACGATTCAATGCGTACAGCCTTAGGAAGGGGTTTTATAATTGAAGTTTTCCAGATATTTGGAAATTGGCCAGACTGCAAACAATCATTGTAAAATATAGTTACAAAAGGCACTACAAAGTCTAAACTAAACATCAACATATCGTAACTCAGCCCATCGATACCCTTACATTTCGATTTTATATGCCTAAATGCTTGATATACATCATATTCAGTAATATTCTTAAATACAAATTCGTTATTTTCTAACATTAAATTGAGCTTATTATTTTCATAGTAACTTTGAGTGACATTATCAACAGGTACAGCTAACTGACATATACTTGCAAATTGATCGCTGATTTGATTGACATCTCTTAAGTGAGTTGGAATCTCAGCATTACCCTTAGAGTGAACATTCCAGCTGTTCAGTTTAGTCCAGGTTCTTTTAGAATCTTTTCTGACTTTTTCCAATTCAAATGACATGTACGCTTTCTTTTCACTTCTAATGGCAAAAGACAAGTAATTTTTAATGTCCAAATAAAAATCTTTATGAGCAAGAGATAGTGTTTGTTTGTATTTACTAAATGCCTTCTTTTTTAATTTTATGATATCCTTAATTGTATCTGTTATGTAAGGTTTAAATTTCTTTTTAATCTGAACTGTTTTTAGTGGGGCATGTCTATCGAAAACCTCAGTCAGCTGTCTGTTAAAAAAGTCAACTCTAGAATCAGGGGATTCATGCTGCAAGCCCATACCTAAATCAGTTAAATACATGTCGGCCTCAAAAAGATCTTTATTAAAGTTTTTAAAATCTCTATATGTAAGAACCCTAGCAACTGGCTTAGGAGCTTCCAATTTTAATACTGAGTACACCAACCTATGGTCTGTTAAATTATACATCTCCAAAGTTCCTGAGTCGAGTATACTAATTCGCTTATCAACACATATGACATCAATTAAACTAGAACTATTTCTGGTTACTCTTGTGGGATCCTCAACAATCTGCGACAGACTAAACGTTTGTAATATTGAATTGAAATATTTACTTTCATGATTATCAAGCAGCAGATTTATATTTAGATCACCCAAGAGCAATGTATATTCATAAGAATATGACAAGGTAGACACTATAGTTTCGATAATACTTAATTTTCTATAATTAACTAAAGGAGGCCTGTATAAAACTCCAACCAACAATTTTGCACTTTTGTACATTACCTCAATCCACAATTGATCAATCTCAGAGTCAAGATCACAGAAACAAGAGACATTGACAACCGAGCACTTCAGACTGCTTGCCACAAAAATGCACACACCACCAGCACGTGTCAATCGGTCATAACGATATATCTGATAACCTGGTATGTTTAGCAACGAATCGGGATACTCCACTGACAGCCATGTTTCTGAGACAGCAAAGATATGAAATTTTTCATGTAGTACCAGATCTTTTATATCATCGAAAGAAGGGACAATGGACCTAACATTCACATGTGCTACATAAAAGTTGCAACTGGACAGGTTCCCATCATCACGCTGTAACTGCTATTTAAACAGTTGATCTTTACACTCTTCTAGTTTATGCTTGTACACCGAGCAATTTTTATCCCAGGCTGCATGATTTACAGGCACACTTTCTAGGCTTTTCATATTAAATTTGGAACAGTTATAGCATTTCAGTATCTCCTCCTGACATTCCTTTAATTCATGGTTTTTAGAGCACCTAGGACACACAACCTCTTTAGAACAATTGGCAGCCAGGTGATGGTAACCACAGCACTTAAAACATCTCCTGATATCATAACCATCATAAACCCTGCAATAGTCATATCCTACACACAAAAACTCACATTCCAAAATTTTTTTGTATGCAACTTGGTTGACCTGTATTAAACACTGGTATATATCCTTTTTGTTTTTTACAGATTTAACACTTATTAGTTTAATATCATCATTGTCTTGAAATACATAACCATTTTGTTGTTTGATTAATTTTAGTAGCGTTTGTTCATCATGCCTCTCAGATATTCCAGATATTCTTATCCGAGGCTGAATGTTATTCACACAGTTAGTGTTGTACTTCTCAGGCAATTTTTGGGTCATGAGATCCCTAAATTTCTCTGCATCTTTTTTAGTTGGACAGTTTATAACCATCCCTCCATTACTGACATTCTTGAAGCTATGAAATGTGATATCCTCCTGTACAGGGTTTACGAACTCCATTAGATCATTTTTAGTTTCAGAAACAGTCTGTTTTGTATTTTTAGGTTTGACAACGATACTAACTTTATTGCTAACCACATCTGCAAAACTTTGTTTTTTGTTAGAGTGACTTAAGCTAAACTAGCAACATATTATTTTACAGAGGCAGAAATCTGCACTAAAATAGATGGCCTTGATGTTTCTAAGAGGGCTGGTCCTGACGGAATTCCCGCTATCTTTTTGAAAAGGTGCTGTCAGTCATTGTCTCAACCGCTATGTGTAATTTTTCAAAGATCTTTTAATCTAGGTTCATTTCCTGATATTTGGAAATTTTCTACACTGATGCCGATCTTTAAATCCGGTGATAAAAGCGATATAAAGAACTACAGAGGTATCTCTTTGCTTTCACATATCCCAAAGCTGTTTGAGGCAATTATCACTGATCATTTATTTGAGTCTTTGAAACACTACATTACGAGTATGCAACATGGTTTTTATCGCGGTCGCTCAACTACTACAAATCTTGCGATGTTCCAAAATTACTTAATTACATCTGTCGAAGCTGGCCAACGGATTAATGCTGTTTACACGGACATATCCAAGGCTTTTGATAGTGTTTGTCATCAGCTTTTATTATTAAAATTGCAGCAAATTTGTCTTTCTGGAAGTTATTTGGAGTGGATCAGATCTTATTTGTTTAATCGTCGACAACAGGTCAACATTTGTGGTTCAGTTTCTAGGGAGGTTATTGTGACATCGGGTGTCCCACAGGGTTCACATATTGGTCCAGTGCTCTTTCTACTTTTTATAAATTACATAGTATCTTGCTTTAGAGCATCCAAATGTCTTTTGTATGCAGCACTGGTGCAGCACTAATTATCTCCATCTTAACATATCCAAGTGTAAAGTGCTCCGTTTTCATAAACGCATTAATCCTGTTCTCTCCTCCTACTTCATAAATGATGTAACACTAGAGGTTGTTAGTTCTTACACTGACCTAGGTGTTATTTTTGATGACAAACTAACATTTAATCTGCATATTGACAGCATTGTACTCAAGGGTTTTAGATTGTTGGGCTTTATAAAAAGGAATACAAGGCATGTGACCGACACCAAAGCAATTGTCTGTCTGTATTACTCACTGGTACGGAGTGTTTTGGAGTATTGTTCAACAATATGGAGTCCATCATACCAGTGCCATAACGATAGAGTTGAAAAAGTACAAAATAGATTTGCGAAATACCTCTTATATAAATTTAATTTTCCATATCAGGATCTATCGTATAACACTAGAGCTTTTGGTACCTATTAGGAGAACAAGACAACCTCAGCTATTCTTTGAAAGATACCACCGTACAAATTATGGGTCTGGCGCATTTATTGACCGACTAGTGTGTAATTACAATCGTCATTTCGCAGAATATGACATCTTTAAACTTAGCACTTTGCAGCTAAAAAGGCAGCTAAATGGATTGCTTTTGTGAGGTTTTTTACACTTCGTATTCATATGGATTTATGTATTCCTTTCTAATTTTTTTTGTCTGTAAATGTGTATTTGTGTATCAATTTTTTTTCTCTATTTTAAATGTTTGATGTAGTTACTGTTTTTATTGGGTCTCTCGATTTTGACTTTTTTATTTTGACCTTGTTTACGAATCCGTACAATTTAGAATGTTTAGCATTCTGTAGTGTACGTTTCAGAAGGACCACTTGTCCGATGCGTGCATCGGCTACGTCCTTCCAAAAAAAAAAAAAAATTGGTAAACAGGCCAAATTGAGAATAAACTAGTAAAAATCCATCATAAATACACTTCTAGATTTCTCTGAAAATTTTATTCTTGATAAAAGTTAAGATTTAACTAATCTTATGACAGGTGTATAGGGTGTTTTCATTTTTGAGTTAAAATTTTTTCATTGTGTGATAAATTCCAGTTAACTTTTCTGCATACATTTTTGTATATACAATAAAATATATGTTATCTTGTACACCTTTGATTCTTTAGGTCAAAAAATTAGTAAGTATTTTTATCCTTGAGACCTTATGGAAGAGTTAAAAATAAAATTAATTCCTCTCAGATGAGAGTTGTGCACCCATAGTATTCCAGTTCTGTTCACTGTCATGGTTTTATGCATGGTTTTCCAAATATTTTCCTTGTTTTCATCAAAACTGTCATTTTTACAGGGTAAATCTCTGCAACATGACACTGCGAATTTGCTAATAAATTTTAAGTTTTTGCAAGTTGCATAGCTTATATGATATACTTCATCACAATTTGTACAAAAATACGCCTTACAGGCTATTTTTACTTTCACCACATAACAACATTGGTGCAATGTCTCAGTGAGGGTAATACTACTTTCAAGGATTTACTTTGACTTAAGTAATGCTTTTATCTTAATGAACCATAAAAATTTCTATCAGAGACTTGAGGAAGCTGGGATAAGGAGATCTTGTCTTGAGTGGATAAAGTCGTTTTTGATGATCGAGCCCGAAGTGTCCACATTAAAGGGAAAAAGGATCAATTTTACATACAAATCAGATTTTACTTTGACACCAACAGGTGTTCCACAGGGATCGTTGCTATTGCCATTACTTTTCTTGGTCTTTTGTAATGATCTAAATGTTTATGTAAAAGCCCCTGGTATATCGGTTGTACAGTTTGGTGTGAAAAAAGCCTCCTTGTGCTTAATACAAGTAAAACTCATTTTATGCACTAACAAAAGAGAATTAAGCAAGATCAACATTTTACATTAAATATTGAAGATAATAACATTGAGCAAAGGCATAACGTTAAATTCCTGGGTCTCACTCTGAACGAAAATTTTGATTATAATGAATATGGTAACTTTATATGTAGTAAGCTTTCATCGGTAAGCTATGCAATCTATTCTCTCAGGCTCTATACTGTCAGCTCACACTCATTATTGAGTTTTTATTCTCACACGCAAACTGTCTTGTGTTTTTCCAGTGCAAAATAATTTAAGTTTAATGCATTGTCCCTCTCAAACAAGAGGATTGTAGGTATTGGTAAGTTTGGGAAGGAAGGAAATGAAACACTTTTTAATTAAAATCAATTTTATTTTGTACAAGAATGTCAGTTTAAGTGTTCAATGTTAACTTTGACTGTCCTGGTAACTAGTTGTTCATATTTTTATCTATTTTTGGAATACTTGACCCAATGTTGTTTTTTTTAACCAAAATGGCAAGAAATGATTTGATTTGAATACTTATAATTTTTTATGTTATTATTAACACCAATATCGTTTGAAGTAGTCTCTGGATCTGAGGCATCATCATCCTTGGATGCCATTGCTGGACCTCTTATCGCCTCTATCCCGTTAATAAAGGCGAAACTAAAACACCAATTACTGACCAGTACCTTTAATTTCTAGGTCAACCTGACTGAATACATTTTAGCAATAACAATAAAGTTTAATAATAATAATAATTTAAAAATTTGGAAAGTTATACATGTATTTAATTTTGTTTTTGCACATCACATATTCCCTTTTTATTTTCTTTTTGTATTTACAATGTTTTATTTATTTATTTATTTATTATTAATTTGTCATATATTATTCTTAATGAACATCGACATTGTCAATTCTATATTAAAACTATTCAATTAAAAAAAGGAAGTAACAACTTATAAACTAACACAAAAAATTTTTAACTAATTTACATAAAATTCGTTATAAAAGCTATACTAGAATTACAGTTAAAAAAAAAAAAAAAAAATTTATGAACTAACACAAGCCATTTGAACTAATCTACATAAAATTCATTAAGTGAATAATATTCTTTTTCCAGTAGAAACTTTTTTAGGGCTGACTTAAACCTAACATTACCCTGAACTTCTTTAATTTCTACTGGTAATGCATTATAGACCCTAATACAAGACATCAAAGGTCCCTTATCAAACAATGCTGTACGATGAGCTAGTACACTAAGATCATTCCTTCCCCTAGTGTTCAAATTATTAGAATAGAAGCCATTAGTGGTGAACAATTCTAGATTATTTCTGGTAAATACAGCACAATTGTAGATATACAAACAGGGGACTGTTCAAATTTCGAGCGTTTTAAAAACTCCTCGACAACATAATTGCCCTTATGATTCTTTTTTGCGCTATAAAAACTCTAGATGAATGGGCCACAGAGGACATATACCAGAACATCACACTATACGCAATAACTGACTGAACAGAGGCGAAGTAAAAAATACGAATACTATTCACATTTACATGGTTTGTTAGGTAACGAATCACATAGCAGGCCACACTTAGTTTTGACACAATCGAATTCACCTCATTTGTCCAAGCCAAATCTCCATCCAAAAATACACCCAGAAACTTCGCTGAGCTCACCTGTTGAAGACTCTTATGTTGCAGGGTGTCCCATTTTCGTAGGTTTTATGGGGTTTCCAGCTTATGAGTAGAGATAGAGAGATGCGGTTTTCGCGACACTGTGCTACTTTTCGATGAAACTAAAGAGGCCGCAAACAGATTTGCCCTAACCATTTTAGTTTCCGTGCTACAGGGTGATTTTGAAAATTTGTCATTTTCGGACACCCCCTGTAACTCAGCTAACGTAAAATATATTTAAAATGTTTCAACTGGTATTTATAGATTTTTTCACGTAGAATTCAGTGGCATACTCAGATTTTTGCTGAGAGTCATAGTTTTTGACATATTGGCATAACCTACTATTTTTTAAATGGGAGACCCTATATATTATTTTTTCATCTTATTCTTCGTGTCGAGAGCTTTTCAAAAACATACCATAAGTCATATTTATTTTCATAAATAACATGAAAAAATGCATTTTTCTTTAAACGGATTTATGGCATAGCAGATCAATCGAAATAAGAGAAGGTGGCTGTGGTAGCCATGGCAACGCCAACAAAAATATAATCAGGCAGCCATTACTGCTGTCATTTTTGGCATTATTGCGTTTAAATTTTTCTTGACGTCTATTATAATTATTGTTTTTAATATGGCTCAGAATCAAAAATTTGAATATTTTGAGAAATATGATATGAACGCTTGTTTTATATTGTCTAATGAAGATGCAGATCAGGCGGCAGAGCTTTATCTGAACAGGTTGGTTCTTTTTTATCTTCCTGCATTTTGACTTTATTGGTTCGCTTTATTTTATCTTAGATATCCCGAGAGAAGATAACCAGAAAAAAGAATTTTTCAAAAAATTAAAAATAATCTTTGCCAATATGGATCTTTTAACAAGCCTCGATCGCGAACTTACAATAAAGACAACGAAGAATCTGAGGTCAACGTTTTAGCCCTCGTTCAGACAGCTCCTGAAACATCTTGCAGGAAAATAGACGAAGAGGCGGGTGTACCGAAAACCAAAGTGCAGAAAATTTTGAAAAAGCACAAATTCAAACCCTATAAATACAAACTTGTGCATCATCTGCATCCTGGTGATGCAGAGCGCAGATTGGAGTTCTGCAATTGGTTTATAAATATGAAGGCAGAAGATATCGATTTTGAAAAAAAGATTATTTGGTCAGACGAGGCACATTTTACTAGTTCACGGATTTTAAATAGACACAACACGCGATTTTGGAGTCAAGAAAACAACTATTCAATGTCTCCTGTTTTATTTTCAACCGAAAAATAGTTTACCAAATATATGAAGGAAATCTGAATTCGATTGGTTACGTGCGAATTCTAGAAGACGCATTAGGAATTTTGGATGATGTTCCCTTGGCTCAACTAAATAGGATTTATTTCCAGCAAGACGGAGCTCCAGCCCACAATACCAGAATAAGTCAAAACTGGCTTAACGACCATTTTCCTGGAAGATGGATAGGAACACACGGACCTGTTCGATGGCCAAGATCCCCTGACCTTTCAGTTTTAGATTTCTTTTTGTGGGGTTATTTAGAAAACAAGGTTTATGTAAGGCGATACGAAAACTTAGAACAACTAAGAATGGCCACCGAAAACGCTTTTGCAGAGTTACAAAAACAGTCATTTACAATAGAAAATGCATTAAAAAGAATTTTTAAACTTTGTCACACTTGTAGGACACATAATGGTCTACAATTTGAACAATATTTGTAGTTTTAATGAAATTTTAATTATTACCTTTTACCTACTTCCTAATTTTTTCTGATGCTGTTACTTTGTTATTTCGTTAATAAATATTTGATTTGTTATCTTTTTCCATGGCTCCACAGCCACCTTCTCTTATTTCGATTGATCTGCTATGCCATAAATCCGTTTAAAGAAAAATGCATTTTTTCATGTTATTTATGAAAATAAATATGACTTATGGTATGTTTTTGAAAAGCTCTCGACACGAAGAATAAGATGAAAAAATAATATATAGGGTGTCCCATTTAAAAAATAGTAGGTTATGCCAATATGTCAAAAACTATGACTCTCAGCAAAAATCTGAGTACGCCACTGAATTCTACGTGAAAAAATCTATAAATACCAGTTGAAACATTTTAAATATATTTTACGATAGCTGAGTTACAGGGGGTGTCCGAAAATGACAAATTTTCAAAATCACCCTGTAGCACGGAAACTAAAATGGTTAGGGCAAATCTGTTTGCGGCCTCTTTAGTTTCATCGAAAAGTAGCACGGTGTCGCGAAAACCGCATCTCTCTATCTCTACTCATAAGCTGGAAACCCCGTAAAACCTACGAAAATGGGACACCCTGTACTCTCATATACAAAGATTCAGAGACAGTGTTATGCCTGAACAAAATGACTGATGTCTTGGATGTATTTACGGTGAGGTTATTATTTTGACACCAATCATACACCGTCTGAGCAATGTCTGATGCTTTCGGGGACAGTGAAGTAATTGCAGGGGCAGACACAATACATGAGGTATCATCTGCAAATTGTATGAGGGAACTTATATTTATCTTTAAGTGCATGTCGTTGGAGAATATAAGAAACAAAATGGGACCCAGGATTGAACCCTGTGGGACCCTCCTGCTCATTCTAACTGACTCAGATAGGGAATTCATCCCATTAGTTGGTGAAGTAATGGAAATTTTAAAAGATCTATCAGTTAAGTATGACTTAATTAATTCATTGGCAGCCCACGCACCCCAAGGCATTCTAGTTTATAGAGCAACAGTTCGTGGTCAATAAGATCGAAGGCCTTACTAAGATCAAAGCAGATGGCTGACACCTTTTCACCGTGGTCCAAGGCCTCAATGGTGGAATTTAAAGCCTGAAAAATGGCTGTAACAGTAGACTTTTTCGGTAAAAAGCCATGTTGTCCTATATAGAACAGATGTCATTATTTTAATATTTTAACACATTTTATGTTATTCTTATCAGGTAGGGAAGATAAAATGTCTGCCAAAGTACATTTTTGTTTCAGATGATTTGGAACAAAGGACCAATGAACTCCTGAACATGCGTCGAGACAACACCTCCCGATGCATCCAGTTGGAAACTAAACTGTCTGAAAAGTCCCAAGAACTGACCGTCGCTATCGAACAAAACAAATCTCTTATGGAGCTCAACCAAAATTTGAGTGCCAGAAATGAGGAGCTCTCACAGAAAATGTACAACCAGAGCGAGACCCACGTCAAGATGAATGAGTCATATGTGTGCGAGATCGAGGCCAAAACGAAGATGGCGAACGCATATAAAGCTATGCAGGAGGAGAGTCAAAAGCATGCCGACGAGTTAAAGAATGCTTTAAGTGAGGTAAGAAGTATAGAAAATGATGAAACATTAAGTAACGGAGTGTTTACCACTTTTTTTTTTCTATTCAATAAATAGTTTGTGATATTGAATTTGCAAAACTTCAATTGTTCATATAAGTGGCAGTTCAAATACTCTATATTCAATAATTTATTCTTGCTAAGTACATAATATAATTTATACACGTCAAAGAAGAGATTACAATTAATACGTAAAATTAAAAATTTATGTCATAAAAAATAAGACATGAAGACCGTAACAAAAATAGTTATTGAAAATAAAATGAGAAATTATATATACATTTAACACTTTTACAACAGTTTAAAATTATAGTTAAGATATTTGTCAAAAGAATAAAAAGCGTTCCTTACTAGAATCCTAGAATCTTCTTAACTTTCTTTTTAAAACTTGAACCTAATAAAACCTTAACAGCTACTGGTAAGACATTATAAAACTTAATAGCCCAGTACCCTGGGTCATCCTGGCACCTTTTTAGTCACCAGTATGCAGGCACAAAGTTTTCCCTTGTTTTAGTATTGTAGTCCTTGTGTGCCCTAAACAGATCTCCATTCTGCTTAATATATTCAAATTCAAATTTTTTATTTGTCACAAAAAAATCCTAGAAGGAAAACAAACACGTCAATAAAGGTAGATACACAAAGTAAACAATATTAAAAAAAAAAGAATTAAACAAAACAAATATAGGAGTATAATTAGGAGAATTTAAAATTAAAAAACCATTAATCAATATTAGTTCTAGCTAATGTCAGGGAAATTCTAAATTTAAATGAAATAAAGTAAAATAAAAATATATGGAAGGAACAAACAGCAATAATAGTAAGTCAATTTTGAAATATCTGAAACATAAGTCCAAATAAACCTCCAGAAATGCCATATTTAATTCCTGTTGTAGAAATATTCTGCTAAAGAGTAGAAACCCTTCATCAACAGATCTTTTTTCAGCCTATTCTTCAGCTGTTTTATGTATCAGCTGGTCTTATACATTCAGGAAGTTGATTGTAAATCCTAATAGCCTGATATTAGACAGATTTTTCGAAGTGTTACATGTTGTATATATTTCTTTATTTCAATAGTACATTACAGGTCAAAAAAAAAAGAAAAACCCAAGTAGTACACTAAGTAAGATAAATATAAAGTAATAAAATTAAAAGTAAGTACAGTTAATGTCAGATAAAATAACAAGCAGGTAAAAAACAAATATATGGAACATAACAACCTAAATATATATAATGTGTATGCGTGTTCCAAAATTAGATAAAATATAAGGAACAATAAGAAGTAAAAGGAACTCAGGTTATAAATATCTTAAGTTTTCTATTAAATGCTAATGAGCTGCAATTATATTCAAAATCGTAGGAAATATGCTTATTAAACAGTCATAAATCAATTTATAATTTTGTTTCTGCCAACATCTGTTCTTCCATAGTCCGGTAAAAAGGTTCCTGTCTGCCTAGTACATCTTGATGGAACTCTAAAATTCAACAAATTCAAGAAGTCAGCAGAGTCCACTTGGTTATATAGTATAAGACACTTTCTAATATAAACATACATGGCACAGTCAATAATCCCAACTCTAAAAACATTTGATTGCAGTCATCTCTATATGCAGTATGCTATAGATCGAGGTATTTTCATTAAACTCACTAAGAAAATAGAATGTAAATAAATAACCTACACAAAAATATAAAATTTATAGTTGAATTAGAGAAAAATTGGTAATTTCTTTTACCTGGAACTTTCCTTGTTATGATAAGTCAATCGGGCAAGTAATTTTTAAGCTATGCTGTGAACTGACGAACCAACTAGGGATGCTAAAACGCTAAGATATGTAAAACCTGAGAGAGGGATTTTTTTCACGATTACAAACATTTTATTTGGCCGCCATTTTGTTCGCCCATCTTGAATTAGTACCACAATCTACTATTAGTTGACCTGTATACTACAATTAGTTATGGCACACAATTTGAAATCAATCCATTAAGTAGTTTCTTCAGGCTGAATTTTTAAATAGGTATTTTATTGAGCAGCCATTTCCGCCATCTTATATTTTACCAGTTGGTTCCAACATAATACTTTGATTTTTGTGCAAAATTTAATTAATTAATTGGATAAGTAGTTTTTTTTTTTTGGAAAAAAACTGCAATTTTGGGAATTTGTTTATATTTTTTTCTGACTTCATTTGAAGAGATATCTAAAAATAAATGTCACTTTCGAATTGTCACTTTATGTCTTCCACATGATGCCATCATGAAATGTTTGATCCCACATTTCGGTTTTTTGCCGTCATCATCAACTTTACTTTTTTAAATAGGCAGATCATTTTATTTTATGTTTATTAAATTCGTCTTTTCATTTTGAATTCCACGACTTATTACACATAGTATTTATAGAATATTAACTATAAAACTCATCATCAATACAAATAATGTACATACTGCGAACAACACATATTTTAGTTTTATTTAAAATCACTAGGTAAATTCTAGTTAGTTTTGAAAATACAACATGTTTAATAAATATGATCTAAAATAAAATTCCTGGTTCTTAAGGTTCGAATTTATGGCCATTAAAATGATTTATATTAATTAATATTAAAAATCATCCTACCTAAAGCAAACTTATATGAATATGGAGTGAACATTCATAACTATTGGGTATAAATAAGGAAGGATAAAAATTCTCTTCATAGCTTTGTTTTGTAGAACTTTTAAGTGAATGTAGATTAATTTGAGTATTTTTGCCCCAAATCAGTGTCAGGGGTCCTTTAGAGTCAACAATGTGACGTAAAAATGCATTATGTCAGATATAGTGATGAGAATTTTCCCAGAAAAGTATTTTTAGGGTAAATTCATTGGAATATTCCCTTAAACTTTTCCATTTGGTTTGTTTTTCATTTAATTTTTTAAATCTCGTCTATATCTTTAGATTTGTGAAATTCAAAAGTTTTAAAACTAATATAACATTTAAAAATCATAACATTATAGTAACTACAGATGGTAAATACATTATAGTATCTACCATCTGTAGTTCCTTCTTACTTTATTTGATTTTATCCAGATTTTTTTTATTTAAAAACCTCTAATCAACAAAGAAGAATCTCAAAGTATAGAAAAGATACCTGCCCGTTTTGTCGAGCACCAAGCTTATTTTGGGCTACAATCAATCGAATTTGCAGTTGGTTCCTTGTGAAACATTTTTAAATAGTGGTTTATTTTAAAAAAAACTTTGGCTTTTTAATGTTTCATTTATTAGAGAGTTACTCTACATATGTTTCGGCTTTTTAGGCCTTTCTCAAGAGATGCTTCAGTGCATAATGCAATTTAGTTTTATTGCCTATCTATTTAAAATGGGATTTTTTACATTTATATTATAGGTACTTAGAAGGCTGTCTATTATTGGGGTAATTTGGAAATTTTGTTGGTCATTCGTTGTGAGTGAATTCCTTGATAAAGATTTTTTAATTTCAAGTTGTTCTAAAAGATTCAAACGTTTACCTTTATTTTCTTGATGTAATAACATTACATTATCGGTGTCAATAAAATGGTTGTTTTCTATGCAATGAGCAGATAATCCTGAATTTTTAACATTATATAAAATTGAGTTATCGGTGTTCTTTTACTCTTGTTTGGATATTTCTACCCGTTTGCCCAATATAGACAGCTTCACAGTCCTTACATTTAACTTTGTACACACATGATTTATTAGACTGACAAATGTTTTCCTTATTATTTATTAAAACACTACCTAAATTTAGTGTATTTACAGAAATTGTGTTGCAACCTAATCTATTAAGCTTATTTGATATTTTGTCACTATAATTAGGAATATAATTTAAAAACCTAAAATTTTTGGTTAATTGAGGCGTGACACTATAAAACTGTCTTCTAAGAATTTTGTGTTTTTTATTCTTTATCATGTTATCTCTTAGAGATTCATTATAACCGTTATTTCTTGCAATTTGTTTTAGTACATTTAGCTCGTTATTATAGTCTTCTTTACTTAAGGGAAAGATTAATAGCCTATGTACGAAACTATGAAAAGGTGACATTTTTATTCTCCAAGACTGTTTAGAATGGTTATGAATAACTGAGTCTGTTGTTGTTGGTTTTCTGTACATGTTAAATTTAAGTTGTTTATTGATTCTTTTTATAGTTATATCCAAAAAGTTGATTTCGTTGTTATCTTCTAATTCCATTGTAAACTGAATTTTTGGATTAATTGTATTTAGAAAATCTAAAAATTGGGAAAAATACAGAATATCTACAGTTACCTAACAGCGCTAAACTTGTCTCTTTTGATGTAATGAACTGCTAGATATACTAGAAAAACTTATACAAAAATCGGAAATATCCGTAAAAGAAAAAACAGAATTAATAAACCTTTCCCGAATCTGTGTAAATCAAAGTTATTTCCAATTTAAAAATGAAATTTACTTACAAAAAGAAGGACTGCCAATGAGATCACCCATTTCTCCTTTATTAGCGGAAATATTTATGTCACATTTTGAGGAAATTAATATTTAATAGCAATAACAATTTAAAATCACATGTTATCTATTGGACTCGTTATGTCGATGATTTTTCTGTATATGGGATAGTACAGAAAGGAGACTATCCCAATTTTTAGATTTTCTATATACAATTAATCCAAAAATTCAGTTTACAATGGAATTAGAAGATAACAACGAAATCAACTTTTTAGATATAACTATAAAAAGAATCAATAAACAACTTAAATTTAACATATACAGAAAACCAACAACAACAGATACAGTTATTCATAACCATTCTAAACAGTCTTGGAGAATAAAAATGTCACCTTTTCATAGTTTCGTACATAAGCTATTAATCTTTCCCTTAAGTAAAGAAGACTATAATAACGAGCTAAATGTACTAAAACAAATTGCAAGAAATAACGGTTATAATGAATCTCTAATAGATAACATGATAAAGAATAAAAAACGCAAAATTCTTAGAAGACAGTTTTATAGTGTCACGCCTCAATTAACCAAAAATTTTAGGTTTTTAAATTATATTCCCAATTGTAGTGACAAAATATCAAATAAGCTTAATAGATTAGGTTGCAACACAATTTCTGTAAATAAACTAAATTTAGGTAGTGTTTTAATAAATAATAAGGAAAAATTTATCAGTCTAATAAATCAGGTGTGTACAAAGTTAAATGTAAGGACTGTGAAGCTGTCTATATTGGGCGAACGGGTAGAAATATCCAAACAAGAGTAAAAGAACACCTTAACTCTATTTTATATAATGTTAAAAATTCAGGATTGTCTGCTCATTGCATAGAAAACAACCATTTTATTGACACCGATAATGTAATTTTATTACATCAAGAAAATAAAGGTAAACGTTTGGATCTTTTAGAACAACTTGAAATTAAAAAATCTTTATCAAGGAATTCACTCACAACGAATGACCAACAAAATTTCCAAATTACCCCAATAATAGACAGCCTTCTAAGTACCTATAATATAAATGTAAAAAATCCCATTTTAAATAGATAGGCAATAAAACTAAATTGCATTATGCACACCATTAGATATAGCTCATTTTTAGTTTAGTATTCACTGAAGCATCTCTTGAGAAAGGCCTAAAAAGCCGAAACATATGTAGAGTAACTCTCTAATAAATGAAACATTAAAAAGCCAAAGTTTTTTTAAATAAACCATTATTTTAGGCTGTTTAAAACCAGTATTTTGTAAAAAGTGACTGCATTTTTTCCATAAAACAGCAATGTTGAATTTTCAAAAATTGTTATTTAAAATAAAAAAGTAGGTCTCACTTGTGGTAAAACTAGAAGTAACTTTTAATTGTTTTTTTCATAGAAAGTTTGAGTCTTATAGAGTTATAGAAATATTTTGAATTTCAAATTACTATTTTTAAAACTAAAAAAAAAAAATGGCAGCTTGTCAAATTTGGCTCTAAAAACAACACCTGTATTTTTAAAAATAATAAAGTTAGAGAGAAACTAAAAAACCCTTTTGGAGAAAATGTTTAGTACTCCTTAAAACTTAAATAAAAACAAATTTAAATTCTTTTTATGCTACAGGATGTTGAAATATTAGTACCTGATCTTAAGGATCGCTAGGTTTTTATCTAATTTTAATATATTTTTGGTGTGTGGTATTCTTGCTGTGAAGTTGGTGTAACGTGTATCAAAAATACATTAACATTATATAACACGTTATCAACAAGCCATTGGTTTGGTAAAAGATTACAAGAAGAGTTCATAATTTGTTTTAGTTAACTACTTACATGATCTTATGTACTTTAATATGTTGTTTAATTATATGTCCTTCCCTAATAAAGACATACTTTACAAAAATATAGCATTTGAAAAAATTTTTCTCATAGGCGGAAATCTCTATTAGGCAGACATATTTTAACAGCCCTGAAATTGCCCTATTAAGAGAGATTTCAATGTATATTATAACAGTGTGCATATAGGTAAGATCTTTTATAAGTAAATAATTTAGGTTCAAGAATTGCTAAGGGAAGCGACTGAACAGTACGGAGAATTAGAAACCAAACACAAGGAAACACAATTATCAAATGAAGAAATCATCTCGAAAAAGAATGATTGTATCGCAATGTTGAAGAAAGAGCTTGAAACTGCCAATGAGATCATAGAGCAAAGTAAGAACGAATCTATAGGCAGAGATATTGAAGGTAAGTGATATATATACCAGAAAGTTTTAATATTTGTGCAATAACTCTTGAATCTTACCATAAACTGCCTGTCAAAAAGAAGGATGCATTGTAATTTTACCATTTTTACTCCTCTCATAAGAAACTTTATTTACTAAACAAAACGTTTTTTGTAAAATAGAGCCCTTTAAGAGGATTTGTCAGTTTTTACACCTTATATAGGTTCTGTTCATTTGGATCTTTATTACTGAAATAATTTCAAGTAAAAGTCTTAATGTCCAGTGAATTAAATAACATATTTAAGTTTTTCTAAGCAAATAATTATTGAATATTATCTGTTAGTTTCTACATTTGTTATTATACCATATGGTATTTTAATTTTAAACATCAATTAACATACCTGCATTATCGTAAACAAAAGGGAAAAGTAATGATTTGTTCTTGTGAAAACCTACTACCAAACATCTGGAATAGGCAGTTATATTGTATAGTTTTGTCCATTACCTTTTTTTTTACATACTACATTATTTAACACAAAGTGTCTCTAATCTGTAAAAAATCTTGCTCTTGTTTAGTGTCATAAAGAATATAGGGTATTGTCTTTGTCTTTGTCTTTTTTCATATTAAAAGAACGTCAACATTTTCGGGTTTTATATTCACATTTTTTATGTATCTCAAAAATTATACAGGGAAATGCATATAAAAATATAAAACTACCATGTACAGAGTGTTGTATCTTTAATATTTGTTGAGTATTTTTATGTAAATTATAAATACAAAACGTAAATACTTATTTCTTTTTATTTTTTTTTACTACAGTTTTACTACACATTCACTCCAAAAAAAATTCTTTCTTTTATTACACAACGCTTTAAGATAAAAAAACATGCACAAAAATTAAGGAACTCAATTTAAAGTTGTGAGAAGTACTCTGAGGTATTTGAAGTTGTGGGTATTCCCAGAGAATTCTTAAAGAATTCATGGTTATTTTTAAAAAATTAGGGGTATTCTTGGATAGTTAAAGGTATTTGTGGGGTATTCTTGGTCAATTAGAGATACTTTGTGGTATTCTTAAGTGATTTTTAGCCCATCTTTTCAGAAAAGTTTTTTGTTAAAAAGGGTATTCTGGTGTAAAATTTTTAACCAGGCACTTTGAACGTTGAGGCTAAAATAATACTGTATTTTTTTAACCAACAGTTTATGATTATATTTCTTTACATAGGACTGTCGACTTCAGCCGCATCCATGTCGAAAATGATGAAAACAAGCATGACCTACACGGAAATATATTCGCGTTACGTCTCGGTGAATGAACAACTCGCCAATAAGGAAGAGGAATGCACTAGGCTCAATAATTACATAACTTGCATCGTCAGAGAGATCGAGGAAAAGGGTCCGCTGATAAAGCAACTCCGGCAAGAGTACAGCGATTCGTTGGACGCCAACGAGGCTTTGAAGGAGTCGAACGACCAGTTGCTCGCCGAGCTCCAGCAACTACGCGAAGCGAACGCCGAAAACAGAAAGATCGAAGGCCAGGTCGCTCGCGATAACCAGCGGATGAAGAAAGAGATCACAGATCTTTCGAGACAAGTGGTCCATCTGCTGCAAGAAGTCGAGCACTCGAGGATCGGCTCCTCTTCCACCTCGACCGACAATGATCTCAGCGACAGCGTCAGTTCAGCCGACATCATCTCTAAACGACTAGTGACATTTAATGACATCGCCGAACTGCAGGCGACCAATCAGAAACTCCTCGCTCTGGTCAGGGAACTGACGGAACGTCAGGAGGAAGCGGAGGCATTCGACCCCGCCGCGATCGCGAACATGCAAAGGAAATTAGAAGAACTGCGGGACTCGCAAAACGAACTACTAGAGGAACGGGGTCAGCAGACGAAGATGATGGCGACGCTAAGGAATCAAAGAGACATGTACAAGAACTTGTACTCCCAAGCTATGAAGGGGGCGGGCGATATGCCGATGCCTCTAGAAAGGAGTTTTTCGGGTCAAGAGAACGGCGAAACTTCCAAGGCTCAGTCGGACGCCGATTCGAATCCCCACTACGACGAGAAAATGCACGACCTAGAAGTGCAAATCGCTAAATACAAGAAAGAAATCGAACAACTGAAGGAAGAATACGACACGTACCGGAAAGACAAAGCGGACAACGAGAAAATTCTCTTGGAACAACTGGAGGAGCTACGAGGCGAAGCGAAGGAGCTGACTAGGCTCAATTGCAGGCTGACTTCTCAATCGGAAATGAACGAGGAGAAGTTCAAGGTGCTTCAGAACAACGCCGAAATTTACAAGAAACAAATCGCCGCCTTGGAGAAACAAAATAAGATCTACAGCGAAACCATTATCAAGCACGAACAAGCGGCCACTTACTTGAAGGACGAGGCCTTACAAAGTCAAACCAGGGCGGCTAAGGCGGAAGTGATGCTGGGCAACTTACAAAAGGAAAACACTTTGCTTCGGGAAGCGGAGAAGAGGTTGTTAAAGGAGTGCGAGATGCAGAAGAAGCACGCGTATCAGCAAAACTTACTTCAGAGCAATATTGAGCTGATCAAAGCTACTCTGGAGAGGAACGAGGCCGAGAGCAAACTGCGCCTGGAAGCGAAACTGGACGAGGCGCATCTCGAGTGCTCCTCTTTGCGCCGCAGGTTGGAGGAAGAGCAGAACCACTTCAGGGAACTGTCGGACCATCTGGAAAGGCAAGCGAAGCAAGCTCAGGAGAGAATGGAAGAGGAAAAGCGCGAGGCCGACAAGCTCCGTAAAGAGATCGCCGAAGCGCGAGAGGAGCTCATAAACAAGACGGCTCACATTGATGATTTATCCAAGAAGTTGAAGAGTTCGGTGTTCGCCATCCCTGATTCTAGCGTGGAGGGACGCAAACTCAGGGAGTTGGAAAAGCAGTTTGTCGACGCTCAAGCGGAAATTAACTCGTTGAAACTCAAACTGAAAACTTCCAAAGATGCTTCGGAAGAATACTTTAACCTCGCCCAAAACGCCGAAAAACAACTTAAAGAGGTTCTCGATCGCGAACAAGAATACAACGATGAAATTGACAGACAGAAGCAGCTGGTGCGCGAGCTGCAAGACAAATGCGCCGAGCTGGAAGGAGAACTGTCCATTCAAATGGACGATCAGGACATCGCGAACGCGAACGTGAAAAATAAATCACAGCAGCTCCAAGAAGAACTGAACGTTAGGAGTTTAGACCTGCGCTCTGCGAGGGAACAGTTGGAGAACGCCAAGAGCGACATAAAATATTTGAACGAGCAACTCAAGGCTGTCGAAAATAAATATGCCAGAGAAGTCACTCTCCATTCCGCGGATTTGCAGAGCTTAACCGATTTGAAGGCTGAATTGGACGGGGCGATTGACCATATCAAGAACATCGAGGCGGAGAGAGACCAGGCTGTGGAAGCGCTAAATCAAAATTTGCAGAGCGCCGAAGAACAACATAGATTCTTGAATGAGGAGAAAGATAAATTGGAAGATCGCTTTAAGAGCATGGACGAGCAAAACGGTCTGCTGCTCGATCAGATCCAGCAGCTGAGCAATCAGCTGACCATATTGCAAGCGCAGGCTTCGGCCGATAACCAGCTGAACCAGAGCGTCGGCCAGCAAAACACCAGCCTTTCCGCCGGTGATACTTCGTTAAACAGGTCGCTCGCTGAAGACGACGTTCACAATTCCGATCAATTGCTTAAAGTCATCAAATACTTGCGGCAAGAGAAAGATATTGCCGTCAGCAAAGCGGACATTATCGAAGCCGAACATTTCAGATTAAAATCGCAGTTCGAGGCGGTTTCAAATCAACTCGAGGAAGCTAGAGTTCAAATAGAATCGGCGCGACAAAAAACTGAAGTTTCCGTGGTGTCTGCCTCAAAACACGCAGAAGTTTTACGTAAATTGGAAACCCTCAACGCCATAACCGACAGTAACCGAGCCCTGAGACAGGAACGGGACGAACTCCTGTCCGAAATAACCGAACTGAGAGTCAGGGCCGAGAAATTGGAAACGGAAGTCGCGCCGCTGCAAGAGAAAAACAGAGATCTGATGACTAAGGCGGACCAGATGCAGACCGAAAACATATCCCTGCGGGGAGAGTGCACGAGGTGGCGGCAGAGGGCTAACCAACTGATCGAGAAAACTAACAGGACGAGTCCCGAGGATTGGAAGAAACTCCAGACGGAGCGGGAGACTCTCGCTAAGCAGCTGACCGTAGAACGAGGAAACAACGTCAAACTTACAGACGAAAACAACAATCTCAAACAGACTATTCAGAAGTTAGAAGAACAGCTCAAGTCATTGCGGGGTCAAAACAATAAACAGGCCGACGAACTCAACTCGCTCAGGGAACAAGTGACGAATCTGCAGAACCAGGTGGCCCAACTCAGTGAAGCACTGGAGGAGCAGAATCAAAACAACAATAAATTGAGCGAGGAAAATAGGATGTTGACGGAGGACATAGCCGCCAAGGACGTGTCGGTTACCGAGCTGAAGAACAACCTAGCCCAAGTGAAAAAGATAGCCAAAAAATACAAGACTCAGTACGAGGATCAGGTCAAAGATATCGAGTCGCTAAAGCAGCAGAACGAGCAGACCCAGAGCGAGCAAAATTTGAACGCCGAAAAGCAGAACCAGCTGCTAGAACAGCAACGCTCCGAACACGAGGAGCGATTGAGTCAGCTCGAGAATTCGCATAAGGAATCGGTGGATCACCTTAGTCAGCAGATCAGCAGCGGGCAAGATCAGATCGACTCCCTCAAAAAGGAAATCGACTCACTGAAACAAGCCAGTCAAGAGAAAGAGGAGAAATTCAAGAATCTGTTTAAGAACGCCAAAGACAGAATAGTGGCTTTGACCGAACAGAACGTCAACCTCAAGGAGGAACTCAAGCAGGAAAAATCGAGCACCGCCGGGGAACAATCGGCAGAGGGCGGCGCCAACAGTAGCGAGTTGCTCGAGCGGATCAACAACATTCAGCAAGAGAAAGATGATCTGATTGAGAAGTTGCAACAGGAGAAGGAGGCCCACGCGTCCGAGATCGAGTCGCTCAACCAGAAGATTGGTCAGCTAGAACGGAAATTGGGTCAGCAGCAGGGTTCCAAGCCTAGCACGAGTTCCGCGTCGAGCGAAAAGTCAACCAGCGAAAGGCCCACTGCTGATATTAAACCTATTCCAGGTAAGCAAATGTATAGAATGAACGTATCTGCTGGCCATGTTTAAAGCAAAACATTCTTTTAGCTCGAAATAAACTGGATTTAGCATATTAAAGTGCGGTATTCAGTATTTTTTTTTGTATATTACCAAGAAGTCTGTAGAGAGATTATATAAAAGTATTTAATTTTTCCTAAAATTTAGTGTTTTCTGGAAATCACGAATTTAAGAAAAAATACTGAGTAAAGAGAGGTATTTAGATTTGTTTGGTCGTTAAGTAATAAATTTGTATCTTTTAGACGTTTTATTTCTAAACTTTCCAATAAATTTAATTTAGGGCCTTAATTCTCTACGTGAAGGATCTTAAAATCGTCATTAAACACATGTTCTTCCTTGATAATATGGCTTGCTAACGTTGGTTAGGTTAAGTTAGGTTAAAAGTGAATGGATCAAACTGACCCTCCACTGCGACTCTGGTCAATTGTGGCTCACACACGGTCTATCCGAGAATATTTTTATGTGTTATTTGTTGGTCCTGTAACATTCTAGCACACAATTCGATAGCATAACCTTCTGCTTGGAATATTGGTGTTATTGCACAGGCTTACTGATAGAGCAACCTTCGGTTTTACCCCATGGATTCCAGTTCCTACACCTTTATTGGTTTTGGAGCCGTCTGTGCAGTCCACTCAGTTTGGTTTGGGCAACACTTTGTTGTCTCTTGCTCCACCAGGCTACAGAACCATAGACTATCATTGGTCTTATGACCGTTAGGCACAGCCAATATAGCTGTTTTGGTCTCATACCCCATAACCTCCTGCAGATTGTATGGCACTTAGACAAGGAAAGAGAGGGGACGGATAACGCCAGCTGTTTTACTGAAGGCCAACTGGCACCACGCATGTTTGCTCAGTGGCGTATCACATGATTGATATTAGAAATAAATGTACATTTTTTGTGATGTAACTTATTTAGCGTTTTGGTTCACCGACGCATATATGAAAAGAGGTGATAAGTAAGAGGACTTTAGACGAAAATGCAATTTATTTTCTATCAAAATGAAAACCATGTGCAAAATTAAAATCTGCTTAAACTTTTACCGAGCGCCTGTTAGCTTTAAATTTTTGTAATGTAAATTATCTTGGAAAAATTAGTATTTCGCTATTCTGCTTTTTATGTATTTATGGACCTTCTTAATACTGAAATAAAACTAGGTATATAATTTAATTACGTTATATTTTATTTCATATAGCTGAAATATTTTACAGGGTTTCTACATACTAAATACAATTACAAAAAACTTAAAACTAAAAAAATTATATACATTATTATAAATACTAAAGCTAAACCAATACAATAAATGTTATTGTCCCTTAAACAAAATTAGCTTGGTATATTGACTTCTGATGGGATCTACTACTTCAGATTGCCTTTTACTTATAAAATGCAAACGAATATTTAAATACTGTAAAATGATAGATTCCATCAAAAAATATAAGTGGTTTGTAGTACCTTCTGATGCATGTTCTTTTAAATAATTAAAATATTTTGATTGTATGCAGCTAAACATAATTTTGCTTTTTAAGATACTTAAAAAATTCTTCTTTTTGATATCGTGCTCATAAATTCGCAAAAAATGTTCGCTTAATTTACAAATTTCTATTACGTCTTTAGAGGGATATGTTAATCCACCTCGATTTTTTTGGGAAATTAAGGAGTTTAAATAATTTTCTTTTTCCCCAATTAAAGATTGTATGCACATTTCACATTTAATTAATGATTGTAACCTACGTGATACAAAACCCGCTATATAAATTATAATTTCTTTTGAACATTTACTAATTACATGGGTATTCATTATATATTCATGATCTTCCCAAATGCTTTGCAACATTGGATACTTTTCAGATACCTCTGGGAGAAAATCAGGTGGTGCAATATTGAGTTCTGGTTTTTCAAACCTGCTTGATCCCACTAGTATAGGTATGTCATCTAAGGGAATACAATTCCCCATTCCCCCTTCACGAATTTCTGCTCGGACTAAAAGTCGTTTGTAAGCAGCCGTAAATTGTCTACAGGTAGGATTATTATTCCAACCACCCCTTGATCTTATGGATGAAAAAAATAGTTCAAGATGGTCTTGACTAATTTTATAACATGGAAGGTAAACAAGATAATTTTTTGAAATTGCTTCATCATACATCAGCAAGGCACTTTTTAAAGATATTATAAAACCTAGAAAGCCCGTTTTCCTTTTGGAATGTATTAGTAATTGATTGTAAATTTTAATGTTGAAATATAATCAATTGCTTCAGAAATAAACTTCCTAGTTTGGAATATATTTTTGTTAAAAATGGGTTTTTTATATCTTGGTGCAGCAAGGGTTCGGCTGTTTAATACATCAAAAATATTATTTAACATTTTAATAAAATTGACTGTAGCCTTACAACCACGAAATTCTTCAAGGCCTAAAGTTTCCTCACAAAAAGTTAGAGCATCTGCTACTGATTCGCTTAATAATTGGACAGCTAATCTAACTTTCATGTTTTGCTTAAAAAACTTGATGTGGGCTTTTCTAAGTTTGTTCCCTAAATGAAGTCCTTCAGATTGTTGTAAATTTTCTAATTTTTCTATGTACTCCCACTTAATTAAATTCCCCTGACCATCTACTAATTGTTTGCTCTCTCCGAATGTATTTCTAACTAGTTTAAGCATATGACATGGATCATAAAAAACAAAAATATTGCTGTTACGAATTGTAAAATATGTTTTCATATTTTGCAGTTCTGTGACACAGCCTAAAAGATTTGCCATTACGACATTCGAAGGAGCACCGTCAAAAGTTAATGATAATACATGGGCACCAGTTTCTTTAATTAATTCTATGCATTGAGACACAAGGGAACTTTTTTGCATGCCAGTTAACCCGTCTACAAAAAAATGCCCTACTGGTATTTTCCATGTACCATTTATGCAAACAGCCATTAAAACAAAAGCTTCTTTTGCTACTGCATTTTGATCATCGTCCAAGTCTACCCCATAGTAAACATATCCATGAAACTTTCTCCCATCCCATTCCACTTGTTTTCGAATTGAAATTTCGTCAATAACAAGTGCAATGAGAGTAGGTCTATCAGATATTTGGACATATTTTCTTAAAGTGTCAAAACACTCTTTGGTAAAACCTGGTTCCGCGTTTATATTTTTAAACCACTTTTCTATGGTACTCCTATGGGGTAAACAAGTATCAAAAACTTTTCGAATGTAATCATAAGCTTTAGGTGAAAAAAAACTGACCGTTATTGCAAACTTTCTTAATTCTGGAGAATATTTAGCATTTTTTTTCAATTTACGTTTTTGCAATTCTTTGGTTATTCCAGACATGTTGGAAAGTAATAGAGAATTTTCTGAGCTTATCAAATTTTTACTAGCTAAATGTTTTATGATTTGCTTCAATGACAAAACCTTCTTTTTATACCTTCGTACTTTCTGCGACAAGATTTTTATCTTCTTTGTTTTTTGCTGACTTTTTACCCTTTCCCTAAATAGCTGTTGACGTAGTTTTTTTTTCTAGGAGTCTCTGGATGGATATCTTCCAGGGTACTACTTGATGTAGAAGCTACTGCTGATGTGGAGGCAGTATTCTGAATATTTTGTTCATGAAATCTCTTTGTTGTCTGCAACAATTTGATTTGTTAAATTTTTAGTACTGTACAGTCAAATAATATGCAGTACACCAATTAGTAACATTTTTTCCAACCAAAATATATAAAATGGTAATCAAGTCTCATTAATATTTCTTTAAAAAATGTGTGTTATATAAATGTTATAGTAGTTTTTTGTGCCACTTTAACTCAACATTTGGTTTATAATAGGTTTATATCTTGAACATCTATAAATAGTTATGATTTGTAATTAGCATACTTTATATATCACTTTAGGCATAAATAACTAGATGGTTTAGAAATTGTGGTTTAAAGGCATATATATTGTTTTATCAATCAAATATACTCCAATTTCCATATCAGAGAGGTATTACTGTGTAACTGTTTAAACATGAACAATTATTAAATTTTGCCTACCATTAAAGAGAAATTAACTATAGTAATAGTAAATAACAATAAATATTATATTAAATACCTTATAAATTATATAATAAAGTAAAAAAAATATAGCAATTACTTCTACTAATCAAACAATGTTATTTGGATAGTTACAAAAACTATACTTTACCTTTTTTGGTTGCATATATTTGGGCAGTTCTGGAAATATTGTCGGTACGGCTTCATCCAAAAGACAATTTCTTTTGCCAATGCGATAAAAGAATTTTTTTTCAAAATGCTTGGAACAAAGTCTGTGATTCTTTGTTGGAGACCAGTCTGCAAGTTTCAGATTCTGAACCCAAAGTTCTCGCCTTACCAGATTTGTAGGAAATCTTAAAAAAAAACTTATGTGAAACTTCAAAAGAATATGTTTTATTATCAAAATAAACCAATTTTCCTATTGCAGAACTAATAGTAATTAGATAAAATAATATTAAACAAAGTTAATAATAACAATATTAACATTATGGTTCAAAAATATAGTAATAAACAATTTTTCATAAGCGTAATTATTAAAATATATATGAACGCCACCACTGCTCAAAGGACATTTACTCGAGGAGATTAACCCAATTATGAATACTTAATTAGGTAATCATGAATGAAAATAGTCATGTTTATGTCCCACACTGCGCAGTATCGTGAAATCAGTCAGCTGTTAGATCATATTAAAATATTATACCAAATAACTACTTAGAACATGAGATAAATGGTTTTTTAAATGCAATTGAGAAATTACTTTATTATTTCTCACCTGTGAAACGTAACTTCAGGTTCCTTTCTGTCACTCCGACTTTTACAGTTGTAAGCACAACAAACCACCATTTTTCTAACACAAAATTTATAGTTTTTAACACACTTTCCGCTGAATAATCCACAAAAGAAACTGTGGTGACACCTCGATTGTCTGGCACCATAAAATGGCGTCCTAATGAATTTCTGCTTCAATTTGCGCCAGCGCCGTAAACGGGTGTTACGCGTCCTCTCTCTCTTTCCTTGTCTAAGGTATGGCAGGTCCACAGGAATAGTTTAGCTTTCTGAATTATTTTCTTCAGATGAGCATTCCAATTCAGCGTTTTATCCAGGATAATTCCTAACATTGAGTCATGTTTATTGTGAATAAAACTGCGTTTATGTTTGCTTACCCGCTTTTTAAAAATTCTACCCGTCCAATGTATGTTTCTGAGCATGAACCGCATGTTAAGTGATAGACTCCTGACTTTTCATTTCTATTACTTTTAGGTTTTGTGTTGTTTATCATTAAAACTTTCTTCTGATAACTAATGGTAATTAATCTACGGATTGTGCTGTGAAACGCTGCTAATTTATGTTCTATGGGTTGTGAAGACTATTAATGGATGTCTTAGAATGTGATTTTTTATGGTAAATTTGAAATGAATGTTAATGCTGTTCTCTCTAGATTGTTAAATCTGAGAAGTTAATGGAGCCGTTATCTTCAACCTCTAACGCTAATTAAATATTCCTGTGAATTCAATTCGTAAAATCTAAAAATATGTTTAATTGTCTGTTTGTGTCTGTAAAACAAGTAAAGTCATAAATTTTGAAAAAAGTTTTCATGGGAAACATGGAAAAATTGATTCATCAGAATGCATTGAGTAATAAATGTGTGTATTCTCCTCCTCTCCAGGCTAATTCATAGGACAACAAAAAAAAAACACTTCTTTTGTAAACCCTCTGGAGTTGATTCATCACAAGCTTCGATTAGATTTTTTAATTCATTGTATGTTAAGAATAACGGCCGATTCTCTGCGTTTGTCTTCAATACCTTGCAAATGTCTCCTTTTGGCATTTTTGTGTCTCGGGCCTATTTGAATTCGATCTGCTCGAAGGGATTTATTTTAATTTTGTATTCATTGAAATACCTTTACATCAATAATTTCGCCGTCACATTCCAAATAATTTTTACCGTGCCTTCTTTATATTCTTCCCCGTTCATTTTTCGCATATTGTAGGCCCAGCTTTTCAAAATCATTGCTAGTTGGGATACTGGGGTATCTTGATCAAACGTATAGTTTTTTTCATCGCAGAATGACAAACTTTCTCCAGATACTCTTCTTGGATTTAACGGTGTTTCTTGGTTTGCTTCCAATTATATTTTCATCAATTTCCTCTTCTTGAACTAGCCCAAAGCGATTATTCATATTGACAACTTTTCAAAAATGTTTGAAAGATACTTAAAAAAAATCAGTTTCTAGGGACTCTGGCGTCTCTCAAAAGCAGGTTTCCACACCTAACCAGGTAAGTGGAAACACCATGTTTCCTAGACGACGTGGTATTTCCGCTATAATTTTTCGAAAACACCACCAGTCTTACGGGAAAATTTGTACATGAGTGGAATATTCACAATAATTTATATACTGGTTCAGCAGATACTTCTAATATGACTGTGAAGTTGGCGAACCATTTATAATTGAGCACTTCATATAAACGGAACATTTGCTTTAGGCCATTCGACAAATACTCAAACACAATCAGTTCCTATTCAACCCTGGCGAAGCGGAGGCGAACCGCCGTTAGCTAGCATTAGGCCGATGTCTCAGCAATTGAGAACGGCTGCCGTTTTGCCTACCACACAAACACCGAGCGCTGTGATGGTGCCACCACAACAACAGGTAATCTTTTTCATTACATATAAAATATTTATTCGTTTCATTACATATCTTCCCATTCCTTCCACAGAATTAATAAAAAAATCAATTATTTACAACGCCATAAAACTTTACAACAATCTGCCAGTACATTTAAAATCTATCCCTATGCTTGCACAATTTCCACCAAAGCATACCTCATTGAGAGACCATTTTACAGCGTTAATGATTTTTTTTTTTTTAATCTCTCTTTTGTCATTAAATCTTTTGTGATATAAAATATTTTGTAAATCATTATATAGGGATTTCATTACTTATTATTTTTGTTAAAATATTTTTTTGTATTTTATATTATACATCATATAATATATATTTTAAGGTCGCATAGTTGCAATTTTGATTTCAATGTCATCGAAATTATTCACCTCGTACATGTGTGTTTGTTTACTTTTATAAGGTTATCATGATTCATTTACTGTTTGCAATGTTATGCTATATTCTAACGTATATTGATAATTTACATTTTTTTAAAAAAAAAGCACTGACCTTCGAAATTATTTTCGATTAATTTTTTGATATGTCTTATTTTTAGGTATATTTTGCTTTGTCCATAAAATTGTAGAATTTTTCTGCGGCAATAAAGCATACTTTTGTTGTTGTTGTTGTTAAAATATTTTATATTACATATAAATATACATTTTTCATTACATATAAAATACATATAAGGTCTTGGATTAGTTATTTAAGGAGAGAAGCCTTCCTAATATATCAAAATTTCAAAATTATTCATTAAATTAAATGCCTAGAATAATTACCTGTCCCTTGTTTACATGTTGAATATTAAAAATAACTAATTAATTGAAGAGAATTGCATAGTGATTTTTTTATTAATTTATTTCCAACCAACTATATTAGCTTATGACAGTTAAAATGTAAAAAAATAATTTTTAACAAAATGTAATTTTTAATATCAAAAACAAGTAATAGAAATATAATACATAACTTTTTAATAATACATTATTTATTTAAGGAAAAACTTTTTTAGTGCTTTCTTTAATATTTCCAGATTATTTAGTTGACAATGCTAGTGTATAGAATTGTCTGTTTTTCAAAATTATTTTTTATTAATAAAGTCTGTAAATCGTCTATTTGTCTAGTGTGTTGGTATATTGTATTTGTCTTATGTAATGTGATATTTGAGTGTTTTATTTTAAGATTTATAGAATTAATTAATATACAAACTTTTAATTTACAAAGCGAATTTATGTCTAGGTATCCTTTAGGTTTATATAAATTGGATGTAAGTCCTAAATAGGGTAGTTTATGAATGCATTTAATTATTTTGTTTTGTATTTCTTTTAAGGATTTAGATTATTTGAACAAGCGTATTCCTAAACTAAAATAATACTAAAGTAAATATATACCCAAAAATGTTACAGGTCAAAAACCGTATTAAATCTGTATCTAGGTACTCCTAATGGCAACTTTATATAAATATTGATTAACTAACAATTACTAAAATGGACTTTTAAAAATGATAGAATTTAAGGTATGTTTACAACCTTATTAACCTTATAACAATTTAACAGATTATTAAATGAAGTAAGCAAGCATCACATAAAAAGTAGACTTCTCTTCATTTTATTCAGATCTCTTGGCAAATTATTCAAAAACAGTGTCACTGTTAAGTCCTTACACTGGAACCTATGGTGGAAGATAGATCAAAATACAAGAGTTCTAACCACACTACCTCACAAATTGTTACGTTCTGGATGCGCGTTTCGCTAATTAAGTTAGCATCATCAGCAGATGATATAAACTAAAGTAACTTAACCTAAACCGAGACTATTTATAGGTAAATGTGGTCACACTTGGTTGCATCTGACTTCACGGTTGTCAAGTAAACAATAGAGGTAACTATAGCGAATAGGCCCTCTGTCTTTATTTAGTGCTTTCTTACTACATTTAGCTATTTCTATACTCTCAAATGCATCCAATAATATATTATTAGATACATTTTTAATCAACTGAAGATTATTTATTCCTATTTGGTGATTGTTTTCCAAAGCATGTTGGGCAACGCTTGACTTTTCTGTTCTTCCGTATCTTAAATGTGCCATGTGTTCTTTAAAACTAATCTTTATGGAGCGTTTAGTTTGTCCAACATGTTTTAAATCGCAGTCATTACAGTAATTTCATAGATGCCACTTCTCTCCTTTAAGTCGACTTTGTCTTAAGGGTTTCCAAGGAGATTTTTCACACTGTTGTCCGTTTTGTAGGCTACTCTAAAACCTACGTTTTTAAATACATTTTCTAGACCTCACATATATCTGGGATCATATAGGATTACTATGAATTTATTGGGAGCCTCAGGTGCTTGAAGAGTAGTGGCATCTTTTAACATTTTGCTATTCTTATGTCTTTTTACTAATTTATGTACAAAATTATCATTATAGTCATTACTTATAGCTATATTTTTAACCGGATTCATTTCATTGTTAAAACGTTCTTTACTTAATGGAAAATTGGCTAACTTGTGAGTTGAGAAATGAAATGCTGCCATTTTGTGTTGACGGCAATGAAATGAGTCAGATTTTATATACCTATCAGTATTAGTAAATTTCCCATAAATATCAAATTCTAATTTATCGTTATTTCAAATAACTAACGTGTCGAGAAAAGGTAATTGCCCATTGTTCGTCTTTTCGTATGTAAAATTAATAGAAGGATATTTATTGTTTAATGTTTCTAAGAAAATGTCCAAATTTTCTGTTTTAGTATCAAAAATAGTAACACACCCTTCGGAAATACTTGAGTTCTTTTTTGAATTGTGTTTCTAATCTACCCATAAACAAATTTGCAGGGAACGAAGATAAGCTATTGCCCATCGCTCAAGTTATTTATAATATTTATTGTTGACCTGAAAAAAATTTTGATTCATACGTAAATTTGTGATAAGCAAATATTCATCAATAATTTCTTTCTTCAAATTATTGATTTCAAGTAGTTCCTTTAGGTACTCTAAAGCTAGCGGTATAGGTACACTAGGAAACAATGAGCTTACATCAAAAGATATTAAAATGACACCTTCTTTTAAGTGAACATTCTTAATTTTCTCTAAGAATTCTAACGAGTTAGTAACCTGAAAGTTATTATATGAGATATTTAATTTGCTGAATTCTTCTACTAACCATTTTGAAATTATGTACGTTGGTAATCCAACAGCTGAAACAATAGGTCTCATGGACTTCTCAGGTTTATGAATTTTGGGAAGGCAATACAGTTTAGATAACTGTGGGTTACTATGTTTGAATTTTAGTTTATCAGACACAAGGGTTTTACACTGTTTTAAGGTAGTTTTTACTTCTGTTATCATTTTTGATAACGGGTTTTTCTCAATTAAATCGTAAGGACCAGTTTGAATCAAATTGTCTATTCTTTCAAAATTATCTGTTTTGTCTGGTATAACAACCTCATTTCCTTTCTCAGCTTTTAAATAAAAACATTCTTTTTTCTTCCATCCCTGGATAATTTCAGTATTTTTACGAGAAACTTGACTTGTTCTTCTGCAAGCTTCTCTAATGAATCGCTTAGTTGACTCTGGCACGTATTGAATGGAACTTTCGAGTGTCACTGTTAACTGTTTAGAATTGTTTTATTTTTTACAGTTAGTGTTCAAGTGGTTAAGTAAAGCTTTATATGCAAAATGCATATTTATGCTATATTTTCATATTTTAACAATTTTTGCAAAAAATTTTATAGTCTAATAATGGGCATCTAAAATATTTTAATTCCCCAGTAAAAAATTTCCTATATTAATTTTTTTAACAAACATTTCTATTCGTAAAGGTCCAGAAAAAAATGAAAATTGGTAAGATAATTCCAATATTTAAAAGTGAAAAACGATATGAATGTAATAATTATCGACCAATATCTATATTACCAGTGTTTTTTAAAATAACAGAAAAAATCATTAATAATAGATTAAATCAATATTTGGAAAATGAAAATTTACTATTAAATAAACAATATGGCTTTTGCAGATTCAGGGATATGGAAACAGCTGTTATGCAGTTATGGATAGCATAACAGATATTCAAATTAAAATTGATAATAATAAAATTTGCTGTTTACTATCCTTGGATCTGTGCAGGCATTTGATACAGTAAATCGTCATATTCTTTTACGAAAATTATATAATATTGGGATAAGGGGCAATATGTATAATTTACTTAAAAATTATCTAAGTAAACATACGCAATTTGTACAAATAAATAATGCAATAAGTAATCAAAAAGAAATAGTGAGTACCACAGGGATAGTTTTATTTTTAATTTATATAAATTCTGTTTCTAAATTAAATTTCAAAGGCAATATTCAATTATTTGCAGATGACACAACAATTATTTATTTTGCTGATAATGCAAATGAATTATTTTTTTTATATAAAACATGATCTATAATTAATTTGTACCTGCCTTAAATATCACAAACTTTCGTTAAATTTTAGTAAATCTTTTTATGTTAATAAGTAAAACAAAGATAAATTTGATATTTCCCCACTAGTAATAAACAATAACTAATTTAAATATTAAACACAACAACATTTTTAGGATTAATTATTAGATGGAATATATTAAATTCCAAAAATCATATTTAGAGTATAAGAACCGCTATAACTCCATTAATAGAAGTATTATATAAAGCAAGATATTTCATACCATTCTTAAAAAACATATTAATACATATACTAAATTCCAATATTTAGTTTCAATTTGAGGAAATCTGCTTGTTCACATATTCAAAAAAAAAAAATTCCAAAATAAAATAATACTAATGTATTTATAAAAACCATATTTGGAACCTTCTATTAACCTATATAAACCTAATGGATTTTTAAACTAATACACTCTATTATTAATAATGGAAAAAATCAAACAATAAGATATAAGACATTGCTTACAATTACAGACTGTTACAGTAAAAAATAACTTTGGGAAAAAATCAATCCATGTAATAAACTTGTACAGTTGGTTTGAAATAAAACAGTTTTAAAGTAAACCTAAGAGATTTTCCTTCTCGTAATAACGTCTTTATATCAGTCACGTTAAGCCGTTCATTTAGATGTAAACTATTTACCTTAAGAAGTGTATTATCGAGTTATGCGTTTTAAAATGTCTTAACACAATTAACATCAGAAGGAGATAGTGTTTATTGCAAAGCATGTGGAAAAACGGTAAGTGTTTAAAATTGAGGTTTTCAAAAGCAATAGTTATTATTGAAAATCTAAAACGAAATATAGGTTCAAACACAGATAGCATTGGAAGTCTTGTTGCCAAAAAGCTGAATAACTTTTTAAATAAAAAGGAAGGGTACCATACACTAAATAAAGTATTGAAGTACACTCGTGTAATATCAGTCGATATAGAAGACAGTTTTTCTACTTAAAAAAAGTATTAGGCGATGAGCATGTTTTTTAGAAAATAATTTGAAAAAACATTTGATAGTTTCGTAAAAAGATTTGATTAATAAATGTGTATTTTTTGTCGAATTAAAGTTTTTATTTTTTTGCTATTTACAAGTACAGTATATACAGAAAATTCTTTATATACCTATATGGTCATGTTGGTATTCACTAAGGTATCAGAAGGTAGCAAAGACGAGGTGTTGTAACATTTTTATACTAGTTTTTTAATGCTGCTTTCAAAAAGAACTTTCAAAAGTTTTCGATTTTTACATATGCAATTTTTTAATGGGACCCCATAATTTTACAGGAAAAACACATTCATATATTAGAAACTCTACGCATTTTGTAGAAAAACTTAAATCAATCCAATTAGATCCCAAAGATATCCTAGTCAGTTTCGATGTAGAATCGCTGTATACGAATATGCCTATAAATGATTCAATTTTCATAATATCAGACTTATTTCTCCATAATACTATTGACAACTCACTTTTAGATCTTATTGAAGCATGTCTTACATCAACATATTTTGTCTTTCAAGGAACTTTCTATGAGCAAACCTCAGGAGCAGCCATGGGATCTCCACTATCACCGGTGGTAGCCAATATTTTCATGGAAGCTTTTGAGGAGGAAGCCTTAGTCGTCTCCACTAAAACCAAAATCGGTTCAGATATTTAGACGACACTTTTGTAATATGGCCACATGGTCCAGAAAACCTCCCTGGGTTTCTTGATCATCTAAATCAACAACATGCTAACATAAAATTTACAATGGAAATTGAATCAGAAAGCACGATTCCTTTTCTAGATGTTCTCGAACAGGGTGATCATTTATAATGTCCCCCCCTCTAACTTTTTTATTTGACGTTTGGTAGAAAAACGTCAAATATAAAAGTTTCACAAAAAACAATAAGCTATTTGCAGCATACATTTTTATATATACAGGGTGTTGCCGAAATCACCCACAGATAAAAGTTATATTTTTTTAAATGGAACACCCTGTATATTATACGCTAAATTAAATCCTATGAAAATTCTGCATATTTTTTGTATAACATGTCCTATACCCAAATACAATAGTTTTCGAAATATCTGCATCAGAATCTATCATTCAGAAATAAAAACATTATTCTAAAGCTTATAATTTAGCTTAGGTGGCTGTGAAGTAGATCGATACCAACAAACAAAATATTTGTTTATAAGTGACAGTGACAGTTACACATTTAGCAACATTATACGTTCTTTTTATTGTAAAATGCCTTATTCGGAAAGAGAAAAACAATTAATTTTGGAAATTTTTATTACAACAAACATCCAGACTAGCGAGAAAAAAGAAAACATTGGAAATTGATGAAGGCAGTGATTTAAACATTTTACTAAAAGTGGAAGAAAAGCCCAATATTTCCATAAGAAAAATATCGGGAAGCCTGAAAGCTTCAAAAACAAAAAAAACTTCTAAAACTTAATTAATAATTTAGATAATAATATAATACATTTATTCTTACAAATGGAATTGTTCAACTGGTCCCCCGTTTTCTTCAATACATTTGATGTATGTTCTTCGTAATCGATCCAAAGCGGCAGTGATAGACTGGGAATATTCTTGATTTAGAATTTGAATTTCCGTTCTAATCAAGACTTTTAGGTGTTCTCTATTTTCGATGTTATTTGCGTTCACACGATCTTTAGAGTTCCCCATAAAAATGCATCCATCGGCGTCAAGTCAGGACTGTTAGGTGGCCAGTTTATCGTACCATTTTTTCCAATCCATTCCGTGAACTGTTGGTTTAAATAGTCTTTAACCAATACGACACAATGAGGAGGAGCACCATCTTGTTGGAAGACGAGGTTTCTCAGTTGCTCCAATGGGAGCTCATCCATGTAGTTTTCTAATTCGTTCCGGAGAAAATTCATATAACCATTACCGTTTAAAGTATCTTCGAAAAAATGAGGGCCTATTATTTTATTGTTTAAAATAGCACACCACACATTAACAGTTTGACGTCCTTGAAATTGAAATTCCCTGTAGCAATGGGGATTTACTGTGGCCCACTGTCTGCTATTTTTTCGATTTATCATTCCACTAGTAGAAAACGATGACTCGTCGGTCCAAAAAACATTTTTTAAATAATCTTCATTTTCATTAACTTTTTCCAACATTGCATGGCAAAATTCAACCCTTTTTTCTCTATGCTTGGGCGTTAATTTTGTGGTAGGCCTAATTTTGAATGCCTTGTATCCTGCATTTTTGAGAGTGGTTTGAATCCTCCCATAAGATGTATTTTTTGGATCAATAAGCTCTTCTCTCAGGCTTCCCGATATTTTTCTTATGGAAATATTGGGATTTTCTTCCACTTTTAGTAAAATGTTTAAATCACTACCTTCATCAATTTCCATTGTTCTCTTCTTTCTCGTTAGGCTGGATGTTTGTTGAAATTTTTCATAAATTCGATGAAAGGTTTTTTTGTCCGGAATGTGCATCCGGTGGTTAATTACACGTAATTCTCTTTGAGCCAATTTAGCACTCTTATTTGCTTTGATAAAAGTTTCCAAAATTAATCGTTTTTCTCTTTCCGAATAGGGCATTTTACAATAAAAAGAACGTATAATGTTGCTAAATGTGTAACTGTCACTGTCAGTTATAAACAAACATTTTGTTTGTTGGTATCGATCTACTTCACAGCCACCTAAGCTAAATTATAAGCTTTAGAATAAGTCGCAGATATTTCGAAAACTATTGTATTTGGGTATAGGACATGTCATACAAAAAATATGCAGAATTTTCATAGGATTTAATTTAGCGTATAATATACAGGGTGTTCCATTTAAAAAAATATAACTTTAATCTGTGGGTGATTTCAGCAACACCCTGTATATATAAAAATGTATGCTGCAAATAGCTTATTGTTTTTTGTGAAACTTTTATATTTGACGTTTTTCTACCAAACGTCAAATAAAAAAGTTAAAGGGGGGGGGACATTATAAATGATCACCGCGTACAAAGGAAAGGGGATGGGTCCTTAGGACACTCTGTATATAGAAAACCAACGCATACGAACAAGTACTTAAATGCAAATTCTCATCATCATCCAGCACAAAAGCAATCAGTCATTAATTCATTGGTTTACAGAGCTCTTGCGATTTGTGACCAAAATTCTTTACAATCGGAAACAGAGAAACTGACTCAAGCTTTAAGAGGGAATGGATATTGCATTGATGATATTAGAATATCAATTAGAAAATATAATAATCCTACTCCACAAAATGATAAGGAATTACCGATAGGAAGTATAGCTCTTCCATTTATACACGGAACCACAGACAAGATTGCAAGGTTACTGCGCCGGTCCAACATACGTACAATCTTCAACACACACAAGAAAATTGGACAATGTTTGAGATTGACAAAGGACATTATTTCTTTTCAAACGGAAGGAGTATATGCAATTCCTTGCTCCTGTGGTGATGTTTATATTGGAGAAACTGGACGATCCATATCGACTAGGCTTAAGGAACATGAACGATGTATCAGAAAGAAACAAATTGTACAATCTGCTGTATCTGAACACCAACATTCTACTGGGCGTGTCATAAATGTAAAAGAAACCAAAGTTCTTGCATCGGTTTCGGGACTCTATAAACGCAAAATTAGAGAATCTATTGAAATTTATAAGTATCCTAACAATTTTAATAGAGATACGGGCTTCAGTCTACATCATACGTGGAAACCGATCGTTACACTGAGTCACGCTTCGGTAAACACAGGTCGACTATAAATAGCCGGCCTGGGTCTCTCCGAGCTCATTCAGTGTTCCGATCTCGTGAAGTGAAGATCCCTGAAGATGCCTCGTGCAATCGAAGGCGAAACGTCGGAAAGTGATTCCATTTTGATACGGTCTAATCCCAAGAACCATGATTTCTTAAGGGACCCCATTTATATATTCATATTTTGTGCATATATTCTGTATATCTAGTGCATCAATTCTTCATATCTGGTGCATTCACAAAATTCTTGCATACAAATGACCATGTTTAGTCTTGTTTTTTAACGCATATAAATCCAAACTTTACTCATAAGTCTAAGTTGTTTAAAATACGTTAGTTTTAAAAGAAATTTTATTAGTACAAAAATTCTAATTGTTTATGAAAATACAAAGTTCATTTGTTTTGATGGAAATTGTGTTAGGTTATTAAACATGCTAACGTTTATAAAAAAAAAATAGTTATAAGTCTGTATGATCTTTTGAAAAAATAACAATAAAAATCAATTTTTTTCTGATGTTATTCAATATCCTCGGTCAATTCTTTAACAAATTAGAAAATTGGTGTCTCTAGAATTCCAGTGCTATATGTATACAGGAAAAATATTTCATGAACCAAATATCTTGCTTATGTTATTCAGATGAAAGAAAGTTTAAACAAAAAGGTTGTTTTAAACATAGTGGCTTATTTTGTATCCATCATAAGCTGCTAATTCTTTAAATATTAGGGAGGAGGAGAATGGGCTTCACGCCTTAGGGAAATATTAAATGGCGTTTCAATTAAAAGTATAGCCAACTTCAGGCACAGTATTTAAATACTGATATCTTAACGCGCTGCCATAAACACATTATTTCCGTCGATAGGTTCACACTACTGGATCGTCGTCCATCGAGGCTCTGTCTAGTAGCCCCACATCGTCTCACACGGACTATGTTCCGGCCACTAGTTCTGCCAGCTCGGGCATGCTGGGACCGCGGCAGGTTGCCGTTCCTCCCACGCAGTCCTCAGAGGACGACGATAGTAATATGCAGGTATGAATTCTAATTAATTGTTGAAGTTCTTGGTTTTAATTAAAATCAGATTTTTTTGATATTACATCAATATTGCAACTTTTTGTCCCCTATAAAATTATAAACTTAGATTGTTTTTTCGCCTGCTCACTATAGTCGAATGCGCTCTTATCGTGCGGGTCCAAAGGTCACCAACATTATGAATCGAATCAGAAAACACAGTGAATACCAAAATGTTGTGTGATTCTTTTATCGAGCTATTATATCTCGATGGGCTATTTACAAATATACAGGGAGAAAGAAAATAGTTTTTTTTATTATATTAGGCGATATTATTAAGATAGCCACTTATAATATTTTGTATATTAAATGCCGAGGGACTAAATAAGAAAATTCGCTAAATATGTATTTGGTTAAAATTTTTTGGTTGGCAAAAACAAAAATACACAAAATGGCAAGCGCCTGAATAAAGTCGGAAGGCGGTTCGAATCAGTGGAACAATCAGGATATGTTCTGTTTATACAGCCTCTTAATGAAAATGAGATTTTTTTATCAATCACCAAAAATTATGAGCCCCGCTTGACCTAAAAATCTAATCACTTATACGGTCGCATTTATTTATATGCGGGCCACCCCTGTGCAAAGAAAACTTGTCTTTTTTTTTGTATTGTGATAAAAAAAAATTTATTTTGCAAAAATATACACTTTTGTTAAGAACACAAGATAATTAGTTATTACTTCGCTCGTGAGATTTTTTCAGATCTTTACGTTTAAGGGTTCCTAGATGCCGGAAAACAGGTTTTCTCAATTCCGTCTGTCTGTAGGTATGTCTGTCCGTCAGTCTGCCTGTTCGCGGCATAGATAAAAAACTGCTTATCCGATTTCTTCAAATTTCAGTCTAAAATTAAGGGCCATGCATGCGAAAAATACAGGCTATATATATATATATATATATATATATATATATATATATATATATATATATATATGTTGATTTTTACTCCTTCACGGATGGAAAAATACAATGTGTTTTCATTCCGGGTGTAAAACAACAGTTGACGTTTCGCCAAAATCACATTTGGCATTTTCGAAGCTTTCTTTCTCGCATCCGAATAGAGACTGAAGTGTTGGTGACTGCGACGCTTCCTTTTATACCCCCACTCGGGGCCGAAGGTTATATCTGCGCAGGCGTTGGTCGTTATTTATGTTTTCCGGATGGTGCTGTTGTTGTTGCGCTATATATATATATAATTTCTCCGTATGTTCCACAGATTTCTTCCAGTACTCCGACGTAATATAATTTAATGAATCTTGCCAAACAATTTGCACTTCATCTGATGTAAGACCATCGTTCACGTGTTTTTCGTAATATGATTTTGCCCCAGCCCATATTAATTCTATTGCGTTAATCTGGCAATGGTATGGCGGCAGTCGTAAAACCTCATGTCCATTTTCCCGTAATATTTCATCTACGGCATATATTGTTGGTTTTTTAATATATTTTGCCATTAGAAGATGTTCTAGTTTCAGCATATTGGGTAAAGGATTTTGTTTTTGTTTTATTAGCCAGTCATAAATATCACTTTTCTTCCAGGATGAAGTAGGTTGTTTATTTAAGATTCTTGAATGATAAGATGCATTGTCCAGAATGATTAAAGATGGAGCATCTAAATTTTGAATCAGTTGTTCTTTTAACCACTTTTCAAACAGTTCACAGTTCATATTATCATGGTAGTCCATACTTTTGGATGTCGAAGAAAACAGTAAACTTGCACCTGGGTGAATTCCTGTTGAAGAACCTGCATGCAAAATGATGAACGGTTTTCCCGTTCCACATCCCTTTTTGCTCTTGACACTTTTTACAGACTCGTCCTGTCAAGATTTCGAACCACTGCCATTAGAAAATATCCAAGTCTCGTCTAAAAATACCACTTTTCTAAATTTTGAATTAACATTTTCAGTGTATTTCTCTAAAAACTGGATACGCTGACTTGCTATATGTGGCAACTCGCATAAAAATCATCGAATACAGTCCTTTTTATATCGAAAACCCAACATTTTTATTAATTTTGACAACGACTTTAGTCAAATTTCCAATATGCCACGATTTTTTAAAGCGTTTTTTAAAACTTGAACGGTTATATTAGTTTTTCATGTGTATAAATCGTAAGTTGCATTACGAACATCCATTTTTACATTGTCACTTAAGTCTTCTGTCTTTGGCTTTTTTCGTGTACATTTCTTAATCTTCTACGGTAGTAAATTATGCTTTTTTTCATGGACAATTTTCTGCACAGTCCTTATACCGATTCCCAGAGCTTTTGCTACTGTCTCGTGGATATTGGCCGGTGAATTTTCATTTTCGTAATATTTTATTAGATTTAAAACCATTTTTTTCGCTTGTGGATGCAAAAAACACGAAAATTGTTTTCACTTACTCATTTTGTCACTGACTTGTCAATCTGACTTTGAAGTGACATCGCTCAAAGATTTTTGCAACTGCTGGTATTTATATGTATATCCTCTTTTTTCATATGAAAGTATCATAGGTCTATCTAATTCATCTTTCGGATTTTATGCGGAGGATATGATTACACGTGATAAAAGAAAAACAAACTTAAAAAGTTTGTCGTTGATAAATCGTATGACCCGCACGATAACACTGCTTTTGACTATACTAATTTTACAAGTGTAGTAAATTTGAGTAAGAAGTTGTTGATAAAAAAAAATATGTTGTGATAAGTTACCTAGTAAATTTGAGTAAGAAGTTGTAGAATGCAGGTAATAAAATTATTATTTAAACTAAATAATAGCAAAGTGATAAAATATTATAAAACTTTAGCTTGAAAAATGTGTTGTGATAATTCAATAACATTGAACTATCACTTATTTAAAAAACATGTATGTATTAAAATAACCATGTGCAAACGACTGCACTTTTACAAATTAAAAATATTACACAACAACAAACGTTAGCAGTAGTGTCGCCCCGTGTCGAACCTCCCAGCAGCGGTGGTCCCACTCAGGAACAGGGCACGAGTTCTAGCAGTTCCAACACGGTAACGACCACACAGGCGGGACTGAAGCGACAGAGAGATCCTGACACGGACAGTTGCCAGGCCGAAGAGAAATCCCAAACGAAACAGCAGACTAAGAGGACTAGAATGCAGGTAATAAAATTATTATTTAAACTAAATAATAGCAAAGTCAGGGATGTAGTGAAAAAAAAAAGATGGCTTTCATTTAAAATATTATAAAACTTTAGCTTGAGTTATCATTGAATCTACCCCACACCTAGTGTATATTGAATCCACTGAATAGCCTTTCTCCAAAGCCTGCAATATTGTATCCTGATATACAAGGAATTTAGAGGCTTGTATAATTATGATCTTGTATTTCAGCAGGCGGGTACCATCAGTGATAGTGGGGTCGAGGTTGAGTACCAAGTACCGACTAGCAGTCAACGAGATCAAGACGATGATAATGTGATTGTAGTTGAAAGTGACGATGACGCGGGACCTGATGAGGGAGAGGGTGATGATCAGGAGGAGCCCGATGATACGGAGGCGTACGATATGGAAGGAATGGTAAGCTATGTCCAGGTTCAGGATTTCTTAAAAAGAAGCTATTTTTTTTATAAATTATCTTAGGACTATCTTCTTCTTGAGTCATATCAGAACTGGGAATGTAAAGTCTCACAGATTCTTGTTTTATATATACAAATTTTATCAACCCTGGCTAGCCCAACTGAGATGCTGATCAAAGGTGACACCCAACAACTTCACACATTCACGTTGTACAAGATTCAAACCATTCCTACCTGGTCTAGTAAATTCCTATCCTAAGTCACCCTTAAAGGGGTAAATACAACAAGATTCCTGTTACACTTCTTTACACCCTGCCTGGTAAAAAGGGATACAAATAAAAAAAGAAGAATGAATTTCACAAATCCTGCCCAAATGTTGTAAAGTTCTAACATATTTCGTGCTAAATAACATTTGAATAGATGCTTTTTGGGTATATGAGGGATTCAGAAGTAGTTTTGCTTACATATCTTGCTTCATATTGGATGCCGGGTCCCTATCTATCCTAATTTGGTATATTTTGTGGTTTCTTTTCCAATATTTATATATTAGTAACAGGCAGTTGGATTTGTTTTTTATTCATTTATACTTGTTTTGTCGAAGAATGTAAAAGTACAAAATAAAAACTTGTTTTAGGAACAAGACAACTACGAAGACGCCGATTGTCAGGAGGTTGAGGACGAAGAAGAGGGCGGTAACGAAGTCGAAGTTATCGAAGATTCAAGTGAGGTTCCAAACCAGAGTGAGAGTCAAGAGGGTGTGGAAGGTGAAGAGCTAGAACAGCAGGCTCAGTCTGAGGCGATTAGTAGTGGAACTGACGGTAAGCAGTTAAATTATGTTTTTCTGCAATTATTATGTTTAGTTGTGTTATCTTATGAATAAAAACTGTATGGGGTTCAAATTACATTAAATAAAAATTGTGATAAAAAATGGCAAACGAAGCTAATGCTAATCATTAAAAAAATTAATCTTTAACATTTCCAACTATTGAAATAATAATGTGAAAGCGCATGTTTTTCATTTTAGAGATTTTAGAATTCAAATAACAAAAAAAAATCATGTTTACGATTACCATCTAATTTTGTATACATTTGTGTATTGTTTTTGGGCCCTGTTTGATAAACATTTTAACAAAAAAAAATTCTTATAATAGGTTTTGACATTTGTCTAAACCTTTATAATGGGAACCGCCCATCAAAAGTAAATCTTCGTGTAGCACTGATGGCCTATCAATTAGAATATTCCTGAACTTGCCACTCTCAGTCATAGAGGCCCTTACAACATTAATAAATGAGTCCTTTATAAAAGGTGTATTCCCTGATTGCCTTAAAACAGCTATAATTATTCCACTTCATAAAGGCGGCGAAAAAACGAACTCTTGCAATTATCGCCCAATTGCACTACTACCAGTGCTATCAAAAATCATCGAAAGGCTACTGAAGAATCGTCTTATGCCATTTCTCCTGAAACATCAGATAATATCCCCGGAACACTTCGGATTTCTACCCAACAAGTGTACCAGCGACGCCATGTTCACGTTGCTTAGAGGCGTCTATTTATCTCTCAATAACAACCACCCAACTGCCTCAGTTTTTTGTGACTATGCGAAAGCCTTTGATTGTGTTAGTCATGAAATTCTGATAAACAAACTAAATTTTTATGGAATTCGTGGTACTTCTTTAAATTGGTTCAAATCTTATCTTGGGAAAAGGCAACAACTTGTAAGGGCTAATGGTTCCGATTCTGATTGTAAGTTGATTACAAGTGGAGTCCCTCAAGGTTCAGTCTTGGGACCTATTCTTTTTTTGTTATATATTAATGATATCACGAACCTTAATATTAATGGAAGAATTTCCCTTTTTGCTGACGACAGAAGCATAACTTGGAGTGATTTTGATACAACGTCTTTACACTCTAGTATCTCCAAAGACTTGGTTATAATTAAGGCTTGGTCCGATTCCAATATGCTTTGTTTTAATGTCGATAAAACGGTGGCGTTATCTTATAAGGGAACTTTACAACCACTTCAAGTACATAACAGCAATATTGAATACGTAGAGTCGGTTAAATTCCTGGGTTTAAATATAAATAACAACCTAAAATGGTCTAATCATATTGACACCTTAACTAAAAAACTTTCTACCGCCTGCTTCGCCATTCGATCAGTTTCAAAAGAACTAGACGTTCCTTCTACCAGACTTACTTATTTCTCTTTATTTGAATCCCACCTCCGCTATGGCCTTCCCTTTTGGGGCTGCTGTACCACCGAGCAATTTCGTAGTATTTTTATGCTTCAAAAGAGAGCCATTCGTTATTTGTTTGGTCTAAAAACATGAAATATTAACACTTCCTGCATTATTTATTTTGGAAACGGTATGTTTGCTGAGAAAACATATAAACACCCTCCCAGAAAGGCCACAACATGTATACCCTACCAGAAACTCTAGGCATGATATATATCTTCCCATTCCTTCCTCAGAATTAATAAAAAAATCAATTATTTACAACGCCATAAAACTTTACAACAATCTGCCAGTACATTTAAAATCTATCCCTATGCTTGCACAATTTCGAAAAAACACCAAAGCATACCTCATTGAGAGACCATTTTACAGCGTTAATGATTTTTACAGCGAGTAAGTCTCTTTAAATTGTCACTAAATTCGCTTGTTTACTTAAATCTTTTGTGAGTCATGTCCTAACTCGTAGCATAGAATTTTGAAAATCATCATATAGAGAAAAGAACTGTCGAACATTCACTTAAAACTTAATTATTTTTGTTAGGTATTGGATTAAAAACAAAATTTAATTCTTTTTTGTATACTACATTCTACACTAGTTCATTATACCTTCTGTTTAACATCACAATTATTTGTATAACTATAATAACATAGAGTTTAAGGTCGCATAGTTGCAATTTTGATTTCAATGTCATCGAAATTATTCACCTCGTACATGTGTGTTTGTTTACTTTTATAAGGTTATTAGGATTCATTAACTGTTTTGCGGCAATGTTATGTTATATTCTAACGTGTGTTTTACGATTTGGTAAATTGATAATTTACATTTTTAAAAAGCATTGACGTATCGAAATTCTTTTCGATTAATGTTTTGATATGTCTCAAATGACATTTGCATCAATTGGTGTTTTTCCTACAAAAGTACAAGTAACGTCGCCCAAGAAACTAAATAATAAAATAACAAATCTTATGTTATGCCGCAGGTATAATTTACAATTTTTAAACATTAATATCTCATAAACCGTTAAATTTAGCTATATCACTTCAATATAATTTTTTTTCTAGAATTTTACGAAGAATCTGAAAATGGATAAAAAAATGTAAGTTCTTATTTAAAAAAATTGCATTTAGACCACGCCCAGCATTTTTGACCGACCCTGTATAATAACAGTTACCGTAAAAATATATATTGTTGAAATTCAAAACACTTTTGTATTTAATTTTTTCAGCTAATCCTAATAGTTTAAGAAATAAATGGAGGGTGCCACTTGGTTGACTCACCCTGTATATATATATATATATATATATATATATATATATATATATATATATATATATATATATACAAATACAATTTTTAAAAGCTTTTATCTTAACTCTAATTAAAAAAAAAAAACAAAAAAGCATTTTTTTTCGTTATTTTATTAACATGGATATTGGAATATCCTCATCTGATAAATTAATAATATCAATAATGTTATTGGCGACATTAATTTGAGAATCTTGGGATATGGCTGGTTTCCATGCCCATTCAAGATTGGCTTTCTTTTCGTAAATCAGATTAGACCAAACCAAAAGAAGAAAATGCCCTTTCAATCAATCAATGTAACTGTTCACACAAATCTAAAAATATATCTTGTCTTGCCAATCTGAGTCCAATATAGGAACCGATTTTCACCATGTTAAAAGTGAATAAGCCTAAATTGATCCCCCAAAAAAGTACTTTGGAAGTTAGGCTTACTTTTGGAACAAATGGAACAAAGGAGATCCATAATATTTGCTAGATAATGGAATAATAATGGAGTGCCCTATTTTTTCTTTCATAGAAATTTTTTTATAGGAAGTGGCTGTTCTGACAAATCCAATTCTAATTTATGGCACACCCATATACACACAGATATAGTTGTATACGCTCTTTGAACCTATCAAGAGCTATGGCTATTGGGTCTCTCTGAGCAATTAATTATGTGCCATTTAATGCATTCTGAGCATCATTGATAATGTCATGACTGAACCAATACCTCCCTATTGTCTAAAAATTACTTAAGTGCTTTGTTCTTTGTGCTCCACCTTATTTCCAGAGGCTTAACCAAATTTGCCTCCAAATAATGTCTCTGTAGAGTCCAGATGGTACATGATTGTTCTGGAAATACTTGTATAATATTTACAATGTTTGAACTTGCTGAAGGAATATCCAGATCTTTTGCCAGTAAATATGAGCTGTGCATCCATATTGTATTATGCCGATTTGTTTTTCTAGTTCGGAATGCATATTTTGTATATTTCCTGTATTATCTGTGACGAAACTCCTTACTTTAACTTGGAACTGGCTTTCTGTTTTCCTTATTGCCTCAAGTGCCAGGTTTTTAAGGTACTTTGCGGTATGGTATTCCATTCCCGTTTCAGTAATATCCACCAAGAGCGACTCACCATTTTAGGTAATAATAGTGCAATCAATATACCAGAGGCTTATTACGAACATTGCTCCATCCAGCGTATCGTGACATATATATTCTTGGAACCTTGGTTACTATAAATCTTTTGTTTCTCATTTTGTTATTTTTGTATATGTTGAAAAAAGTAAAGTTGTTGCATGGTCCTTTATATTTTTTTTTGACAAAGGTACAAACCTGACATTTCACAGCCTATTTTGAACATTAGACAGTCAAGTGGTGAATAGGAGGCCAGGGGATGAACAATCGATAAGACTTTTTGCTGCAAATGGCCTGTATTTTCACATATTAACATCTTTATAGGTCTTTCAGCCTGTATACAAATTTATCTGAAGGTTTTTCACTACTTTAACTCAGATACTTTCGTATTTAGAAAAAAAATTACCATTTTTGTATAGGACCTTTTTTAAATTTATGTAACACTTCTATCTGCAATATATTGCTCTATATTACAAAAAAAACAATTTTTTTTCAACTTATTTGCATTTTTTGCACTTGCAGATGGCCTAGGAATGTAACATGGTTCTCAGTGACCTGGAGGACCTGTAAAAATCAGGAAATTTAAATTGTGTCAGGGAATTTTTGAATTTTGTGTAAAAATCAGGGAATCTAAGTAATTAACCTGGAAAGTGGCTTTAAAAGTCGAATTATCTAATTAAAATGTCACTAAACCATGGAAAAAAAAACTGGTTTACATTCCTTTGAAATTTTAAAAATACCCCTTATATGAAGCGCATGCATTGCTCATTTTTCCCTCGTAAAACCGCCAGTGACGCTGACGTAATGTGGGAAGACAGGCATAGATTTGTTTGTCTTTGTTATCGTGAAGGAACTGAAAATGTGTTTTGCTTATTGATAACTTGAGGTAAACATGCTTATTTCATCGAATCTCTTCGCTCTGTCTTGCTTTAGTCACATTGATTGTGACGTTTACGCGGACATCTATCTTAAGTGAGCGGTGCTAATTTGTGAAGAACAATAAATATTTTGTAGGAAAACTAAAAAACTAAACAAAGTTTGCTATCAGTTCAAAATACAAGAGTTCTAACCACACTACACCACAACTTTTTACGTTTTGGACGCGCGTTTCGCTAACCAAGTTAGCATCATCAGCAGATGATATAAACTAAAGTAACTGTATTTAGTGCTTTCTTACCACATTTAACTATTTCTATTCTCTCAAATGCATCCAATAATCTATTATTAGATACATTTTTAATTAAGATTATTTATTCCTATTTGGTGATTGTTTTCCAAAGGATGTTAGGCAACGATTGATTTTTCGGTTCTTCTAATTTCATAGATGCGACTCCTCTCCTTCAAGTCAACTTTGTCTTTAGGGTTTGTAAGGAGATTTTTCAAACTGTTCTCCGTTTTGTAGGCTACTCTAAAACCTACGTTTCTAAATACTTTTTCTAGATCTCTCGTATATCTGGGATCATATGGGATTACTATGAACTTATTGGGAGCCTCAGGTGCTTGAAGAGTAGTGGCATCTTTTAACATTTTCTTATGCTTATGTCTATTTACTAATTTATGTACAAAATTATCACTATATCCATTACTTTTAGTTATATTTTTAATCCGATTCATTTCATTGTTAAAACGTTCTTTACTTAATGGAAAATTGACTAATCTGTGAGTTAAGAAATGAAATGCTGCCATTTTGTGTTGACGGCAATGAAATGAGTCGGATGTTATATACCTATCAGTATTAGTAAGTTTCCTATAAATATCAGGTTCTAATTTATCGTTATTTCTAGTAACTAACTTGTCGAGATAAGGTAATTGCCCATTGTTCTCCTTTTCATACGTAAAATTAATGGAAGGCTATTTATTGTTTAATGTTTCTAAAAAAGTGTCCAAATTTTCTGTTTTAGCATCAAAAATAGCAAATATATTGTCTACTTATCTATACCACACCCTTGGGAAATATTTGAGTTCTTTTTTGAATTGAGTTTCTAATCTACCCATAAACAAATTTGCAAGGAACGGAGATAAGCAATTGCCCATCGCAGTTCCCTCAGGTTTATAATATTTATTGTTGACCTGAAAAAAATTTTGATTCATACATAATTTTGTGAGAAGCAAATGTTCATCAATAATTTCTTTCTTCAAATAATTGAATTCAAGTAGTTCCTTTAGGTACTCTAAAGCTAGTGGTATGGGTACACTAGGAAACAATGAGCTTATATCAAAAGATATTAAAATTTCACCTTCTTTTAAGGGAACATTCTTAATTTTATTTAAGAATTCTAAAGAGTTAGTAATCTCAAAGTTATCGTACGAGATATTTAATTTGCTGAATTCTTCTACTAACCATTTTGAAATATTGTACGTTGGTAATCCAACAGCTGAAACAATGGGTCTCATGGACTTCCCAGGTTTATGGATTTTGGGAAGGCAATACAGTTTAGATTACTGTATGTTACTATGTGTTAGTTTGAATTTTAGTTTATCGGACTCAAGGTTTTTACACTGTTTTAAGGTACTTTTTACTTCTGTTATCATTTTTGATAACAGGTTTTTCTCAATTAAATTGTAATAACCAGTTTGAATCAAATTGTCTACCCTTTCAAAATAATCTGTTTTGTTTAGTATTACAATTTTATTTCCTTTGTCAGTTTTTAAATAAAAACATCCTTTTTCCTTCAATCCTTGGATAAATTCAGTGCTTTTACGAGAAACATATTTTGACTTGTTGTTAACGTTTTTAGAGATTTGATTTCTGCAAGCCTCTCTAATGAATCCCTTAGTTGACTCTGGAATGTTTTTATTTAAAAGCTGTTTGTTTTGTACATAAAGTAAATAGACATAAGCATAAGAAAATGTTTAAAGATTCCACTACGCTTCAAGCACCTGAGGCTCCCAATAAGTTCATAGTGATCCCAAATATACGAGATGTTTAGAAAATGTATTTAAAAACGTAGGTTTTGGAGTAGCCTACAAAACGGAGAACAGTTTGAAAAATCTCCTTGCAAATCCTAAAGACAAAGTCGACTTGAAGGAGAGGACTGGCATCTATGAAATTAGCTGTAATGACTGTGATCTAAAATATGTTGGGCAAACTAAACGCTCCATAAACGTTCGTTTTAAAGAACACAGGGCACATTTAAGATACGGAAGAACAGAAAAGTCAAGCGTTGCCCAACATGCTTTGGAAAACAATCATCAAATAAGAATAAATAATTTTAAGTTAATTAAAAATGTATCTACTATTAGATTATTGGATGCATTTGAGAGTATAGAAATAGTTAAATGTGGTAAGAAAGCACTTAATAAAGACAGAGGGCCTATTCCCTATAGTCCCCTCTATTGCTGCATTTACCTATAAATAGTCTCGGTTAGTAAAGTTACTTTATCTTCCACCACAGGTTCAAGTGTTAGGACTTTGCTATCAGTGGTAAAATCGCAGAAATGCTGTGATAACACTAAAGCAAGCGAAAATCAATTCGCGAGAAAAACTAGAAACCAAAGAGAGTTCTGCCATTGTGAGTGGTTTTTATGGACGAATTCCTGCTAAAACAAGATGTGATTTTATACTAAATACTTGAAGCTTTGGCACATCATTAAACTGGTCCTGATTTTCTGTTAAAAATATACTTATTGAAAATGTATTAAGAAGCTCCATGATCGCCCAAAAGCGCATAAAAAAATACTTCCGATTAAGTGTTTGGGATAAAAATAACAGACAATATTAGGAAGTTTATTAAACATTCTTACCAAACCTACAAAAAAGTGGAGAAAACTGAAGATCCTGTTTACACTAAATTGCAAAAAAAAAGAAAGTTTCCAGTGAAATTTATTATTTGGAAAGTAAAAACAAAAAAGATTAGAAAAAGAAAGCACAGAAACGTTATCAGCAATAAACTTATCTATAGGTGAATTGCATGAAAGTGTAACTTAATTATTGGCTAGGGTAGGTTTAGGTCATTTTTTATATTAATACAATAATAAGTTGATAGTATTTCTACTTACTGTTTTTGATAATGTTGGATTTTTGTTTTTTTTTGTTATATAAATGTTTCTTACATGAGATTATATTTTTAGAAAATTAATCGTGTTTTATTCCTCCTAACAAAATAGTTTAAAGCTAAAAGTGCCTTTGCAAGTGACAAATTCGTATTCATCATTTTATTAATACATTTAAAGAAAATACCCAAAATCAAAGTTGGCAAAAATCATATTAAAAAATATGTATATTTTTTCCTTATAAAATATGTGTTATTATTTATTTCTGATTCATAAACAAATATATGGAGTTTAAATGGAATAGTCCTGGAAAACTCGTAAATGGCAGTGAATTTGGAGTATTATTTCTAAAATTCAAATAAATTGTCTTGTTTTTGTTAATTTTTTTGTGCATATGATTGTAAAAACTAAATATTTAATTGTACGCCCATCTTAATATAATCAGGATCATCTCCAGTGAACTACCTTTAGTGGTGAATTAAAAACTGTATTGTTTGTATTATAATATAATTTGAAACGTTAGCTGCCGCAGGCCCATCCAGTTCTTCCCCACCAGTGACGGCGTCGACTTCTACGGTGGTGACCCCCGGAACCCCCTATTCGCGTTCCCGCTTGGTACCTCCCCTCCCGTATCGCACGTCGGGGGCACTCCTGGATGACGCCGCGATCGACGATGGCATCGTACCGTCCACGCCGATCCTGTTCGCCCCCCGTCGCTCTGACGGTTTCGGGGAGGCGGTGAGCTCGCCCCACGTGCCATCTAGCGCCGCGGGGCGTTTCACGTTCAACGAGTCCCAAGTAGCGAGCGGCAGTAGCGCTCCCTCGTCGGCTCAAGATTCTCAGGGGCGCTGCTCGGGGAGTGCGACCGTCCCCGAGCACAGTCTGGAGGTGCCCCAGGTCGACGATAACAGTAGGTGACGCTTGTGGTCCGTCGGGAGGCCGGACGTGTCGTGTTGGTGCGCGGAAACGGACGACGACGTTATTTGGTCGTTTAGGCGAGAGACAAAATTTCCCTTTTTAGATTGCTTATAACATATTCAGTAAAAAAAATTAGATAAAATCATCATTCAGGTTTTTTTCCTTCAAATTCAAATTAATTTATTAGCTCGATGATCATAAAATGAAATAAGCTTTGTCTAAGTTATTGGTATGAGATGTAAGATTGTATAAGACGTGAAATTACATATAGATATATAAATATAAATACATTAATACATTAATTTGGCACATTTGAACTTACATATACATACATTATTCAAAAAGAGACAAAGTTATATAGTATGGCAATCACTGGCACAATGGCTGGTCAGAATGTAAAAATTCTCCCAGGTTGTAAAAAACTTTCTCCTGCAGTAGACTTTAAATTATTTTTGATAATGTTAATTGTCGACGCATTCTTTATCCGAGTGGGTATGTGGTTGTATATATCACTTACCTAGAACAGACCTTAGTTGTCTATATAATACTACAGATGTTAATGAATCGTGGACTTATTTTTGGCACAATTTTCTACATTGTTTAAGATATAGCCTGTCCCCTAAAAAAAGTAATTATAAAGACCGCTCTTCCGAATAAAGAATGGATAAACCCAGACCTAATTAAACAGAGCAAGAATTTAGAAAAGTTGTATTGGTTGTGCAGATCTTGGAATACACCGGAGTCAAAAAACTTATACACTCAGTCAAAAAAACTATTTCATGAACAGCTGGCTCTACAGAAATCAGATTTTTACAAACAAAAAATTTTAGACTCCTCATATAACTCTAAAACGATCTGGCAAGTAATAAGTACTAACTTAGGAAGAGTAAAAAAGTGCTCTAATCCCACAAAATTAGTATCTAACAAATAATTACATAACAAATATATCTGAAATATGTGAAGAATTCTGCTAATATTTTGCAACAAACGCAGAAAACCTAATATCAACAACCTTGGGTAAACATAATATTGATTTTTCAAATTGTGCAACCAGTGAATTTCATAACAGGTCAATTTTTTTAACACCACTGAATGTGCACGATCTCCATTCAGCTTTAAAACTGTTATAAAACAAAACAGCCTGCTCTGGTAAAAACGACATCCCAGTTATGGCATTAGAAAAAATATGGGATTATATTAAACACCCATTATGCTATATCTTTAATTTATCCCTCGAAAAAGGTATATTCCCTCGTGAGTTGAAGGTAGGGGAAGTTATTCCACTTTTTAAAAAGGGTGACAGGGAAAAAATCGAAAACTATCGATGTATTGCGGGCCTGCCTACCTTTTCTAAACTTTTTGAAAAAGTAGTTTTATGCAAGATAAAAAAACTTCTTAAATGCAGAAAACAATTAATAAGTAACAAACAACACGGTTTTAGAAAATATTGTTCCACTTCTACAGCTGCTTTTGAGCTATTAAATTTTATTTATGAGGGCTTGGCCACATCAAACTACGTTCTTGCCATCTTCTTTGACTTAACTCGAGCTTTTGACTGCTTAAATAGCTCCTTTTTACAGAAGAAATTACATGCATTGGGAATAAGGAGAGATATCAACAAATGGTTAGTGTCTTATTTGGAGGAACGTAAGATAAAGGTTAAGATTGGGGATGTTATCTCTACTGGACATAATATAAACTATGGTGTACTTCAGGGAAGCATTATTTCATCTCTACTATTTACGCTTTTTATAAATGATCTGAAAAATTTCTTGCTCACTATCAAAAAATAGAATAATTCTCTATGCAGATGACTGCACTATAGCAATTTCTGATAATAATTTCGAGAAATTGGAAAATAATGCCAATATAATTTTGGAAAAATTTGCTTTATGGTTTGAGAAAAATTGCCTTATTGCCAACGAATCCAAAACCTGCTTTATGACATTTTGTCTACGAAAAGATATATCTCGGGGTCCAAATTTGTTATTAAACTGCAAACATGTAAATAGGATTGATAATTTTAAATTTCTAGGATTACATCTAGATCCACACATAACATGGTGCCACCACATGAACCATGTCGCAAGTAAGTTAAATACTGCCTATTTTTCAATAAGAAATCTAAAAAACACTTTAGAAATAAAACTACTTTTAAATACCTATTACGCACTAGCATATAGCCATCTAAGCTATGGTATTGTTTACTGGGGCCAATCAACAATTTAAACAGAATTTTTATATTACAAAAAAGAATAATTAGAAAAATTATAAAATTCTCCCTCTTCCATGTATTCTAATTTTACACTCGGTATTATTCGTTAAAAAACAATTCACCAGATTTTCTGGTCATCTAGAACTAGATAATTATGGTACAAGAAACTCCACAAACATTTATATACCGCCCTATAGGACTAGCACTTTCTAAAAAAGTCCTTACTGTTTTTGTGGGAATATGTACAACCAACTACCAGCAAGCCTAAGAGAAATAACTTCTTACAAAAAATTAAATTAAACAAAACAAACATTAAAAAACAAAGAGTTATCTTCTTGAAAAAAGTTATTATAATGTTAGAAATTACTTTTCAATTTGGTTGATGTTTCAAGTGAAATAAATAAATAAATAAATATGTATGCAAGCATATAATGGTGATTTTTCGTAATGCCCAGTTCTGTGCTTCGGGATGATGAGGTCTTCCTTAAATCTGGTGGAATATGAATGGTTCTGCTTATTCTGTCTAAATTCTAATCTATTTTTGTAGACATATAATGCACATTTTAGTATGTAGATGGACGTCAGTGTCAATATGCGTTGTGTTTTGAATATATGCCTACGTGTTTCTCGTGGCCCCCGTTCATACATAAGTCGGATGACACGTTTTTGAGTCAGGAAGATCTTGTTAACATTAACTGCTTGTCCCCATACAATTATGTTGTAGGCCATATGGAGATATACCAGAGCATAATATGTTGATATTAGGCAAGGAAGCTGAAGAGATTGTTTAAGTCGCAGCAGTGCAAAGTAGGATCTGTTTAGGTTTTTGCAGACCATATCTATCTGCCAGTCCCACGAAAGTTTCTGATCCAGTTGACATCCTAGGAATTTAACCGTACCGTCACTGTTTATGGTGGCTCTTGGATGAGTTCTAAAAAAATGTAATTCAACAGTTTTACTAATGTTCAGTATCAGTCGATTTGTTAGACACCATTTCTGCATGTTCGCATATCTGTGCTACCTTTTCTTGGACTTCTTGGTCACTATCTCCAAAAATTGATACCGATGTGTCATTAGCAAATTTGATGGTGAGGCCTGGGAGTTTTAAATCATTGATAAAAAGCAAAAAGATAAGTGGCGCTATTACTGATCGCTGTAGAACCCCAACATTTGTGCAATATTCATCTGAACTGCACCCCTCCCCCCCTCCATTTTCACCAGAAGTTTTCTCTTAGACAGACATAATTAGTGAGAGAGCATTTCCACGGATACCCTGCTGGTAAAGTTTATCCTGAATAAATTTGTCGTTGAGTGTGTCAAAGGCTTTGGATAAATCAAAACACATAGCCACCACCACACGATTTGCCTCTAATTCCCTATGTACAGGGTTGTCCAACGAAGGGTAAACACCTTTATAATTTCTTTATTTTACAAGATATTGAAAAATGGTAAAAACAAAAGTTGTAGGGATTTTAGAGAGGAATAAGGATAATTTATGATAAAAACAATTGAACATCAAATAAAAAAATTACGCGAAAAAATTATGGTTATTTTGCTTATTTTAAATGGAACACCCTGTATATTATTGCATTTTTGGATTCTCCCGAAAATTCTAAACACTTTTTATATAAGATATTACACCTTTAAACCTAATAGTTTCGGAGCTATGAACAGTTGAAAATCAGTATTTTGGCTAATTTGCATTATTGTAAAACCTATCTAATGAAATAGGTTCCATGAGTATACGAAAGTTGGTACTTCAGCTTGTACCATAGTAAGCACCACTATTAATTAAAGTGGCCAAGAGGCCGATTTTTACTTGTTTTTAGCTTAAAAACATATGAATTTAGGAATAACGAAGTGGCAACATATCTGCAATAACTAAACGAGTAGATATTAAATAACGACGGAACAATATGTATTATAAACAAAATCTATAATAACTAAACAAATAGGTATCAAAGAACAAGGAAACAAAACTTATGAGAAAAAAATCTAGTTTTCAAAAATGCCTCCTTCAGCGGCTAAGCACATTTGCATGCGTTCTATAAAGTTTTCTTGAGTGTTACGTAACATTTCGTTGTTAACGGCTCTAAAGGCCTCTTGTATTCTCTCCTTCATTTCGTTTGGACCTTCACAAGGCGTAGCATTTACAAAATTGTCGACGAATCCCCATAAAAAGTAATCCAAAGGACTGAGGTCCGGAGACCTAGGGGGCCATAGAATCGGTCCTTCGGCTTCATTATTTACGTACCATGGATTCCCCCTATTACCTATCCAATTCGATCCATGACGTTCAGTTAAAAAGTATGTGACATCACGTGTGCCATGCGGTGGGGCCCCATCATGTTGGAACCACATATTGTTTCTAACTTGAATGTTCACATTTTCTAATAAAATCGGCAGTGACTCCCTTAAAAAGTTTAAATATATGTTACCAGTTAAATTACCCTGGAAAAAATATGGTCCAATAACATAATCGTTTACAATGCCACCCCACACGTTCACGGACCATCTTCCTTGTTTCATAATTTCCCCTCTCCAATTAGGATTTTGTTGACTGTAGTACCTTATATTATGTCGGTTCATAGTACGGTCACTCCTAAACGTAGACTCATCTGTGAATAACACATTTCTAAAAAAGTCAGGGTTTTGGTAAGTTTTCTCTATAGCCCAAGAACAAAAATCTACTCTTTTTTCTATATCTCCAGGTAGTAACTTTTGGTGATATGAAATACGATAGGGATGGACTTTGTGATTTTGTAAAATTCTCTTCACAGATGTGTAAAACATACCAAGTGCTTCGCTCCGAGAATTGGTATTTTGAATTGGATTTTCATAAATGGAAAGCAGAACTCTTAGCTGATTTTCCTCATTGAGAACAGGCTTGTTAACAACGACTCTCTTCTTATAATCCACGTTTCCGGTCTCGCGGAATCTAACTCCTAATTTTTTTAATGTTCCTAAACTTGGTTGTCGTCTATCGGGATATCTGTCCAGATACTCTCGTTTGGACGGTCTTAACTGATAACCATTCCTCGCCAATATATTTAACAAATCTATCATTTCGGCTTAATAACGTGTGACGTTTCTGTTCATCTTTAACAACTAACAACTTCACTAAAATAATATTCTTTAAAAAGTAAACTACCGAAAGTTTGACAAATCTTTGATTAACTTGTTGCCCGGCAACCAAACGACAGTATTTGCACAGGTATCTCGATAGACGATAACCAAGTTTAAACACGTTAAAGAAATTAGGAGTTAGATTCTGCAGCGAGCCTGGGAATGCGGATTATAAGAAGAGAGTTGTTAACAAGCCTTTTTTTAATGAGGAAAATCAGCCACGAGTTTTTTTTTTAAACATATATTTTGTTTATAATAAATATTGTTCCGTCGTTATTTAATATCTACTCGTTTAGTTATTGCAGATATGTTGCCACTTCGTTATTCCTAAATTCATATGTTTTTAAGCTAAAAACAAGTAAAAATCGGCCTCTTGGCCACTTTAATTAATAGTGGTGCTTACTATGGTACAAGCTGAAGTACCAACTTTCGTATACTCATGGTACCTATTTCATTAGATAGGTTTTACAATAATGCAAATTAGCCAAAATACTGATTTTCAACTCCGAAACTATTAGGTTTAAAGGTGTAATATCTTATATAAAAAGTGTTTAGAATTTTCGGGAGAATCCAAAAATGCAATAATATACAGGGTGTTCCATTTAAAATAAGCAAAATAACCATAATTTTTTCGCGTAATTTTTTTATTTGATGTTCAGTTGTTTTTATCATAAATTATCCTTATTCCTCTCTAAAATCCCTACAACTTTTGTTTTTACCATTTTTCAATATCTTGTAAAATAAAGAAATTATAAAGGTGTTTACCCTTCGTTGGACAACCCTGTACAAATTCTATCATCCGATACGAGGCAGTTTCAGTGGGTCTGCCTGGAATGAATCCGTGTTAATTTTCGTCGACAATGTTGTGACAGCGGAGAAATTTCATTATACGAATATGGAGCACTCGTTCGAAGACTTTGGAGAACACACTCAATAGTGATATTGGCTTGTAGTTATCCATGTCAGTTTGATCTCCCTTCTTGTTAATAGCCACCTTGAGAGTTGAAGGGATACTTCCGGTTTTTAGGGATGTATTTATAAGTGTTTTTAAAGGTTTTTTTTTATTTCATTACAGACACTCTTAATGACTGCTGCAGGAAAACCACAGATTCCAACTGATTTTGTAATGTTCCGAACCCCTTCCCCTGTTGGTCCCAAAAATATTGGCAGTTCAATTAGTGGGGTGGTGATTTTGCAAAGTTACTACTCAGTTTTCTTTCTGCTGCACCACTATTCGGTTATGAATCCTCTCTTTCCATGAGGGAAATCAGGTGTTTAGTTATGATTTTTCATTGATAAAAGGACGGAGTCGTTACAAGGGAACTTCAAGGAAAGTTCACCAGGTTATACTACTAACTATAAAACAATCTCAGTTATTATCATAGAAAGGAATCTCTCACGGCTTTGGTCAATTAAGAAATCATGGTTTATGGGATCAGACCGTGTCATATTGGAATTACTATCCGACCTTTCGTCTTCGATTGCACGGGGCATCTTCAGAGATCTTTAGTTCACAAGATCTGAGCATTGAATGAGCTCGGAGAGATCCAGGCTTTTATACCCGACTTGTGCTCTCCGAACCGTGACCCTGGGTTAAGATCTGTTTCCACGTGTGATGTAGACTGTAACCCATATCGCTATTGAAGTTTTTTGTATGTTTAAAATTTTTTAATACATTCTCTAATTTTTCGTTTGTAAAATCCTGGAATTGATGCTAGAAGCTTGTTTTTTTTTACATTTATAATATGGCCAGTGATATGCTGTGGTTCAGTTACAAGAGATTGAAAATATGTGTCTATTTAATATATTATTCATGTTCCTTAAGTGTAGTTGATATTGAGCCTCCTGTTTCTCCCACATAACCCCACATATTTCTTACAGTCTTCTTATGTCCTGTCATGTTCTTGCCATGGTGTTATAGACGCCGACTGATTGCGACGTTGCCGGTTCATTCCAAAAATGATGGTAACCCGTATTTACGTCCCTTTACAATTCACGTCAACTAGCCTGTCCGATTTAATTATGAAATTCCATCTAGTCCAGTACCTTTGTTTACTTTGTTTATAAGAGTAAAAACCTCTGAGAATAATAAGCAGCGATGTTGTAAAATGAAAGTAAATGTGAAGACACACAAACCAGGAATTTATTTTTTTTATTATAAGACAATTTTTGCAATTTTTCAATAAGAATTTTTGCCCCCCAAATATTCGGCAACATAGCGTGCATGATGTCAGAAACCGTAATCTTTTGGCCTTGCTGGAGGCACCGGAACACAGTGTGCTTATGGTTCTTAAACATCTTATACAGAAAAATATATATTTACGTAAATAAAATGACTTGCTTGAGAGCCTTAAGATTTCTTGCATGTCTATTTGTAAAAAAATGTACAGGGTGGTTCACTTAAGATGCTCCTATACTTTAACTCAATACATAAGACACTGAGAAAAAAGTTAAATACATAAAGTATTTGACCCTAAGTATATTTTTTATTTATAATATTTTTATGTATACAGGGTGCTCTATTGTGCCAGGACAGTAACCAACTTTTTTCTTTTTAATGAAATGGTATGAATATTTTTAGAAATTCTAATTCTACGCTTGATTTTGAGTATTTTTTGTCATCATAGCATACGAAATTTTGAGTAGTTTTTGAGAAAAATTAACTTTTTTAAAAACAGGTTTTTTTTGGGAAAATGTGATTTTTTTCACACCTGAAGACTAAAATTGTGAATTTTGGTTATGGATCCATGGGTGTGGTTAATATTTAATACCTATCAAGACCTTATCAAGAGCACAAAAAAAAAAAAAATGTTTTTGTAACTAAAAAAACTTAATTTTTTTAAATGGAACACCCTGTATTTAGCACTTTTACTGTGTTAAGGATTTAATTCTGCATCATTCCGTATATATAGTTTATATTCCAAAAATTAGTAGTTTAGAAGTTATGACCCATTTTCTATAATAATTCCGGTATTTTTGTTAAAAATCTAACTAAACCTAAATAATATCCTATTTTAAGTTTTTTTTTTTAACATTATAACTATATTTAACATTAAATTAACAAGTATTGCAAGAAAGAAAGTAACTAACTACTTATTACAAAACACATTCGACATAACCCCCGTCTTTGGCAATACAAGTAGTATACATGGTTTCAATTCTCGCAATAGCATTTCTAACCGCGTCTATTGCATTAAGTCTTTCTACCTCTTTCCTAATTCCCCTTTTTAACTCTTGAACAGTATTACACCTATTTTTATACACCTCGTTTTTTAGGTTGCCGCATAAAAAAATCCAGGGGTGTTAAGTCGGGGCTCCTCGCTGGCCAATCTATGGTCTCGTACCGACCAATCCAAAATGGAAACCGTTAATCAAAAATTTCTAGCAGGCACTACAGTATGATATGGAGCACTATCTTGTTGACAAACAAGCCCTTCTTTAATATCGTCCGGCAGATTGTCAATTAACGGAAATATTTCGTTCTCCAACAAATTTAAATACCTCTCACCATTCAGAACAAAGTCATAAAATACTGGACTTATTATTCGATCACGGATAATACCACACCACACATAAACACTTCTCCGACCCTGTTTTTTCATTTCTTGTACACGATGTTCATTTGAGTTACACCAGTAATGAGTTTTTTTCGGTTGAACATGCCGGCCGTATTGAAAACTGCCTCAAACCAGTTACAAATGCCGAGGATAGCGTAATAAACACATTAGCTTATTTCCACGCAAACCCGCAAAGTTCAATACCGTCTGCAGAAAACGATTTGGGAATTTCTTCTTCATCTGTCCAAAGAATCTTGAGCGAACATCATATGCATCCTTATTCCTTCCAAAACGTGCAAGCCTTGAGACCTGGTGATGACGTCCGACGAGTAGAATTTTGCGAATTCATGTTTTTGAAAATTCAAGAGGACCCTCAATTCCTTTCAAAAATATTTTGGACCGATGAAGCGAAATTTTCTAGAGAAGGAATAACAAATAGAAGAAACGAACATTTCTGGGCAGCAAAAAATCCGCACGCTTTACGCGAAACGCGTTCTCAAGAGAGGTTTACCTTCAATGTTGTCGGTATAGTTTTAAATGATCAGGTGCGGTACTGTATTTATGAAGACAATTTAAACAGTGATAAGTATTTGGAAATTCTACGAGGGACGGTTTCTGAATTTATAGAAGAAATTCCTATTGGTGACCTGCAAAATTATTGGTATCAATTAGATGGGGCACCAGCACATAATTCCGCTGCAGTTTATCTCCAATTATCTCGAATTTTTAAAGATCGCTGGATTGGTCCCAATGGCCCTTGGAGATGGCTCCCGCGATCGCCTGATTTAACACCCCTCTTTTATTTATGGGGATTTATCAAAGGTAAAGTCTATGCTTCCCCAGTAAATAACCAACAAGATTTCCTGGACAGGATACGAACAGCTTTTGCCGAATTAGAAAACGGACAAATTCAACGGGCCACAGCAACTGTACAAAGAAGAATTGAAATGTGTCTTCAAATGAACGGACAGCATATAGAACATTTGTTATAATTCAATTTTATTATTTTTTTTATTTATTGTTGATTGTTAGATTGCTATAATTTTTAAGTTCACTAAAACAAGTTTAGAACAGTCTCGAACTTAGTAGATATGGTTAAAAATAATGTAAACAATTTATTGCATTTTTTGTAACTTTAACTTTTCCGAAACGAAAAAATTTCGTTTCAATCCTCTACAATTTCTCTTGTTCATTGGCGATAAATGAGGATGTTTTTCATTAAAAACATGGCACGTTCTCTCCAATATTTTGTAACATTCTCCGCGAATATTTCTTGTACACGATGTTCATTTGAGTTACACCAGTAATGAGTTTTTTTCGGTTGAACATGCCGGCCGTATTGAAAATTGCCTCGGTAAATAAAATATTTTTAAAAATGTCAGTTTCAAAATGGTGGTCCATCATGAGAGAACAATAAAAAAGCCTTGTTTGAAAGTCCTGTTGGGATAAATTCTGAACTGGTAAAAATTTGAACGGATGGTAGTTATTATCAGTTAAAGTCCTTTGAACACTAGTCTTACTAATTCCCGGTAGATCTCGGGATGCATTTCTTTGCGAAATTTCGTTGTTTTCTTCAAAATACAGGAGAATTTCTAATTGCTTTTCTTCTGTTAGGACAATTTTTGTGCGCCGTTTTTGTTTATTGATTACCACTCCACGTTCAAGATCACGAACAATTCGTGAAAAAATATGTTTCGTGGGTACCCGTCTTACAGGATACAACAACCGATACTCCCGCAGGGCTACTGCTGGACTCTTATTATTTCTTATGTAACATTCATGAAGATTTAAATGCTCTTGGACACTGTATAAAGCCATTTTTCCTTTAAAAAGAGTTAGAGGCAACTAAATGTCAAATAAAAACTGTGTATTTATTGGTGTCCGGGCAACAATTTTACTAGTTTTGTTTTTCCATGGATATCTTGTAAAATTAAGACGCATTTAGAAATGCTATTATTGTGAAAATTAAAACCGTAACCTTAATATTATACTACTTGTATTGCCAAAGACGGGGGTTATGTCGAAAATGTTTTGTAATAAGTAATTAGTTACTTTCTTTCTTGCATTACTTATTGATTTAATGTTAAATTTAATTATAATGTTAAAAAAAAACTTAGAATAGGATATTATTTAGGTTTAGTTAGATTTTTAACAAAAATACCTGAATTATTATAGAAAATTGGTCATAACTTCTAAACTACTAATTTTTGGAATATAAACTGTATATATGGAGTGATGCAGAATTAAATCCTAAACACAATAAAGGTGCTAAATACAGGTTGTTCCATTTAAAAAAATTAAGATTTTTTAGTTACAGAAACATTTTTTTCGATGGTCATTTGTGACCACCCTGTATAATGGATTTTCGCTCTTGATAGGTCAGAGTATTAAAAATTAACCACTCCCATGGATCCATAACTAAAATTCACAATTTTAGTCTTCAAGTGTGAAAAAATCACATTTTTCCAAAAACCTGTTTTTCCGAAAAAAATTAGAAAAGTTAATTTTTCTCAAAAATTACTCAAAATTTCGTACACCATGATGACAAAAAATACTCAAAATCAAGCGTAGAATTAGAATTTCTAAAAATATTCATACCATTTCATTAAAAAGAAAAAAGTTGGTTACTGTCCCTGCACAATGGAACACCCTGTATACATAAAAATATTATAAATAAAAAATATACTTAGGGTCAAATATTTTTTGTATTTAACTTTTTTTTCCTCAGTGTCTTATTTATTGAGATAAAGTATAGTAGCATCTTAAGTGGACCATCCCTTACATTGTAAACAGATGTCATTCTATACTTTGAAACAACTAGAATTTGTTGTACGAGGTGGAACTGGAATAGGTGTCCTCAGTCGAGTATGTTTTCCAGGGATTCTAAAATTAAGTTGAGACAGAAGAATATCACAGTCAATATGTATTAATTTGTACAGGGTGTTCCAGCGAGGACTGAACAGGGACCTATTTTCGACCTTCTTTGTATTTTGGAAAAATTCAAAATAGCCAATCGATGTATTTTTTCTTGTAGAATCCAAAAATGTTATCGAAAAAATATTTGAACCAGAAACAAAAGAGTTACGCTATGCATCAGGTGTTTTTTAAATGGAATGTATCGTTTTTTATACGATTTTTGGAAAGAGTGATTTTTTTTATGTCCGTTCTGATTAAAAGATTTGATTTTGCGATAGCTGTTTATATTACATTTTAATGTTTTACAAACTAAAATTTTAGCTTTACCTGTTTAAAATATACGATAGGTTGGTATAGGTGATCAAGGTAAAATGACGTTTGAATGCTTTGTCAATAAAAATTGACATTATTTTAATTATTGTCGAAGTCTTCACCTAAAAAATATATATTTGACTCTGATCGAAATGAAATACTCTTTGGACGAGAGACTACAGATTGTTATGCTATTTTACAAGTGCCAAGAAAATGCAAGAGAAGCAAGAAGATTTATTGTAAATTTTCATAGAAATATATCCATCAATACAATTCTAAGGATAAAAAACCGATTTGAGGAAAATAAAACTTTACATGATAGAAAAAGAAATTCAATAAAAAATAATTATTAAATAATAAAATAAAACTACTAATAACATAAGTTTTCAATGTGACCGCCGTTTTTCTCGAAACAACATCGATAACCCCTTTGTAGCCTTTCTAAACTTGCTGTTACAATATGATTTTCCTGGTTAAGGCGGTTTATTTCATCGACAATTTTTCCCATGATCTCTTGAATATTTTCGTTTCGTTGTCTGTATACGACGTTCTTCAAATGGCCCCAAAGAAATGTATCCAAAACTGAGAGGTCGGGGCTATTGGGCGGCCAAGCATATGTTCCATTTCGCCCTATTCATTCGTTATGGCGCCGATTTAAAAATTGAACCACATCATGCACGGCATGAGGAGGCGCCCCATCATGTTGCCAAATTAAATTCTGATATTCTGCCAATGGTAAGTTTTCCAAAAAATTTTCAATTTCGTTTTCTAAAAACTCATAATATCTGTGCCCATTTAAAGACCCGTTAAAAAATATTGGTCCCAAAATTTTATTGTTTTTTTATCCCACACCAAACATGAATAGAATTCCTCCCTTGAAATTTAATAGTCTGGAACTTTTTTGGATTTTCAACGGCCCAGTGGTGACTATTATGTCTGTTGAATACTCCCGATGTTGTGAAAGTAGCTTCGTCGGTCCACACAATATTTTTGAATAAATCAGGGTCTTCGTTTTCTTGCCGAATTACCATTTGGAAGCGAAGTTCTTTTTGTGCCGGTGTTAGGTGCTGAAGTGGAAGGATACGAAAAGGCCTAAATTTATGAATTTTCAGAGTCCTGTGGACAGTCCCTCGGGTAACTCTTCTGCGCCTTACACCGCCACCGTACTGAACTTCCCGAACTGCATCCGAAATAGATTTGGTTGGATTAACTTGAAAATAATTTATAATGGCCTGGTCTCGATTTTTTCTTCTTTGTATATTTCTTTTTCTATCATGTAAAGTTTTATTTTCCTCAAATAGGTTTTTCATCCTTAGAATTGTATTGATGGATATATTTCTATGAAAATTTGCAATAAATCTTCTTCTTGCTTCTCTTGCATTTTCTTGGCACTTGTAAAATAGCATAACAATCTGTAGTCTCTCGTCCAAAGAGTATTTCATTTCGATCAGAGTCAAATATATATTTTTTAGGTGAAGACTTCGACAATAATTAAAATAATGTCAATTTTTATTGACAAAGCATTCAAACGTCATTTTACCTTGATCACCTATACCAACCTATCGTATATTTTAAACAGGTAAAGCTAAAATTGTAGTTTGTAAAACATTAAAATGTAATATAAACAGCTATCACAACATCAAATCACAAAAAATCACTCTTTCCAAAAATCGTATAAAAAACTATACATTCCATTTAAAAAACACCTGATGCATAGCGTAACTCTTTTGTTTCTGGTTCAAATATTTTTTCGATGATATTTTTGGATTCTACAAGAAAAAATACATCGATTGGCTATTTTTAATTTTTCCAAAATACAAGGAAGGTCGAAAATAGGTCCCTGTTCAGTCCTCGCTGGAACACCCTGTACAAAAAAAAAATAGATAGCTTCTGTTTCTTCTAATCTCCATACTTGGGTATCCAACCAGCATTACCAAACTTCGTGAGATATATTAGAGTACTAAATATAATGTTTAAATAGCATGAAGTTCACAAACTTTGATTGTAAATAGTACAGAGTCTATTTATGTATTATTGGTTTAAGGATACCCAAATGATTGATGTGTACTTTGCAAGACATAGAACAATGAATTGTATAGGCATCATAATGCTTTAGTGTCACCAATGTGCTTACAAGTTTCTTTTAATAAAACCCAACTAGTGTATCTATATGTTAGCTAAAACTAGTACTGTGTCAAATAATATATCTAAATCATTAAAACTCATTTGGTAGTTATATTTCACAGGAGTTAGTATACTGTAAAATCTCATATATAGGGTTATTCCCACAACCCGTTCATTAAAAGTTTTTGATGATGCCATTTAGATAAAAATTTCAAATTTTGGGATTAAGGTAAGGTCAAGGGGTACTTCTTTTTTGAAATATTTTCAACTTCCTGTCACTTCCGGTTTAACCGGAAATTGGTATCAACTTGCTTATTTTAAATAGAACACCCTGTATTTTATGATATTTTTGGATTCTACGGCAATTTTAATGCTATTTTATGTAGCATGTCCTATACCTAGGTTCAAGCATTCTTAATATATTTGACCTTGAACCGAAAATGAGCCTTCGGGGTACCAAATTTTAAAATCTCATATTTTAGTAAGTTTTGAAGATATAATCTTCATATTTTGCAGACGATCGGTAAATAATCTTAGGTTTCTATTTTTTTTATTGAATTTGTCTATTTTTATACAGGGTGTCCTAAATTCAGCGGCAAACATTCACATTTTCAAAGCCGTTAAAGTCCGTTTTTTTAAATGGGACACCCTATAACTTTATGCACTATCAAATGTAGAATTTCATTTTCTATCGAACTGTATTAAGGTTCCCTATACCTATTCGTAACCATTTTCGAAATAATTGGGTTTTATAAAAATATCGTATGTATTTGCTTAAATGTTTACATGCTCCAATGGTGAGCCATGGAAAAAAAATTGAGATCCAATATCCAATATGACAGATGATTAGTATGCGTTATTTATCGAAAGCTGTCAGTGGTAAACTAAATCTTCTAAATCCAAATGGAAGAATACTCAAACGCTGATATTCTCAATCTATTTTATATTCATGGAGAATGTTATAAAATTTTGGAGAGAACGTGTCGTGTGTTTAATGAACCCTCCCTGATTTGCCGCCAATGAACAAGTCAAAATTTAAGAGGATTGAAACGAACTTTTTGCGTTTTGGCAAGGTTAAAGTTACAAAAAATGAAACCAGTTACAAATGCCGAGGATAGCGTAATAAACACATTAGCTTATTTCCACGTAAACCCGCAAAGTTCAATACCGTCTGCAGAAAACGATTTGGGAATTTCTTCTTCATCTGCCCAAAGAATCTTGAGCGAACATCATATGCACCCTTATTCCTTAAAAAAACGTGCAAGCCTTGAGACCTGGTGATGAAAATTCAAGAGGACCCTCAATTCCTTTCAAAAATATTTTGGACCGATGAAGCGAAATTTTCTAGAGAAGGAATAACAAATAGAAGAAACGAACATTTCTGGGCAGCAAAAAATCCGCACGCTTTATGCCAAACGCGTTCTCAAGAGAGGTTTACCTTCAATGTTGTCGGTATAGTATTAAATGATCAGGTGCGGTACTGTATTTATGAAGACAATTTAAACAGTGATAAGTATTTGGAAATTCTACGAGGGACGGTTTCTGAATTTATAGAAGAAATTCCTATTGGTGACCTGCAAAATTATTGGTATCAATTAGATGGGGCACCAGCACAATTCCGCTGCAGTTTATCTCCAATTATCTCGAATTTTTGAAGATCGCTGGATTGGTCCCAATGGCCCTTGGAGGTGGCTCCCGCGATCGCCTGATTTAACACCCCTAGACTTTTATTTATGGGGATTTATCAAAGGTAAAGTCTATGCTTCCCCAGTAAATAACCAACAAGATTTACTGGACAGGATACGAACAGCTTTTGCCGAATTAGAAAACGGACAAATTCAACGGGCCACAGCAACTGTACAAAGAAGAATTGAAATGTGTCTTCAAATGAACGGACAGCATATAGAACATTTGTTATAATTCAATTTTATTATTTTATTTATTTATTGTTGATTGTTAGATTGCTATAATTTTTAAGTTCACTAAAACAAGTTTAGAACAGTCTCGAACTTAGTAGATATGGTTAAAAATAATGTAAACAATTTATTGCATTTTTTGTAACTTTAACTTTTCCGAAACGAAAAAATTTCGTTTCAATCCTCTACAATTTCTCTTGTTCATTGGCGATAAATGAGGATGTTTTTCATTAAAAACATGGCACGTTCTCTCTAATATTTTGTAAAATAAATAGAATATCAGCTTTTGAGTGTTATTTTATTTTAATTTAAGCCTCAAATCAGCTGTCATGTTGAATAGAAAAGCAGAACAATTGATTTTCCATGGCTTACTACGGGAAGGTGTAAGCATTTAGCAAATACATATGATAGTTTAATAAAAACCTGGTTATTTCGAAAATGATTACGAATATGTATAGGGAACCTTAATACAGTTCGATAGAAAATGAAATTCTACATTTGATAGTGCATAAAGTTATAGGGTGTCCCATTTAAAAAAACGGACTTTAGCGGCTTTGAATATGTGAATGTTTGCCGCTGAATTTAGGACACCCTGTATAAAAATAGACAAATTCAATAAAAAAAATACGAACCTAAGATTATTTACTGGTCGTCTGCAAAATATGAAGATTATATTTTCAAAACTTACAAAAATATGAGATTTTAAAATTTGGTACCCGTAAGGCTCATTTTTGGTTCAAGGTCAAGTATCTTAAGAACGCTTGAACCTAGGTATAGGACATGCTACAAAAAATAGCATTAAAATTCTCCGTAGAATCCAAAAATATCTTAAAATACAGGGTGTTCCATTCAAAATAAGCAAGTTGATACCAACTACCGGTTAAACCGGAAGTGACAGGAAGTTGAAAATATTTCAGAAAAGAAGTACCCCTTGACCTTACCTTAATCCCAAAATTTTAAATTTTTATCTAAATGGCATCATTAAAAACTTTTAATGAACGGGTTGCGTGAATAACCCTGTATAGCTTTGCATTTCTTTATATTAAGATTTAAAAAAAATAGGAACACCATGTGAGTAGAATATTCATATCATCTACTAGTTGGCAAATATGTGAATTTCTAATAACAGAAAAGAAGTCTATGTCATAAATGTAGAATAAACATTGACAAAACTGGAAAATGCACACAATATCGTTAACAAACAGTAAAAACAAAACTGACTCTAAGTGTGATCTTTGAAGTACTCCAGATGTGACTAGAAAGTTTTCAGAAATAACACCACAGAGTTATACACATTGATTGTGTGAGGTCAGGTATGAAGCTATCCTTGCTAATTAAAATCTAGAGACTGTGATACGCTGAAGTTTATATAAGAGCAGTTTATGAGAGACGCTGTCGAAAGCATTGCTTAAATCATTGTATATGGTGTCCACTTGGCTGTCTTCCTCCATATTTTGATCTGAGAGAGACTCAGATAGGTTTGTTTGGAACCTTTTCTTAAAAAATCTACATACGGTGAACAAAAAAAAAATCTCTTCTAACATATTTCTGCAATCCAGGTTGAATCTTGTTCATAGCATTATTAAACATTTCTTGCAGAATTGCTCAGATTTCGTTTCTTATGTTTTCTTTTAGATCTTAAAATTAAAGGACCCGGAAGCATTTGTCGTAAATTTTGCATAGAAATTCTCGTGATGTGAGAGCTCGCGCCATCCTGTTGGAAATAGAAATGTTTGTAACATATGCGCATATCTTTCTGCATTGACAGTAACGTTGACTTCATTTTCACTCTCAAAAAATAAGGTCTTATAATTCTCTCCATTGATACTGCACGCTAAACGGTAACTTTTAGTCCTGTAAAGGCTGTTGGCGAGTTTGTCTTGGATTTTCAGATGACCAATAACGGTACTTCTGTTTGTTTACATAACCGGAGAGAAGAAAATGGACTTCATCCGACATAAACAAGTTCTGGATAATATTGGGGGTATTTGAGAAAGTCTTGATGCAAAATCTTTTAATTGTTTAACTAATTGAATTTTGTATGGATGAAACTGTAGCTAGGTTCAATAATTTCTAATTGTGTCTTCTCCCTGATCATCTGGTACTTCTTAAACATCACGTGTTGTTAAAAATGATGACGACAGATTGAATATTTTCAGTGGTTCTAATAGAAATGAACCTACCTGCTGTCGACTTCCTTCTAATTGTGCACCGATTTTAAAATTGTGTTTGTATGTGGGGGATGAAAATCAATGTGGTTCGAAACTGGTGTTGAATTACGGTAATGGATCCCACAGAAAAAATCTTTCCAACATAAATAAATGAAGTTTTGGGTGATTATTCATGATACATGAGCTTATTTTTTAACTGCTGCCACCCTGATCAGTTGTGAAATTGACGTATCATTTTTTAATCAATTTAATCCCATTTATCATAACAAATATAGAAAAAGACTCTAAATCTCGGTTTCATTAAATTATAATTTTACAATTCACAACAAACATGACACGGGTTTCGCCCTTTCGAGCATCATCAGACCTACAAACAGCAGAGAGAACCTTAGTAAATAATCACACTCACAAATCCTAAAACAATAACTTACAAATAGAATAAAACACACTAAAGCACAACAAAATAAACAACTACTTATACATATGTGATGGACATTAAAATGAGGTTAAGTCTCACGTGAATAAACAAAATAAAATATTAAAAAAGTATTAAAAAAAAGGATTCATGTCTCTAGACGGGATCGAACCCAGACCACCCGAGTGAGACGCCGAAGCAACCACCCACAGACCACTGGACTAGTCGAAGAAAAGAACCAAAAACTCTCACTCTATGAATTAGTGAATGAAATGAAGGTTGCCTACAATTATTATTACATTAAATTGTTAAATATTAGGGTTGGTTCAAAATTAAAAACATCGTTAACGCAAGTGAGAATGAAGAATTTTTCTAGAAGGTCAAGCTTTTTCCCCTTCGGGCATTCATGTAAAACATCAACGTCAAAAATGGAAAATTCATGACCTGACTCCAACAAATGATTGGCAAAAGCTGAAACAGTCTCAGTTACATCCGTCTTTCTGAATTTGTTTACAAGGCTTAAATGTTCTCTCACCCTTGTGGAAATTTTTCGACCTGTTTGTCCCACATAGGTCGTGGAACATTCGCTACAATTTAGTGCATAAACCCCAGATCTGGACAATTTATCGGTTGTGTCCTTTGTCCTTACTAAATGTCTCTTGACAGTATTTACTGTTTTGAATGAAATATTGATATTTTTAATATTTTTAAAAAATTTAGCCAATTGGAGAGAAATACTTCCGAAAAAGTGATGCACTTGAAAAAATTTGTCTCATCGCTAAGTTTTGAATGTTGGACAGTATAGGACATTTTGTACTTGTTTATAAATTTGTAATATAATTTGGTGATGGACTCTAAAGGAAAACCGTTATTCATAGCAATCTGCATTATAATATCGCGCTCCTTATTAAACACTTCCCTTGACAATGGTAAATTACACAACCGATAGAAAAAGGAGGCGAATTTATGCGTGTAAGGAGAGTTTGAAGCATACTGAATAACATTATCCGTGGACGATGTTTTCTGGTAAACCTCAAACTCTATCTTACTGTGTTTCCGCGATAGTAAAAGGTCAAGAAACGGTAGTTTTCCTTCATTTTCCATTTCCAATGTAAACTCAATTTTAGGATGCAAGGAGTTAACGAATTGTAAAAACTCTTCCAACTGATTTCTGTTGCCATTCCACACAATGCAAATATCATCCACGTATCTTTTATATGCTGTTAGGAAGGAGGCAAAATAACTATTTATTATCCTGTTTTCCAAATTGTTCATGAAAACCTTACTTAGAAATGGCGACAAACAAGAACCCATAGCCAGCCCAGACCTTTGCCTATATAACTGTCCATTAAATTTGAAAAAATTTTGGTCTAAAACTAAGGTAAGAAGAGAAGTGAGGCCATCAACGAGTAACTGTGGCAAAGAAGATCTTGCTAGTAAATCGCTTACCAACTGAATACAGTCTGCGGGAGGCATACTAGGTAACAAATTCTTGACATCTAGTGAAACTAATAATGCATTGTGCGGAATATCAACGTTTTTCAGGTGATTGGCAAAGTCGATAGAATTCCTGGTAGAATATGTACTATGAAAACCCATTACGTCCCTAAGAACTCTATTTAGCCAAGCTGAAAGTTTATAGCATGGGGAATCAATAAATGAAACCACTGGCCTCATGGGCGTGCCATCTTTATGAATCGACTAGTCCAGTGGTCTGTGGGTGGTTGCTTCGGCGTCTCACTCGGGTGGTCTGGGTTCGATCCTGTCTAGAGACATGAATTTTTTTTAATACTTTTTTAATATTTTATTTTGTTTATTCACGTGAGACTTAACCTCATTTTAATGTCCATCAAATATGTATAAGTAGTTGTTTGTTTTGTTGTGCTTTAGTGTGTTTTATTCTATTTGTAAGTTATTGTTTTAGGATTTGTGATTATTTACTAAGGTTCTCTTTGTAGCTTGTAGGTCTGATGATGCTCGTAAGGGCGAAACACGTCATGTTTGTTGTGAATTGTAAAATTATAATTTAATGAGACCGAGACTTGTATCTTTTTCTATGTTTGTTATTAAAACTAGGTCTCTTTGAGCAATATGGACAATTTCTTCGATTCCCATTTAACATTTCTGATGCAAAGGTTTGAAGTTATTTTTTTAAGTATCTTGAACATTGTGAAATGCTTTTTTTTTTAAATATGATATGAACCTCTAAATGAGGCATTGCCCCAACATATTATACCATAGCAGAGTTTCATACCTGGCAATAACATAGAGTCAGCAGTGTATCTTGACTAATAACAGCTAAACAATAAAATTTGATGTTTTAATATTGATAATACTATACTTCAGATGACGATGTAAAATAGAATATGTCCAATATTGAACATGAAAAATTATATTCAGTCATTGTATGTTAAGCGTAGATTTTGTCTCGAGCCGGATCGGCAACCGCCTTCGTTCGTTTTTCGCGCGTTCGTCGCGCACATTCGGCCACCCCACGGTCCAGGACGGCACAGGAAATTCTTAATAATTGGTGTTTGTTTCAGGTACGGGGCGCAGCGTCCCCACGACCCCTCTGCAGTCGTCCCCACAGGAATCCATCCCTAACGTTGCCGAGGAGCAAGGCGACAGACAGACCACGCAGAGCGACGGTAAGTCTGATTTGTTTGCTTCTAAGTTTGTGCATGAATTGTTCAGAATCGAATGGCACGATTTCAGTTGTGTAACAGGAAAATTATACGGGGCTTATTAAAAGTATCCGAAGAGTCAGTGAATAGATCGATTTGAAAATGTACCTCTGGCCGGTGACAGCCTCCGTTTTCTAAACGTAATGCCCTCTATATTGCAATTTTTTGTATTTTACTAAACATTTTAAATATTTTTTGTGTTATACATATCTTCCATATCTAAATTCAATTGTTTTCTATAAAGTGAGGCTTAAAAATTGACATTTTTGATTATTTGCCAAACGACACATTTCTTTTTGTAAGTGTAACATTTATTTTTCAAGATGGTGATTCTAGATATCCAAAAACATATTTTCTCAATTCCGTGGGTCTGTTTGTCGGTCTGTGTTTCTGCCCGTCGAATTGGAGCATACCTAAAAAATTACTTACCCAATTAACTTCAAATTTTGGTCAAAAATTATTTAATTTATTTAATGTAAGGACGTAGCCCATGCACGCATCGGACAAGTGGCCCTTCAGATTCAAATAAATAAATAATGAAGTCAATAACTCTAAGAAAAAATATGTCAGATCAGCAAACAAAAATTACCAACAAGAAAGATTTTCAATTGAAATAAAATAATACATGAATAATAATAAAACTACACAACTACATAAACAAAAACGAACATCAATATGGGCCGAACAACGTTATAAAACCAATCCGGTTAACTGCCTTTTCAGCTGCAAAGTCCTTAGTCTGAAAATATCATATTCTGAGAAGTGACGATTGTTATTGTGAACTAGTCGGTCAACAAATGCGCTAAACCCATAATTTGTTCGGTGGTACCTTTTAACAAACAGCTGTGATTGTCTTGTTCTTCTAATAGGAACTAAAAACGGGACTGATCCAAGCAGCACTTCACAGTCAATCCCCCCATTTACCAATTTACACAAAAAGACCAGAAGTGCCTTCTTTCTTCTAAATTCAAGGGTCTGAAGGCCACAAAGAAGAGCTTGATATGGGAAATGCAATTTATGTAAGAGGTATTTTGAAAACCTATTTTGCAGCTTTTCAATTCTGTCGATGTGACACTGGTATGATGGACTCCATATTGTACAATAATATTCTAGAATGCTACGAACCAATGAGTTATAGAGACACCCAATTGCTTTGGTATCCGTTTCGTGTTTCGTATGTCGCTTTATAAAACCCAGTAGTCTAAAACCTTTAAGTACAATGACTTTATTAAGGCGCTTGCCATTTTGTGTATTTTTGTTTTTGCCAACCAAAAAATGTTAACCAAATACATATTTAGCGAATTTTCTTATATAGTCCCTCGGCATTTAAAATATAAAATAATATTAAGTGGCAATCTTAATAATATTGCTTAATATAATAAAAAAAACTATTTTCTTTCTTGTATGTTTGTAAATAGCCCATCGAGATTTAATAGCTCGATAAAAGATACACACATTTTGGTATTCACTGTGTTTTCTGATTTGTTTCATAATGTTGGTGACCTTTGGACCAGCAGGATAAGACCACATTCGACTATAAAGTAACTTATCCTAACCGAGACTATTTATAAGTAAATGTGGTCACACTTGGGTGCACCCGGCTGCACCGTTATCAAGTAAACAATAGAGGGAACTATAGGGAATAGGCCCTCTGTCTTTATTTACTGCTTTTTTACCACATTTAACTATTTCTATTCTCTCAAATGCATCCAATAATCTATTATTAGATCAAAATACAAGAGTTCTAACCACACTACACCACAACTTGTTACGTTTTGGACGCGCGTTTCGCTAACCAAGTTAGCATCATCAGCAAATGATACAAAGTAAAGTAACTTATCCTAACCGAGACTATTTATAGGTAAATGTGGTCACACTTGGTTGCACCCAACTGCACCGTTGTCAAGTAAACAATAGAGGGGACTATAGGGAATAGGCCCTCTGTCTTTATTTAGTGCTTTCTTACCACATTTAAATATTTCTATACTCTCAAATGCATCCAATAATCTATTATTAGATACATTTTTAATCAACTTAAGATTATTTATTCCTATTTGATGATTGTTTTCCAAAGCATGTTGGTCAACGCTTGACTTTTCTGTTCTTCGCCACCATATTTTAGATCGCAGTCTTTATAGCTAATTTCATAGATGCCACTCCTCTCCCTCAAGTCGACTTTGTCTTTGGGGTTTCCAAGGAGATTTTTCAAACTATTCTCCGTTTTGTAGGCTACTCTAAAACCTACGTTTTTAAATACTTTTTCTAGATCTCTCGTATATCTGGGATCATATGGGATTACTATGAACTTATTGGGAGCCTCAGGTGCTTGAAGAGTAGTGGCATCTTTTAACATTTTCTTATGCTTATGTCTGTTTACTAATTTATGTACAAAATTATCATTATATCCATTACTTTTAGCTATATTTTTAATCCGATTCATTTCATTGTTAAAACGTTCTTTACTTAATGGAAAATTGACTAACCTGTGAGTTAAGAAATGAAATGCTGCCATTTTGTGTTGACGGCAATGAAATGAGTCGGATGTTATATACCTATCAGTATTAGTAAATTTCCTATAAATATCAAATTCTAATTTATCGTTATTTCTAATAACTAACGTGTCGAGAAAACGTAAAATTAATGGAAGGATATTTATTGTTTAATGTTTCTAAGAAAGTGTCCAAATTTTCTGTTTTATTATCAAAAATAGCAAATATATCGTATACGTATGTATACCACACCCTTGGGAAATACTTGAGTTCTTTTTTGAATTTTCTAATCTGCCCACAAACAAATTTTCAAGGAACGAAGATAAGCTATTGCCCATCGCTCAAGTTGTTTATAATATTTATTGTTGACCTGAAAAAAATTTTGATTCATACATAATTTTGTGATAAGCAAATATTCATCAATAATTTCTTTCTTCAAATTATTGATTTCAAGTAGTTCCTTTAGGTACTTTAAAGCTAGTGGTATCGGTTCACTAGGAAACAATGAGCTTACATCAAAAGATATTAAAATTTCACCTTCTTTTAAGTGAACATTCTTAATTTTATCTAAGAATTCTAACGAGTTAGTAACCTCAAAGTTATCATACGAGATATTTAATTTGCTGAATTCTTCTACTAACCATTTTGAAATATTGTACGTTGGTGATCCAACAGCTGAAACAATAGGTCTCATGGACTTCCCAGGTTTATGGATTTTGGGAAGGCAATACAGTTTAGATAACTGTGGGTTACTATGAGTTAGTTTGAATTTTAGTTTATCGGACAAAAGGTTTTTACACTGTTTTAAAGTTCTTTTTACTTCTGTTATCATTTTTGATAACGGGTTTTTCTCAATTAAATCGTAAGGACCAGTTTGAATCAAATTGTCTACTCTTTCAAAATAATCTGTTTTGTCTAGTGTAACAACCTTATTTCCTTTGTCAGCTTTTAAATAAAAACATTCCTTTTTCTTCAGTCCCTGGATAACTTCAGTATTTTTACGAGAAACATATTTTGACTTGTTGTTAACAACGTTTTTTGAGATTTGATTTCTGCAAGCCTCTCTAATGAATCCCTTAGTTGACTCTGGCACATATTGAATGGAACTTTCGATATTCCCTATAATAGTTGGTAAACTATTTTTTACTGGAGGCTTTGCAAAATTAAAACCTTTATTCAAAAATTTCTCTATTATCAAAGGACTGAGAAGAAAGATTTTCTACAATGTTCTCGACTTCCGAAGAAATTTGTTTTTGTGTTTTCAACTTTCTCAGTTTGTTTTTAAGTGAACACATTTTCTTCAAAAATTTGGCATCGATAACTACGAACATTTTTCTTTGGAAATCTAACCACTGTTCAAATTCTAAATTACTAAGCTTATAAGTGAGCTTTTTTAAATAATCCGTATGCTTCAATTTCAAGCATACTTCGTTTGCTATACAGATTTTTAATTTCTAAATCTAGCCACTTTTGTTTGGCAAAAGATTCAACCTTCCCAGTAACGGGTGATTGTTTAGGGATCTTGACTGAAATGAATTTAGGGAAAACTGAAAAAGACTTGCATGATTTTAGAAACCAAATATCTGCTGCTATTAACCTAATCTTAGTAAAGTACTTACAAAAAAAATATAGCTAAAAGTAATGGATATAATGATAATTTTGTACATAAATTAGTAAATCGACATAAGCATAAGAAAATGTTAAAAGATGCCACTACTCTTCAAACACCTGAGGCTTCCAATAAATTCATAGTTATCCCATATGATCCCAGATATACGATAGGTCTAGAAAAAGTATTTAAAAACGTAGGTTTTAGAGTAGCCTACAAAGCGGAGAACAGTTTGAAAAATATCCTTGGAAACCCCAAAGACAAAGTCGACTTGAGGGAGATATTGGCCAAACTAAACGCTCCATAAACATTCGTTTTAAAGAACACATGGCACATTTAAGATACGGAAGAACAGAAAAGTCAAGCGTTGCCCAACATGCTTTGGAAAACAATCACTAAATAGGAATAAATAATCTTAAGTTGATTAAAAATGTATCTAATAATAGATTACTGGATGCATTTGAGAATATACAAATAGTTAAATGTGGTAAGAAAGCACTAAATAAAGACAGAGGGCCTATTCCCTATAGTCCCCTCTATTGTTTACTTGACAACGGTGCAGTCGGGTGCAACCAAGTGTGACCACATTTACCTATAAATAGTCTCGGTTAGGATAAGTTACTTTAGTTTATGTCATCTGCTGATGATGCTAACTTGGTTAGCGAAACGCGCGTCCAGAACGTAACAAGTTGTGGTGTAGTGTGGTTAGAACTCTTGTATTTTGATCTATCTTCCACCACAGGTTCCAGAGTTAGGACTCAATCTATTATTAGATTTCTGTTCTTCCGTATCTTAAATGTGCTATGTGTTCTTTAAAACGAATGTTTATGGAGCGTTTAGTTTGCCCAACATACTTTAGATCGCAGTCATTACAGCTAATTTTAAAAACTCTTCTTCTATCATCGATTACATGGCGTCTGATTTTTCTCCATCAGAGGTGCATTCACAGGTCTATAACTCAGGTCTTTCCGATCACGAGGCGTTAATTTCCAGGTTTAGGCCCTTACCAAGATCTCGCCATCGGGGCAGAATTTTCTCGGCCGCAAATTTCTCAGTATTTCATAATATTTGCTTTAACACCGATTGGAGTTTTGAATCTAATAATGTCAACACAAATTTCAGAACTTTTTTAAATAAAACTTTAAGTGCTTTTAACAAGACCTTCCCGCTTAAGAATATCAAACCTAAGCGGCATAAACCGTGGACCACGAAAGGAATACGAATTTCTGCTCAAAATATGCGCTCGCTTTCATATATAAAAAAATTCACCGACTCCTTTCTTATTCTCGACTACATCTCTAACTATAGGAGGATCTACACTACTCTTATTAAGTCAGCAAAAAAATTACACTACCGAAAACGTCTAACAAACTCAAATAACGTTTCAAAAGAAACCTGGTCCATCATCAATAACCTCAGAAACAAATCAAACCCTGTGACTCAGATCTTGCCAGGGGCTAATGATCTAAATGATTATTTTATTAATGTAAGCAAAAATGTTACCTCTAGTATCTCGCCAAGTTTGGACCCTCTTTCGTTTCTCCCTCCTTCAAAAAATTTAGCTGATAGCTTTTTCTTAAGTCCCGTTAGCAACACTGAACTATTGAAGGTAATAAATAATATCAAAAGTAAATCTTCGTGTAACACTGATGGCCTATCAATTAGAATATTCTTGAACTTGCCACTCCCAGTCATAGAGGCCCTTACAATATTAATAAATGAGTCCTTTATAAAAGGTGTATTCCCTGATTGCCTTAAACAGCTATAATTATTCCACTTCATAAAGACGGCGAAAAAAACTCACTCTTGCAATTATCGCCCAATTGCACTACTACCAGTGCTATCAAAAATCATCGAAAGGCTACTGAAGAATCGTCTTATGCCATTTCTCCTGAAATATCAGATAATATCCCCGGACCAGTTCGGATTTCTACCCAACAAGTGCACCAGTGACGCCATGTTCACGTTGCTTAGAGGCGTCTACTTATCTCTCAATAACAACCACCCAACTGCCTCAGTTTTTTGTGACTATGCGAAAGCCTTTGATTGTGTTAGTCATGAAATTCTGATAAACAAACTAAATTTTTATAGAATTCGTGGTACTTCTTTAAATTGGTTCAAATCTTATCTTGGGAAAAGGCAACAACTTGTAAGGGCTAATGGTTCCGATTCTGATTGTAAGTTGATTACAAGTGGAGTCCCTCAAGGTTCAGTCTTGGGACCTATTCTTTTTTTGTTATACATTAATGATATCACGAACCTTTAAATTAATGGAAGAATTTCCCTTTTTGCTGACGACACAAGCATAACTTGGAGTGATTTTGATACGTCTTTACACTCTAGTATCTCCAAAGACTTGGTTATAATTAAGGCTTGGTCCGATTCCAATATGCTTTGTTTTAATGTCGATAAAACGGTGGCGTTATCTTATAAGGGAACTTTACAACCACTTCAGGTATATAACAGCAATATTGAATATGTAGAGTCGGTTAAATTCCTGGGTTTAAATATAAATAACAACCTAAAATGGTCTAATCATATTGACACCTTAACTAAAAAACTTTCTACCGCCTGCTTCGCCATTCGATCAGTTTCAAAAGAACTAGACGTTCCTTCTGCCAGACTTACTTATTTCTCTTTATTTGAATCCCACCTCCGCTATGGCCTTCCCTTTTGGGGCTGCTGTACCACCGAGCAATTTCGTAGTATTTTTATGCTTCAAAAGAGGGCCATTGGTTATTTGTTTGGTCTAAATAATAGAGCTCACTGCCAATACTATTTCAAAAAACATGACCCTCCCAGAAAGGCCACAACATGTATACCCTACCAGAAACTCTAGGCATGATATATATCTTCCCATTCCTTCCTCAGAATTAATAAAAAAATCAATTATTTACAACGCCATAAAACTTTACAACAATCTGCCAGTACATTTAAAAACTACCCCTATGCTTGCACAATTTCGAAAAAACACCAAAGCATACCTCATTGAGAGACCATTTTACAGCGTTAATGATTTTTACAGCGAGTGAGTCTCTTTAAATTGTCACTAAATTCGCTTGTTTACTTAAATCTTTTGTGAGTCATGTCCTAACTCGTAGCATAGAATTTTGAAAATCATCATATAGAGAAAAGAACTGTCGAACATTCACTTAAAACTTAATTATTTTTGTTAGGTATTGGATTAAAAACAAAATTTAATTCTTTTTTGTATACTACATTTTACACTAGTTCATTATACCTTCTGTTTAATATCACAATTATTTGTATAACTATAATAACATAGAGTTTAAGGTCGCATAGTTGCAATTTTGATTTCAATGTCATCGAAATCATTCACCTCGTACATGTGTGTTTGTTTACTTTTATAAGGTTATTAGGATTCATTAACTGTTTTGCGGCAATGTTATGTTATATTCTAACGTGTGTTTTACGATTTGGTAAATTGATAATTTACATTTTTAAAAAGCATTGACGTATCGAAATTCTTTTCGATTAATGTTTTGATATGTCTTATTTTAGGTATATTTTGCTTTGTCCATAAAATTGTAAAATTTTTGTGCGGCAATAAAGCATACTTTTGTTTGTTTGTTTGTTTATAGATGCCACTCCTCTCCTTCAAGTCGACTTTGTCTTTAGGGTTTCCAAGGAGATTTTTCAAACTGTTCTCCGTTTTGTAGGCTACTCTAAAATCTACGTTTTTAAATACTTTTTCTAGACCTCTCGTATATTTGGGATCAAATGGGATTACTATGAAATTATTGGGAGCCACAGGTGCTTGAAGAGTAGTGGCATCTTTTAAAATTTCTTACGCTTATGTCTCCATAAACATTCGTTTTAAAGAACACCTGGCACATTTAAGATACGGAAGAACAGAAAAGTCAAGCGTTGTACATGCTTTGGAAAACAATCACCAAATAGGAATAAATAATCTTAAGTTGATTAAAAATGTATCTAATAATAGATTATTGGATACATTTGAGAATATAGAAATAGTCAAATGTCGTAAGAAAGCACTAAATAAAGACAGAGGGTCTATTCCCTATAGTCCTCTCTATTGTTACATTGCACATTTACCTATAAATAGTCTCGGTTAGGATAAGTTACTTTAGTTTATATCATCTGCTGATGATGCTAACTTGGTTAGCGAAACGCGCGTCAAGAACGTAACAAGTCGTGGTGTAGTGTGGTTAGAACTCTTGTATTTTGATCTATTTCAATACACATTTTCTCGAAAACAGTTGAATTTGGGTTCAAAGAATATTTACATTGTACAGCGAAATAGAAAGATGCACAACATATAGGGATTTAGGATGTTGCCACCTGTTTAGGATAGAAGCGGCTACAAAGTGCAGTGAAAAATATTTTAGAACGAAAATCTGTGTTTACCTGTATCCTGAGCCAATTTTTCAAAGTAATTTATTTATCGGTTTCCGAGATACTTTTAATAGGCCACTGGGTTGGCGCACGTTGAGTATCTTCAATGCTGCCACTAATAAAACTAGAACGCGTATTTGAAATTTTCTTCATTAGATTGTATGCGGACAAAATTGTTTAAAATCACTAAGCCTCTTTGGGAAGATATGACCCTTACTTTGTTAGCTATCAGTAATGCAATTTTTTTTCTGTAAGATTCCCTACTTTACAACAAACGAACTTACAACGTATGTGCTGCAGAATTGCTTCTTATACTTTATTCTTAAAATAATCTCGTCAAAAAGAATAGTACAGGATGACTCCCCTGTATTATTCGTCTGAAAACTGTCTTTTCTAGAACATGTCACACGTTTTCAAAATGAAGATTCATCCTTTCGGAACAAATAAATTGTTAACTTTAGTTATGAAGTTTTTTAGAAGTGCAAAATTGAAACAAGTTCGTCCATATTTCATATGAGCTTATTAAAGATACAGTCTTTGTATCAGGCAATTGTCAAAGAAAAACTTAAGGTGGCACATAATTATTAAAAATTAAATAATTAAATTAAAATGCAAAACACACATTATGCAGTGTGTCCCAGATTCGCTTCTCTATACAGGGATCTCAGCTCCTATTATAGCTATAGCAAAGGTTAAATGGGGAAAGTTTTAGAGGAAACTTATTGCATTCGATATCCGGCTTCAGATTTACGATCGATCAATTGTTTTTGGAAATATCGGGGAAAAACCGAAAATGGCGGATTTTTGGCCAGTATATCCAGAACGGTAAATTGGGCAGCTGCCAAAATATGACATTATTCGGACACATTAAGACAAATAAGATGGCGTATACGACACGTCTTCATTGTTTTTTGTTAACCCGCAACCCGCCTCAACTTTCATTTTTCTTATGGCCGCCATATTGGATTTTTCGATTTTTGGAAAGAGCCTAAAATTTCCAGTCTAGTGATATCTCACAAGTGCATTAAAGATTTTAGTATCATCGAAATATTACACTTCGTAAAGTTAGGTTTCAGTTTTTTCTAAGGGAGGCCATGATTTAAAGTAATGTTAGCTCTCAATGCTTTTCTAAGGAGGCCATGATTTATCTGTAACAAAATTGGATTTTGACTTTGACGTTAAGTTAAATAGTTGAAAGTATCAAAGTGTGTTTTAATATGTAGTAGGTACGCTTTTATCCCAATAAAATGATAAATCTGACACATAAATTGACAAAACCTATAGAAAATGGCCGGCATTCCGTATTCAAATGAAGAAAAGGTTGACATGTTAGCTCTGTACTTTCAATCATAGAGAAACGCCGACGTTACCTCAGCAAGGTATTTGGAGATATACCCCGAACGATGGCAGCCTCATAAAACCCAATTCAGGAAAATCGTAGTGAATTTAATTAACCATGGTGCCTTCGAACAACCTAGAAGCGGATACAGTAATAACAATGAAAATCGAGACAGAAACATTTTACAAGCCATCAACGAAAATCCTAGTGCATCGGTAAGAACTGTAGAACAGGAAACCAATGTGCCAAAATCAACAGTACAGAGAGTTTTAAAAAAGAATAAGTACCATCCATACAAACCCATAATAGTACAAGGACTTAAGGAAACTGATTTTCCACTCCGACTACAGTTCTGTGAGTGGTATACTAGGAGATGTAATGAAAATCCTGATTTTGTAAATCATGTCTTGTGGTACGATGAGAGCAGGTTCACGAATTGTGGAGTCTGTAATAGGCACAACCGTCATCATTGGGCTATGCAAAATCTCACGAAGTGGCAGAGAGACGTCTACAGATCAGATTTGGAAGTAACGTTTGGTGTGGGATCATTGGTAAGTTAATCTAACTAATCTTTTTTAAATAGGCACCAAATGATGGTCAAATAATAATCTTTCTTTTTCGTTTAGTTCTTTAGTGATACTAAAAGAGTATAGTCTAGTAAAAAAAAGTAAAACGTTCTACTCTAGTTAGTCAACTTAGTTTTTTGATATTGTATTACATTTTTATTCAATCATTTTATATTGTAGTTTCGAAGAACATATAAAAATAGAATTGGGTTCTATAAATTTATTAACATTTTATCTAAATTTTCTGCAGATTTAGCTAATTCTGTAAAATTATAAGCCTAGTTCTTGCGTTATGAAAAAAATACCATATTAATCAATTTTCATTATGATTTATAGAAAGGCGTTCAGCTGTATTTCCGAATAATTTAAATTTTAAAGCGCAAGGGGTTTGTTCTTTTGATATTTTATGTTTTATTAAGGCACGGTGTACTTCTTTAAGATTATTATATCACTGAAACAAATTGATTTAGTATTTCCGAAATTAATATGCAATACCAACAAAATAATTTATTACGGCTATTAGTTCCCGCTAACCAAATATGTTTTTCTTTTTCATAATAAAGCTGAATAGGTTTCAACTGTATATAAGCTCATTCATTACGGGATGTTTCGATAATTATTTTTGGGAAGAAAATATCTACTTTTTAATAAAGATGATTTTCCCTTTATAATTTATAGTTTCTAGTACCACACGGCCCACCCTGCCGCTCTTGACTGTTGGGCACCTATTTATAAATTATTAATCATTTCAGGAAATCGACTTATTGGACCATTTTTGTTTGACTACAACCTAAACAGAGGTACCTAAAGCTTTTGCGAAACTAGGTTGTACCAGCCTTACGAGCTATGCTAAGGGAAGATGAATTAAGAAGAACTTGGTTTCAAAGAATAATTTCTTTAAATGGTCCAATATCTTGGCCTCCTAGATCCCCTGACCTGTCGCCCTTGGATTTCTACCTCAGGGGTCACACGAATTGTCAAAAATGTCTCGATGCAAATGGACGTCATTTTGCAGATTTGTAAATTAATGTTACCCACTTACAAAGTAGTTAAAGCTCATTTAGATTTTTAAGTCGTTATTTACGTTCATGTTGTATTGAAAATTCAGTGCGTTCAATACATTAGTTACTTATTAATGTAATCTTGTGACAAATAAATCATGGCCTTCTTTAAAAACATTGAAACCTAATTTACGAAGTGTGATATTTTGATGACACTAAAATCTTTAATGCACTTGTGAGATATCACTAAACTGGAAATTTTGAGCCTCTTTCCAAAAATCGAAAAATCCAATATGGCGGTCATAAGAAAAATGAAAGTTGAGGCGGGTTGCGGGTTAACAAAAAACAATGAAGACGTGTCGTATACGCCATCTTATTTGTCTTAAAAATGTGTCCGAATAATGTCACATTTTGACAGCTGTCAAATTTACCGTTCTGGATATACTGGCGAAAAACGAAATCCGCAATTTTCGGTTTTTCGCCGATATTTCCAAAAACAGTTGATCTATCGTAAATCTGAAGCCAGATATCGAATGCAATAAGTTTCCTCTAAAACTTTCCCCATTTAACCTTTACTGTAGGTATAATAGGAGCCGAGATCCCTATATAGACAAGCGAATCTGGGACACACCGTATGTTAGGTAGACAAACAACAATGACGAGATGCGGTTAAGTTCTTGAGTCGAACTGAGTTTGTCAGTTGCATATACTATATAGAATTTAAAACAAACATGGGTTTGCTTTGAATTATATACAGTGTGTCCAGAATTCATGTCCCTTTATGAAGATCTTGCTTATAAGAGAAATTGTTGAGTGGGAAAAGTTTTAGACAATTTTGTTACAAGCTGAATTGCATCAGCGGATGGATTCTAGCTATTATAGTTCTTCAGATAACAATAAAGTATTGCATTTTTAGAATTATGCTCTTTTTTATTCTGCAAAAGTTTTAAATCTGTAAACACTTCCTCAACTCAATTTTTGTGCAAAACATTGTGATGCTGTTAGATTTTGAAAATGGCTTTTCGTAAATAAGTATCATCAGCTTTTACTTTTAAATACGCACCTGGATTTTTTATTTTGTTCTTACAAACCATTGTCTCATATGGGAGAATCTTAAATATACTGTCTAAATATTAAGTCTGATGTGTTGTCAGTTTTGGGAGATCAAATGACTCTTAAAAACAATAAAAAATCCGGGTTCCTTTATAAAATACAACATTGATGATGGGTGTTCGTTTACGAAACGTCGGAATAAAAAATCTGCAACACCATAAAATTGTATGCACTCTGTTGCTGGTCCAAATATGCACACGCTATTGAGCTAGCAACCGAATTGTCTAAAACTTTCCCTATTAAGCCAGATCCCCAGAGTGGAATTCCGGTCAATCCATTTAATATATGCCATATGCAACCAAAAACGCGCAGTTCAGTTCAAGGCCTTAGCCGCTTCTCGCATTGACGCGCAGCTCTCGTCCAGTAAAAATCTGTCTAATTTAATGACTTTTCTTTTCTAAAGTTGGACGCGTCAGAAAGAAGGCTCATCCCAAGTAACGTTGCGTGTTTCCGTTTGACAAAGAACAGAAGATTCATTATTCCAATTGTTCTAGTTCCTAGAGAGGTTTCCAGATTAAAACTGTCTCATTTTTTTTATTTGACTTTTCGCTCAAATCTATATCTATTTGAGAGATGTGACTCAAAAAATATTTTTATTTTGATAAGTTTGGTATGTGAAAAGATTTGGGTAAAATGGTACATTTGGGATCAAAACCGCAAACCACAATATTTTTTTTTCAGAATAATCCTGGTTGAGTTCAGTCATTAAGAGGTTTAAAATATTTTTTGCGACACATCTGTACCTTGGTAGAAGTTAAACATTGTTGATTATTTATTTCTTATTACGTTGAAATTAAATATTAAGTAGTTATCCAACATTTATTTATAAATTATAAGTAGTTTGTTCTATGCCATTCATTGTGGTAACAAACTAAACGTAAGCAGTTGCATTTTACTTGTACTAGAATAAGTGTAGTCAGGTTTAAATTTAAAAGGTACGTTTTATTTCTAACGTTCTTCACGTTCTTAATGTTTTGTTGCTAATTTGCTAAATTGTTTTATTGCTAATTTGCTAAATTGTTTTATTGCTTTAAAAATGTAAACTGTTGCCTATATTCTCTCAGAACTCTGTAGTGGATCAATTAGTGGAGTAATTTTCGCAAAAAAGGAACTATTATCCCCCTATGGCTGGATTACAAAGGAAGGGTACCTGAGTTTTTTCATTTCAACATTATTCAAATCTGTAAACGAACACAACCCTGAATAAGGCTATAAAAAATTAAGTCTTCTGAACTACCAATAACAAAACATATGCCATTAATAGCTATTAAAAACCCAAATTGGAACTTTGGGGACCTCCAGATGCACTAGTATAAACATCAAACCTGGCACCCTTGGCTTTGACATATTGTTGTCTATTATTCGAATAAGATCTAATTAAATTAATTAAGTCATTACTTACATTATTTTCAAAGAGGAATTTTATTACAAGACCATGTCTGATCCTATCATATGCCTTCATCATATCTGTAAAAATGACATCAACTGGGTTGCTTGTTATTAAATGCATAGTGGACAAAGTGGCAAAACGTAATTAAATTGGTTAATGTAAGTAGATTTGTTGGATAAAAAACCATGTTGGTATTTAGATATGTTATGTTCAACTTCATCATATAATCTATCAAATATAGCTATCTCAAACACTATAGATAACCGCATTCAAGATATGACTGGTTTATAATTTATTATTATATTAATTACCTTACTTGTGAGCCAATCAATAGAATATATTGAACCTTGTAGACTAAGATTAAAAATGTGAAAGAGAGGTTCTATCAATAAATATCACAGCCGTTAATTATGTGTCCAGGCAACCTATCAAGTCCAATAGATTTGTTACCTTTTTTTAATGGCTTCCCTAATCTCTTGTTCTGAAAAGGACCTATTGCAGAAATAATATTTCACAGAAACTTCTTCCTGATCCGCTGGTATATCATTCATAAAGACAGAACCAAAGAACTGGGCAATATTTGCAATATTTTTTTAACCAGATGCAGAAATATCATTATAAAAAACTCGAGTAGGTATAGCAGCATATTTTTTTTTACTTCGAATGTAAGACCAGAAATATTTAGGATTCATTAAAAGACTTTACTCTACTTACTTATTGCTAGTTCTGTCAAGTACACAGAGTATATAAAAATACCAGATAGCCAATATAAATATTTTATGAATGGTTAGAAAAAACGCTCGACAGGAAAAGTCTTATGGTACCTATTTTCACTGTTATTACTCATCGCATAAAAAGAAAAACTTTTCCCCTTTTTTTATTTCTTTCTTGTTTGAGGGGCATTTTAATCAGAGTTGAATCTAATTACTTTTGATCTACGTATATGAATCATACGATAGATAAAATGAATTAAATAATACTCAATTGTAAACTGTATTTACATTTGAAATTAGTCGTGAACGAGTACTAGAACAATCACTATTATCACTTTCTTTTTCTGCAATTGCCCCCAGTGGGTGTTCATTAGTGTCACAATCCCTTGTATTTTCAAATTACATTTTCTACAGGTTGCTTTTCTTCCAGTTTTCCCCTCAAATTTATTGAACTTTTCAATAAAATATTGCCAAATAGGATTTTTTTTGTGCCTCCGCTTCTATGAGACATATCAAAACACTATTCAGACAAGGGGTAAGAAACACGAGTCTTGCTACTAATTTGCGGAGGGTGAAAAGACAGTTACAGTTTCTTGTCCTCACTAGAGAAATTATTTCAATTGAGAGTCTAAACAAGAAATATTTTTGGTGGAGTAAAGAAAAATAACTTAATAATAATTGTTATAATTGTCTGTTATTGCCATGTTTAATGAGAAATTTATTTGTTTCTTCGTTAATTAATCCTAGTGGTTCAGAACATTTTGTATTTACCATTTTTTGGGGTGGTCTGTCAAAATATAACACCCTGTACAATAGAAAAACTCAGGAGTCTCTTGCTTTGTGATTCCATCAAGGTGTTTATACGCTGACTCCACCAAATATAGATTTAAATTTAACATATAGGAAGTGTTAGCCAGAACTTAACAGTCGGTTCTGGGCATTGAATGGCATAGAAACATTATTTTTATAAAAAAAATTGGCAGACTGAATAGATTTCTGCATTATGATATTATTTGCATTTAGCATTACTTGTCACTTGTTTGTTACTTTTGTGCTGTTCATTAGGTGCTGTTAGTCTTTTATTTTTTCACATAGTGCTTTTCAATAAACTATTATTTTGTATCATTTTGTAGTTTCATATGTATTCATATAAAATCCCGCCTATATAATATGGCTGCGAGGTTTGAAAACCTGAAAATTTGTCAAAAAGAGGAAATAAAGAGGACACATCCTAAAAGAATTTATAAAGATTGGCGTTTTTACAACTTTTCAGTATATGATATTCTGTGAAAGATACGTTTAATCATTTTATAGTTTCATATGTAATTCATATACAGTCCTGCCTATACAGGGTGATTCATGAGGAAATGTCAATACTTCAGGTACATATTCAGGACCAAAAAATAAACATAAAAGTCTATATAAATAAGTGTCCGCAAGGCCTTAGTTCTCGAGATACATGGTGTTACAAGTTTTTATTTAATTTTCCTATTTTTTAAGTAAAATCTATGATAATGTAAATAATGGAGTGAAAATTGATATACGGCGGTTTTTTTGGTATGACAAATTCGAATCTAATATTGGTATGGCTCTTACTTGTAGGGGGCGCCATCTACATGTCTTTCTACTTCTTCGAACAATCACAACTTTTTGGTACAGTCTTGTATTACATTTTTGAGCAAAACAAATTATTCCCTTGCCATTTCTACGTCAAAAAGGTATACCTATTAAAAGTGGATACGAGCAACCGTTTTCGAGATATTTGGATTTAAAACAGTTTCGGCGCATGTGATTTTTTTTATCAAATTCACATAAAGTAGTACGCATGTATTGTAAAAAAATAGAAGTGTGCCTTGCCTGACAGAACAACTGCTGGTTGGTGTTCTCATCGTTTTTTCTGTTACTTAGCAATAGTAGTATCAGTTAATAATAAGATCAAATTTTTTCACTGTCAATTTCTGTTCATAACTTTTATTATCTGACAATAATCATTTAAGAAACTTTAGATCTAAATACGTCATTATGCCTGTGATATTCTCGCATCGTGAATATGCAGATATGATATTCGTCTATGGCTTCTGCAATGGGGTCGCATTTCAAGCAGTCGCGGAGTACCAGCGTCGTTTTCCAGATAGAAGAGTTTTTCAACAAGTTTTCACTACTGCTGGAGAATCTGGGATGTTTCCAAGTGCGAAAATTGTATCTGAAAGGGAATCGGGACCCAACGTTGAAGTAGAAGAGGCTATACTCAATGCCGTCGAAAATGATCCAAGCATAAGCACTAGGCGGATTGCAGATACTTATCAAATTACACAATCGTCTGCGGGGAGAAATCTTCACATTAATTGTTTATACCCATTTCATTTACAACGGGTTAAACATTTGCAGGAGGGTGATTTTGAGTTGAGAATGCAATTCTGTAACTGGATTAATGAAGATCGAAGGTTGTATAGATATGTTTTGTTCACTGATGAAGCACAGTTCACGCGTGATGGTATAAATAATCTTCACAATGAACACCGGTGGTCCTATGAAAATCCTCACGCTACAGTAGAACATAATTTCCAACATAAATTTAGCATTAATGTGTGGTGTGGAATGTTAAATGGTCATTTAATTGGTCCATTTATAATCGACTTTCTTGAAAATCACTTGCGAAATCTGTTAGAAGATGTTCCCCTTAATGTAAGACAAAACATGTATTTGCAGCATGATGGAGCCCCTGCACACTACAGTTTACTTGTAAGAGATTTTTTAAACCAAAACTTTCCAAACCGATGGATTGGTCGGGGAGGTCCGGTTAATTGGCCACCTAGATCGCCAGACCTTAATCCTTTGGATTATTGTCTTTGGGGATGGTTCAAATCACTGGTATATTCCATTAAAGTAAATACAAGAGAAGCATTATTGGAACGGATAACAAACGCAGCACAAACACTGAGAAATGCGCCCGAATGTATCCACAGAGCAACCCGAGCTATACACCATAGAGCTGACCTGTTCTTAGAAGCAAATGGTGGAATTTTTGAAAATTATAAAACGTAACCTAGATTTTATTAAAAACAACTTAATAATAACAATTTTAATAAAGATTAAATACCTTTTGTTTAGTTTATGTCTGAGGCACTGAATACACACCTCAAAAAAATGTGTTAGTCTTTTCAAAGTTTTTGTGCCACGATGCGTTTAAATTTGGACAAAATAACAAACTTAAAATTTTGCGATAAAAATTACATGCGCCGAAATTGTTTTAAATCCAAATATCTCGAAAACGGTTGCTCGTAACCACTTTTAACAGGTACCTTTTTGACGTAGAAATGGCAAGGGAATAATTTGTTTTACTCAAAAATGTAACACAAGACTGTACCAAAAAGTTGTGATTGTTCGAAGAAGTAGAAAGACATGTAGGTGGCGCCCCTACAAGTAAGAGCAATACTAATATTAGATTCGAATTTGTCATACCAAAAAACCCCCGTATATCAATTTTCACTCCATTATTTACATTATCATAGATTTTATTTAAAAAATAGGAAAATTAAATACAAACTTTAACACCCTGTATCTCGAGAACTACGGCCTTGCGGACACTTATTTATATAGACTTTTATGTTAATTTTTTGGTCCTGAATATGCACCTGAAGTATTGACATTTCCTCATGAATCACCCTGTATAATGTGGCTGCAAGGTTTGGTATCCTCAACATTTGTCAAAAAGAGAAAATGCAGGGTTATTTTTTATAATTTGCCACCCCCTGAAAGGCTTATTTTTCCAAGATACAGAGAATAGCTTCCTACGAGATTTATAGGGAATTTCCTAAAGATTTACATGGCGACAATTTAAAAACAAAAGTCGATCGGAAAATCGCTAAATCACCAACAACTTTGTTATTTTGAATGGGACACTCTTGAATTTTATGACTTTTTGGATTCTCCTCATATTCCCCTTTCCAAAAATATAGTCTATATTCGGAACAGTAGTTTTTGACTTATTCCACTGTAAATTTACTACATATAAGAATTTCACAGATATGCAGCCATACTTAAATCGCGGTACCCATGAAAAGATGAAATGTCAACTAAAAACAAAGGAGCCTTGTTGGGTGTGAACGCAATACACAGATACTTAAATCGCTTTACCCATGGATTGTCACCAACAAAAACAAAACAGTAATTTGTAAAAAAAATATATTTAATGTGATTATATATATACTAATATAACGATAACAAACAAACGAACATTTACGTGACCCCCTCCATTATCCAAGCGTTTTTGAAACACTTTCCAGTTTCCTAATTGCTTGAGTAATGAAGCTGGGACATTCTGTATTTAAAACCCTTAATTCATTCACTATTTTTTGTCGCAACTCGTTTAGGTATCCCCACAAAAAATTGTCCAAAGATGTAAGGTCGGGACTGTTCGCGGGCCAATAATTATGACCATATTTGCTAATCCACAAATCATATCGAGCATTTAAAAAACCTGTGACCTCTCGAATGTTGTGTGGTGGTGCGCCATCATGGTGCCAAATTATCTGTTTATAAGTGTTTAAAGAAGCTGCTCGAAAAAATGCTCAATTTCGTTATTTAACAGATGTAAATATCGGACCAATAATTTAGTTTTCCAAGATGCACCACACATTTATTGATTTGTGCCCTTGTCTCTTTGGGGTGCTTGTTGTTTCTATTAAACATTCCGGCTGTGGTAAAACAAGCCTCACCAGACCACAAAATCCTTTTGAATAACAACATATCTTGCCTCAGTCTGGTCAGCATATCCTCTCAGAAGTGGAGGCTTTGGTTAAAATGATCGTTAATTAATAGTTGCACTGGTCTAATTTTATACGGGTGTATCGATTTTTTTTTAGCACTGAAGGGATGTAGAACCTCGATTTTCCGGTTATCCGAAGACGTCCGGAATCGATCTGCTTGGATTTTCTAAAAATTAGTTTTAATTTAACTTTTAGACTACATAAAGAAAGAATTTTTTATCTTCAAAATATAATAATATACAATCAATCGAATTTGCGGTTGGTTCCTTGTGAAACATTTTTAAATAGTGGTTTATTTAAAAAAACTTTGGCTTTTTAATGTTTCATTTATTAGAGAGTTACTCTACATATGTTTTCGGCTTTTTAGGCCTTTCTCAAGAGATGCTTCAGTGAATACTAAACGTAAAATGAGCTATATCTAATGGTGTGCATAATGCAATTTAGTTTTATTGCCTATCTATTTAAAATGGGATTTTTTACATTTATATTATAGGTACTTAGAAGACTGTCTATTATTGGGGTAATTTGGAAATTTTGTTGGTCATTCGTTGTGAGTGAATTCCTTGATAAAGATTTTTTAATTTCAAGTTGTTCTAAAAGATCCAAACGTTTACCTTTATTTTCTTGATGTAATAACATTACATTATCGGTGTCAATAAAATGGTTGTGTTCTATGCAATGAGCCGATAATCCTGTATTTTTAACATTATATAAAATAGAGTTACTGTGTTCTTTTACTCTTGTTTGGATATTTCTACCCGTTTGCCCAATATAGACCGCTTCACAGTCCTTACATTTAACTTTGTACACACATGATTTATTAGACTGACAAATGTTTTCCTTATTATTTATTAAAACACTACCTAAATTTAGTTTATTTACAGAAATTGTGTTGCAACCTAATCTATTAAGCTTATTTGATATTTTGTCACTATAATTGGGAATATAATTTAAAAACCTGAAATTTTTGGTTAATTGAGGCGTGACACTATGAAACTGTCTTCTAAGAATTTTGCGTTTTTTATTCTTTATCATATTATCTATTAGAGATTCATTATAACCGTTATTTCTTGCAATTTGTACATTTAACTCGTTATTATAGTCTTCCGGTTCGTCTCGTCGAATGCAGACCTCTGTGTTGTTAACATAAGTGGTGCCACGTGTTCGGTTTTGCTGCTTTATTTCGGGGGGAAACGGGAGACTTGGTGGAAACTTACAACGTGTGAGGCCTAGTTGTTCCTGCATTCTATCCCGTTCGTCTGCCGCAGTTCTACATAGAATATTAGCGTACGGCCGCTACGTGGCGGGAGTGGGAGGGGTAAGGGGATAGCTTGAAAGAAAGGGTCATCTCGTGATATCAGTAGTACTCTCAAGGGGCACCTAGTGGAAGCCTAGATGCATTTCAAAAATTTAAAGAGGAATTATTAAAGTATTTGAAAGATTCGGGGTAATAGCCTCCGGATATCCTACCGATAACGCCTCCAAACTATGCAGGGTCGACTTCGAGGTCGCCGATTTAACGATTTCTGGCGACTGCCTCGTATAAGTCCTGTTATGTAACAGGCTAAACAGGAATGAAGAAGAAGAACTCGTTATTATAGTCTTCTTTACTTAAGGGAAAGGTTAATAGCCTATGTACGAAACTATGAAAGGTGACATTTTTATTCTCCAAGACTGTTTAGAATGGTTATGAATAACTGTGTCTGTTGTTGTTGGTTTTCTGTATATGTTAAATTTAAGTTGTTTATTGATTCTTTTTATAGTTATATCTAAAAAGTTGATTTCGTTGTTATCTTCTAATTCCATTGTAAACTGAATTTTTAGATTAATTGTATTTAGAAAAACTAAAAATTGGGATAGTCTCCTTTCTGTACTATCCCATATACAGAAAACATCATCGACATAACGAGTCCAATAGATAACATGTGATTTTAAATTGTTATTGTTATTAAATATTAATTCCTCAAAATGTGACATAAATATTTCCGCTAATAAAGGAGAAATGGGTGATCCCATTGGCAGAAAGGTTTATTAATTCTGTTTTTTCTTTTACAGATATTTCCGATTTTTGTATAAGTTTTTCTAGTATATCTAGCAGTTCTTTTGTGGGTATTGATGTAGAGACAAGTTTAGCGTTATTAGGTAACTGTAGATATTCTGTATTTTTTTATAAACTCAAAAGAATTTTTTACTGAATATTTTGAATGAAAATTGGTTAGTTTTGGAAGAATGTTACTTAGTTCTTTGCATAGCTTATAGGATGGAGCATTAATGTATGATACCATAGGTCTAATTGGATTATTTTCTTTATGAATTTTCGGAAGGCCGTATAATATTGGTGGCAAAGGGTTCATTGATTTTAGTTTGTAGTAATTAATACCAGAAAGAACTGTATTATTGTCTTTAATAGCCCTTGTAACTTTATTCTGATATTTAGTGGTTGGGTTATGATTAGTTTTCACGAATTCAGTACAGTTAAGGAGTTCTTGAATTTTTGAATCGTATTCAGCTCTAGTTAGTATGGTGACAGTATTGCCTTTATCTGCTTTGCAAAGTACTAGCTCATTCTGTTCTAGCTTGTTTTTTTAATTTTTTTTATAATATTGGTTGCTCCTTTATTAGCGTTATATTGTATGTTAGTAAAAATATTAGCTATACTATATTTCTGGAGTTGTGATACATTTTCTAGCGAACTAACTGCTAGTTCTGAGTTAACTGCTAGGAATCAAGGAAGAATCAATAAACAACTTAAATTTAACATATACAGAAAACCAACAACAACAGACACAGTTATTCATAACGATTCTAAACAGTCTTGGAGAATAAAAATGTCACCATTCCCTTAAGTAAAGAAGACTATAATAACGAGTTAAATGTACTAAAACAAATTGCAAGAAATAACTGTTATAATGAATCTCTATTAGATAACATGATAAAGAATAAAAAACGCAGAATTCTTAGAAGACAGTTTTATAGTGTCACGCCTCAATTAACCAAAAATTTTAGGTTTTTAAATTTATTCCCTATTATAGTGACAAAATATCAAATAAGCTTAATAGATTAGGTTGCAACACAATTTCTGTAAATAAACTAAATTTAGGTAGTGTTTTAATAAATAATAAGGAAAAAATTTGTCAGTCTAATAAATCATGTGTGTACAAAGTTAAATGTAAGGACTGTGAAGCTGTCTATATTGGGCGAACGGGTAAAAATATCCAAACAAGAGTAAAAGAACACCGTAACTCTATTTTATATAATGTTAAAAATTCAAGATTATCTGCTCATTGCATAGAAAACAACCATTTTATTGACACCGATAATGTAATGTTATTACATCAAGAAAATAAAGGTAAACGTTTGGATCTTTTAGAACAACTTGAAATTAAAAAATCTTTATCAAGGAATTCACTCACAACGAATGACCAACAAAATTTCCAAATTACCCCAATAATACAGCCTTCTAAGTACCTATAATATAAATGTAAAAAATCCCATTTTAAATAGATAGGCAATAAAACTAAATTGCGTTATGCACACCATTAGATATAGCTCATTTTTAGTTTAGTATTCACTGAAGCATCTCTCGAGAAAGGCCTAAAAAACCGAAAACATATTAATTAGCCAAAGTTTTTTTAAATAAACCGCTATAATAATATGGATAATTCCTCGTCCAAGTCAAAATTTGCTCGTCTTCTTTGCCTCTGCAAGGATTTTCTTGGAGTCTTCCGGTTCGTCTCGTCGAGGGCAGACCTCTGTGCTATTAACATAAGTGGTTCCACGTGTTCAGTTTTGCTGCTTTATTTCGGGGGGAAACGAGAGACTCAAACGCTCAGAGTGGAAACTAACGACCCCGCAAGAAAGGGAGCAGACGCTGTGAACGTGTGAGGCCTAGTTGTTCCTGCATTCTATCCCGTTCGTCTGCCGCAGTTCTACATAGAACATTAGCGTAATGGCCGCTATGTGGCGGGAATGGGAGGGGTAAGGGGATAGCTTGAAAAAAAAGGGGCATCTAGTGGAAGCCAAGATGCATTTTAAAAATTAAAAAGTTATATGAAAGACTCGGGGTGTTCGGGAGCTAAGAGCTCGCCATCCGGACATCCTACCTATTGGGCTGGAGAATGGCGCTGAAAGCAAAAAAGTGGCAGCCGACTCCATTTTGAAAAAGAAAGAAAGAAGAAGGATTTTCTTTGTGCGTGGTGTTTTACTCTATATGCAACAGTTTTTCTTGAGGGAACTCTTGCACCAGGATATAGCAGCCTGTATGGTGGCACTAACCTAACACACCTAACCTCTATAAGAAAATAAAGGAAACAACAGGCACGTCTCAGAGACGGGGTACAGGAATAATCTTGGACTTAGATGACAGCATCATTACCGAGACTGACAAAAAACTCGCAAGATGGAAACAGTATATGGAAGAACTTTTCGCAGATGAAAACAACGATAATGTGCAAGCAGTGGCCGGTGAAGAGGGGCCTACCATCACACAGGAGGAAGTCGAGACAGCTATCAAACGGCTAAAAAACAACAAAGCCCCTGGACCAGACCAGATTCATGGAGAAATCCTCAAACTACTGGACCCAGAACAGATAAAACTGCTGACCAACCTATTTAACAAAATCTACACAAGTGGTCAAATACCAAAAGATTGGCTGCTATCGACGTTCATCCCGCTTCCCAAAAAGGCGAACGCAACTAAATGCTCAGACCACCGAATTATTAGCTTGATGAGTCACATGCTGAAGACTCTCCTTAATATCATTCAAACACGTATATATAGAAGACTTGACGAGAAAATAAGCGACACACAGTTTGGTTTCAGGAAGGGACTAGGCACCCGAGAGGCATTATTTTCCATACAGGTCCTGATTCAACGAGCGCGCGACGTCAATGCAGATGTCTTTGCGTGCTTCATAGATTTTGAAAAGGCCTTTGACAAAGTGCAACATAGTAGACTTATCTCAATCCTACGCGAATCAGGAATTGACGACAGAGACACAAATATAATAGCAAAACTATACTTACAACAAAAAGCCACTGTTCGAATCGAAAACGAAACATCAGAAGAGTTTAGTATAAACAGAGGAGTACGTCAAGGATGCATACTGTCGCCCCTTCTATTCAACGTGTACTCGGAACACCTATTTCAAGAGGCACTAAACGACACCGAAGATGGGGTTATAATAAACGGAGAAATAATAAATAACCTAAGATATGCTGACGACACCGTCCTATTGGCGGATACGGCTGAGGGTCTCCAGAGATTGATAGACCGTGTAGAGACTGCATGCAGCAGGTATGGTATGAAGATAAATTGTAAGAAAACACACATACTAATTATCAGTAAAAACGCCATCGACAATCTACAGTTTACCACTAACAATGTAGCTCTTACAATAGCCGAGACAGTTACATACCTAGGCTGCTCCTTGAATAAGGACTGGGATCACTCTCAAGAAATAAGATGCCGCATTGAAAAAGCAAGAAGTACATTTAACAAGATGCGAAACATACTATGCAACCTATCCCTCAACATCCATACTAGGATAAGAATTCTAAAATGCTACGTACTCTCAACCCTACTATATGGGGCAGAAGCATGGACCCTTACCGATGCCTCATGTAAACGCATAGATGCATTTGAGATGTGGTGCTACCGTCGCATGCTCAGAATCTCCTGGACACACCACGTTACAAACGAGACGGTACTGCAACGCATAGATAAGGAACCAGAATTCCTATTAACTGTCAAACGTAGAAAACTTGAATACTTCGGACATATCATGCGAAATGAAAAATACCACCTTCTCCAACTCATCCTAGAGGGGAAAATAGAGGGTCGAAGGTCAGCAGGACGTAGACGGATATCGTGGCTACGAAACTTACGAACATGGACTAGGATGACATCAACAGCTCTATTTAGAGCTGCAGTAAATAAAGTAATTTGGACTAACGTGATAGCTAACATCCACAGAGGATAGGCACTTTAAGAAGATGGGGGCACTGCAATTGACGCATTATTAGCATTTGCGAAATAAAGTTGAATAATTTTTAGTTTTTCTTCTTCAGTAAATTGCATTTTAGATTTCATTAATTTTATTTTCTGTAAAATCAATTTTTACTTCTGAATAAAAGTAAGTGTTTTGTTTTCACATTCTAAGGGCAAAGCTATTTCATCGTTTCATGGGTACCGCGATTTAAGTATGGCTGTTGTCATATGTAGTAACTTTAAAGTGGAATAAGTCAAAAACTACTGTTCCGAATAAAGACAAATTATATATTTTTGGAAAGAGAAGAATGAGCAGAATCCAAAAATGTCAAAAATACAAGGTGTCCCATTTAAAATAACAAAGTTGGTGATTTAGTGAGTTTCCGATCGTCTTGTGTTTTTAAAATTGCCGCCATGTAAATATTTGGGAAATGCCCTATAACTATCGTAAGGACCATTTCTTTGTATTTTGAAAAAATAAGTCTTTCAGGGGGTGGCAAATTATAAAAAATAACCCTGTACATACAGTGAGGAGATAAAGACCGTCGCCGCCCCGTCTATTTTTTGAACCGGTCGATAGATTGCAACGACAATATATGAGCAAATTATCCATTTAAAAAAAAGTAACAGCTTTAAATGTCAAGAAGACAGTTGGGCGCAGTCTCGAAACTTCTTTTTAATGGAATTGGGTCGAATGGTACATTGTTTTAAAGGATTCAGCAGTTCTAAAATGATGACTAATAACAATGTTTCATAATTGGATCATTATTATACTTTTGGAATAAATCAGGGTGTCCCAATAGTGCGTTCTCGGTTGATAGCTTGATAACGGATAGCTATAGAAAAAAAGTTCAAATGCAAAAGTTGTAGAACAATACGGGCTACATTACCTAAAATTATTTTCATTTATACGGGGTGTCTCAAAAATCTGTAGCAAAGCAAAGTTATGTTTTTTCCTATGGGACACCCTGTATATTTTTGCATATTTAGATTCTGCTCGTGATTCTACACATTTTTTGTATGACGTGTCCTATGTCTAAATCTGATAGTTTTTCTAATATCCGCCATTTTGTAAAAAATTATGAATTGCTGTGCCTTTTTTCAAACGACGTGGGCCGTTGGCTTTTTGATATAGGATTATGATTTTTGGCAGGAACATTAACAAAAGTATGGGTTGATTTTCAACGTGAACAAAATTTGTCGGCGTTGTACAGGGGGTCCTAGATAAGTAGGAGAAATTAAAAAAATTAAAAACGTCATATCTTCATTTTTTTAAATGGAATGTATAGTATTTTAATATTTTAGACTATTCGTGACCCAAAACCCTATCTTTCGTTATAAATATGTCCTATACCTTTTTGTCATAGTTTCCGAGATTTTGACATTTTTGTATTTATTATTTGGTTTTCAATGGCAATCGCCTTAGAATTTGCTTTATTATCGAATTTATAGAATTTTCCGAGGAATCCAAAAATGTAATAATATACAGGGTGTTCCATTTAAAATAACAAAGTTGATATCCGAGGGACACTTTTGTATTTCAACTTTTTCTCTGTTATTAAAAATAAAGGAATTAAGGGGGTGGCAAATCTCGGTGAATCACCCTGTATATTAATACACAGTAAAAAATGCAAAATTAAAAATTCAGTCTACTATTTTTCTTTACGTAAAAAGGCAAATAAATATTTTAATTAAAGAGACACAACAGAAAAAGAAGTCCTACAATCACTTGATTAAATGTTCAATATGACCACCATTTCTTTCAACACACACTTGTAGCCGATTCACAAAGGAATTGCTAACTCTATTCAGCATCGCGGCATTAATATTTGTGCATGCATATCTAATTCTCATTTTCATATTCTCTATGGTAGTGGGTGGCGTTTGGTAAACTTGCTCTTTAACAAAACCCCACAAGAAAAAATCTAGTTTTGTGAGGTCCGGAGACCTTGCCGGCCATGATACTGGACCTCCCCTACCAATCCATTTATTTTCATAATTCGCGTCTAAAAATTGCCTCACCTGCCTGCTAAAATGTGCCGGAGCGCCATCTAGTTGGAACTACATCCGCCTCACTAGATTCAAAGGTAATTCGTCAATCCACTCCTTCAAACTGCTTTGCAGTAAATTTAGGAAAGTGTCTCCATTAACTCTATTTTCGGAAAAATAAGGTCCAATGATACGGTTACCGATTATACCAGCCCATACATTAAAAGACCATCTATGCTGTTGATCCAAGGGGATAATGAATCTGGGGTTTTCAGAACTATAATAGTGGAAATTATGTCCGTTGACGTATCCATTTTTATGAAATGTCGCTTCGTCAGTAAATAAAATGTTATTGAAAAAATCATGTTCTTCTCTATTTTTTGCTAATGCCCAAGTACAAAATTCAAAAAGTCTTCGATTGAAATCGTCTTGATCCAGTTGAATATGGTATGGGTGAAATTTATGTTTTCTAATTAATCTATTTGCCGTAGATTTAGCAACACCTCTCTCCTTTTCCAACTGCCTACATGAAATATGAGGATTTTCAATTAAAGTTTGCATAAGAAGATATTCAGTTTCTTCATTTGCGGCTCTTTTTTGCCTTTCCAATTTTTGTTAGTAATCGACACATCCAGTTCTTTGTAATAGTTCTTTGAGTCTGACAAATGATACCTCATGAGGATGACGTTCGGCATTGCTAAACCGTGGCGCATAAACTCTACTTGCTAAAAAACAATTTTGATCACTTGTGTCCAAAACATAAATCATATTAATCAATTCTTCTCTAGAAAAATTCATTTTTAATCAATTTAATAAAATTAAAAATTAATTTTTAATCACACCGTTACTACACAAATACAAGAGTTTGACATTTCGCCATGACAACATTTTCCCCTTTTTCATTTGTTTTTACTTTAGGATTGTCTAAGGCATCTTCGTACATTAAGTTCTAACTAAATGTTGACACTACCTACGCTTCTATAATAGCCAAAGTAGTAAATATTTAAGAATAGTTATATATCTGTTCTAAGTCTTTGGGTCGCGATTCGTAGCACAATATTATGAGCTGAATTTTTAATTTTGCGTCACTTGCAGTGTATTATAATTAGAAAATTCAATTATAAAGCAAATTCTAAGGCGATTGCCATTGAAAACCAAATTGCCATATTTATAACGAAAGAGAAGTTTTGGGTCACGAATAGCCTAAAATATTAAAATACTATACATTCTATTTAAAAAAATGAAGATATGATGTTTTTAATTTTTTTAATTTCTCCTACTTATCTAGGACCCCCTGTACAACGCCGACAAATTTTGTTCACGTTGAAAGTCAACCCATACTTTTGTTAATGTTCCTGCCAAAAATCATAATCCTATATCAAAAAGCCAACGGCCCACATCGTTTGAAAAAAGGCACTGCAATTCATATTTTTTTACAAAATGGCGGATATTAGATTTAGACATAGGACATGTTATACAAAAAAATGTGTAGAATCACGAGCAGAATCTAAATATGAAAAAAAATATACAAAGTGTCCCATAAGGAAAAACCCGACTTTGTTTCGCTACAGATTTTTGAGACACCCTGTATAAATGAAAATAATTTTAGGTTATGTAGCCCGTATTGTTCTACAACTTTTGTATTTGAACTTTTTTTATATGGCTATCCGTTGTCAAGATATCAACAGAGAACGCACTATTGTGACACCCTCTATATATATACATATTTTAAAACTAACACACTTAAAATACTAAGAATAATTAATATAATGTAAAATAAACGGGTGTTACAATAGAACGGTAGTGAAGTACAATAACTATTAACATATCCTTTGTATTTTAGCTTTGATGATGGCACAAATTTGTTGTAATAAAAGCTTATAAAATTTGTCCAAGAAAGCTGTTATTGTTTCATTTGATAAATATAAGGATGAAGTTTATTTAAAATCTTAACGGACGAACGAGGAATATCGCATGTCTCAGCTACTTGCTTAATATATTGTCTAAGAGCTACGACCTGAACTTTCACGTTTTCGCTAATTTTGGGCCTCCCAGATCTTAGGACATCTTTTAGCGTCCCTATAACTTGAAATTCTGATAGTATTTCCTGCACATTGGTCCTTCCGGAAAGCGTTCCTTGAAGAGGCGAACTGTAGCGTGATAATTCCGGATAGCCTCCCGAGAGATGATAACTGCTTCGATTTTATCTTCTAACGAACGAGCCATTTCAATTAAATGATATTTTCGGAAACTTTTAGAACACTCGAAAAGCACGTTTCAAAACGTCAAATATTAGAAAATCAAGGCAACGACAACTAATTGTTGAACTTGGTGGAAAAAAGCGCAGCACGAAACCACGTATCAGAAAATCAAATTTAAAATTGTTATTAATCATGATTGCCGAATCAAATATTTTTGAAATCGGGCGTTGAATTGAGAATAAAAAAACCTTTATAACTATGTATTACTGAACTCCCTCCCCCCTTCTTTAAAAAAAGTTCCTGCGTCCAGCTGTCTTCTTGCATTTAAAGCTGTCATTCTAAATTTCATCACAATTTACAAGTTTTGCAAGTTCAAAACTTAGACAGGTGTCCATGGACTTCACTGTCCTCACTATACTAAAAAGAATATATAAAGATTTTCGTTTTTACAAATTTTCAGTATGACATTGTGTGAAAGATATGTTCACTTTGAGTATGAATGTTAACTTTCGTAAAAATAATGCCATCAACGATATCGCATTTGAAGACAGTACTTAAACGTTTCATATACGAAAGAAATAACCTTTTTCTGCGATTTTTTATTAAACTTCGAAGATTTAGTGGCATTAGTTGTAAATTGCCTCATAGAATTATTGTAAATGGTAAAACGTAAAAAAACTATTTCTTTTTTAAACCGGAAGCAATAAAACACATAAACAGTGTTGCAATTGGGTCAATTTTTCTCTTATAGAATTTTTAGAGATCCTTTATTATATACAGGGTCCTGCAGCTCACCTCCCGTCTTTTATTATACCTTAACCATTTATTTTAGAAAAAATATTTAAAAGCCACTATATGCTGTTGATTAGAGAGCACACTTTAAAAATATTCTTGATTATACAGGGTGTTACAAAAAATAGTGGCGCATAAGAGTTGTATTTTTTTAAATGGAACACCCTATATTTTTTTACATTTTTGAAACGTCTACAGACTCCTAGAATAGTATCTCTCTTTTTTTAATAGTTTCGGAGAAAAAAGGTAAAATCGAAGAAAAAAAAATTATAGTCTACATTTAAAATATTTATAAAAATTAGATAAAGCATCTTAAAAGCTAAGGTAACCTAGTAGCTTACTGCAAAAGGTTTATAGTTATTCTGCTATGAGTATTATAAGTCTTACTTATACAGGGTGACCCAAATTCCATGTCAAACGTTGCAAAATAAAAAATAATTTTTCTCCATTTTTTCAAATGGAACACCCTATATATTTTTTTTCTGTCCGGTACAGAATTAACAGATCAACATTTTTCATTATTACACTTATCTCAAAATTCCTGAAGGTTTTTGAAATATTCTTAAAAAACTAATGTTGTACTTTGTTTTTCAGTACGATAATTGAATAAACTCAATAGTAATGTGGAAAAATGGAATACCCTATATATATTTTTTTTCTGTCCGATACAGAATTAACAGATCAACATTTTTTATTATTACACTTATCTCAAAATTCCTGAAGGTTTTTGAAATATTCTTAAAAAACTAATGTTGTACTTTGTTTTTCAGTACGGTAATTGAATAACCTCACTAGTAATGTTCATAAGTAAGCACCTTCGCGATTTTGAATAATAAATAGGTCAGCGTAGTTATAGCTATGGGAAAAAACCTAAAATCCCAACATTTTTTGTAATTACGTTTACTGCATAAAATTTGAATTACTGCCAAGAGTTAAGCCGTAAAGACGTTTTACATGCTGCAGGTCTTCCTACAAGTTGCAAGAGACTTGCACAAAGGCATACGCTGACACTTGCAATTGAAATACAACTGCCGCTTTACAGTCTGCAAGACAAATTGCGCGCAATATCTTGCAGGTGCAACCCCTTGCTGCAAGAAACTTGCAGCATGTAAAACGGCCTTAACCTTTATTTAATATTATTGACAAGTGTTGCCCAAATTATTAACTAGAATTTAAGTAGGCCATGAAAAACAAATTGTCTAGAAACTGTCAAACAATTAAAACATATCGGCAATTTACTTATTCGTTTTTTAAGTTTTACAAATTGAAATAATTATCGGATTTTTCATATAGTGGTCTTTACCTTCTACGTAGTTCATTTTTCGTTTGTTTGCGTCACTGTTTAGAAGTTTTATTTGAACGTTCTATCGTCATGGAGTACACCCGCGAAGAACTGGTTGATATGGTTTTTGTGTTAGGAGAATCGCATAGAAATGCCTTTTTGGCCAGTAGGATTTATGCGCAAAATTATCCAGAACGAAGGCACCCAGACAGAAGGAGCATGACGAACTTATTAGAGAGATTTATGGCAACGGGAAATGTAAATTATACAAGACCAGTTAGAAATAGGCCCGTTCGAACGGAAGAAAATGAATTAGCTGTGCTATTAGCTGTCACGGAAAATCCTTCTGTTAGCCAAAAAGCAGTCGGGGATGCCGTAGGAGTAAGCGAAAGAACTGTTCAGCGAATTTTAAAGAGCCATAAATTTCATGCATATCATATTCAGTTGCATCAAGAACTCCTTCCAGCAGATTTTGAGAAACGTGTTGACTTTTGTAATTGGGCACAAGCTAAAATTAGGTTAAGCTTTGATTTTTTTGATAAAGTTTTATTGTCTGATGAGGCCACATTTCATAAGAATGGATTTGTAAATCGTCATAACTACCATTACTACGCCGACCATAATCCAAGAATTTTTAGGCAGCTTGATCTACAACACAGATGATCAGTTAATGTGAACATGTTATTGTTCCCCATTTTTTTAATGGACATTTAACTGGAGCCATGTATCTCGACTTTCTAGAAAATCACTTGCCAAATTTGTGCGAAAATTTGCCGGTTAATCTGAGAAATACAATGTGGTTGCAACAAGATGGTGCTCCAGCACATTTTTCGTTGCCAGTTAGGGATCATTTAAATAATAATTTTCCAGATCGATGGATTGGAAGACAGGGAGCAAGTGCGTGGCCGCCCCGGTCGCCTGATCTAACGAAATTAGATTTTTTTCTATGGGGCTACGTTAAGGAAATTGTTTACAACAAACCTCCAACAACTCCCGAAAATATGCAGCAACGGATTAGAACCGCATTTCAAAGTATTACGCCCGAAGTATTAAGAATAGTAGGAAGATCTTTTCATACCCGTCTTCGTTTATGCCTCGAAGAGAATGGAAGACATATCGAACATATGTTCTAAGTAAAAATTAATTTTAGCAATAATTAGATATTTGTTAATAATGTTAAATAAAGCTGTTACACCTTAAGTCGAGCCTTAACTCTTGGCAGTAATTTAAATTTTATGCAGCAAACGTAATTAGAAAAAATGTTAGGATTTTAGGTTTTTCCCCATAGCTAGAACTACGCTGACCTATCTAATATTTAAAATCGCGAAGGTATGAACATTACTAGTGAGGTTATTCAATTATCGTACTGAAAAACAAAGTACAACATTAGTTTTTTAAGAATATTTCAAAAACCTTCAGGAATTTTGTGATAAGTAATAATAATAAATGTTGATCTGTTAATTCTGTATCGGACAGAAAAAAAATATATATAGGGTGTTCCATTTTTCCACATTACTAGTGAGTTTATTCAATTATCGTACTGAAAAACAAAGTACAACATTAGTTTTTTAAGAATATTTCAAAAACCTTCAGGAATTTTGAGATAAGTGTAATAATAAAAAAATGTTGATCTGTTAATTCTGTACCGGTCAGAAAAAAAAATATATAGGGTGTTCCATTTGAAAAAATGGAGAAAAATAATTTTTTATTTTGCAACGTTTGACATGGAATTTGGGTCACCCTGTATAAGTAAGACTTATAATACTCGTAGCAGAATAACTATAAACCTTTTGCAGTAAGCTACTAGGTTACCTTAGCTTTTAAGATGTTTTATCTAATTTTTATAAATATTTTAAATGTAGACTATAATTTTTTTTTTCTTCGATTTTACCTTTTTTCTCCGAAACTATTAAAAAAAGAGAGATAATATTCTAGGAGTTTGTAGACTAGGCAAAGAGTGTTCCAAAAATGTAAAAAAATATAGGGTGTTCCATTTTAAAAAATTCAACTTTTATGCCTCACTATTTTTTATAACACCCTGTATAATCAAGAATATTTTTAAAATGTGCTCTCTAATCAACAGCATATAGTGGCTTTTAAATATTTTTTCTAAAATAAATGGTTTAGGTATAATAAAAGATGGGAGGTGAGCTGTAGGACCCTGTATAAGGTCTGTAGAAAGGCAAAAATCTAAGTTTGGATGATTTCGCAGGCCATGCCTCATGTGGTGTCTCACCTTGTTAAAATAGCTTCATTTAAGGTGCTTTATCAAACTCTTTTTCTCAATAAATCTTGACTAAAACAACAGTTAATTGCCTAAATTTTTAACTACATTTGCTCAGTCAAAATGGTGCTATAGAACCACCTTCTAAATAATCATTCAAACTTTCTGTTCCAAAGCATTTTTTCAAAGTAATATTTGAAATATAACACAACTGTTGGTTTCTAAATAAATTATACACTTAAGTTCTGCCATTTTCAAATGGGTTTGACAGAGAAGATTTAAATAACATATCACATGACTCCATATTAGTCAAAACTGTCAATTTTTTGGGGGTATTGTTACGAGTCCACTTTGTAACAAATACATCTGAACGTGTCGCACATAGGGTTGCCAAGTCTTGATTGGTGTTCGAAGAGATTTGCTTAAAAAAAGCCGGTAACCTTATTGTCATTTTTTAAAAATACTAAATAATTAAAATTTAGTATAGGTATCGTATAAAAGTTAAGTTGCATGTAATGACAAATTAAAAAAAAGTATACATAAATCTAAAAAATATGAGTCTTTATATATATATATATATATATATATATATATATATATATATATATATATATATATACAGGGTTATTCACGCAACCCGTTCATTAAAAGTTTTTGATGATACTATTTAGATAAAAATTTCAAATTTTGGGATTAAGGTAAGGTTAAGGGGTACTTCTTTTTTGAAATATTTTCAACTTCCTGTCACTTCCGGTTTAACCGGAAGTTGGTATCAACTTGCTTATTTTAAATGGAACATCCTGTATTTTATGATATTTTTGGATTCTACGGAGAATTTTAATGCTATTTTATGTAGCATATCCTATACCTAGATTCAAGCATTCTTAAGATACTTGATCTTGAACCAAAAATGAGCCTTCGGGGTACCAAATTTTAACATCTCATATTTTTGTAAGTTTTGAAGATATAATCTTCATATTTTGCAGACGATCGGTAAATAATCTTAGGTTATTTTTTTTATTGAATTTGTCTATTTTTATACAGGGTGTCCTAAATTCAGCGGCAAACATTCACACTTTCAAAGCCGCTACAGTCTGTTTTTTTAAATGGGACACCCTATAACTTTATGCACTATCAAATGTAGAATTTCATTTTCTATCGAACTGTATTAAGGTTCCCTATACCTATTCGTAACCATTTTCGAAATAATCAGGTTTTTATTAAACTATCATATGTATTTGCTAAATGCTTACACCTTCCCGGTCATCTTAAATGCGAAGAATGTGATGAATGAAGAATGTGATGACTTTATAAATGATTATTATAAATCACCTTTCAGGATCCACAAACGTACCAAACTCTGATACAAATCAACGTAAGGCAAAACGTCTGGAGACATTTCATTCATATTTGAATGCAGCCACTGCAATAGAACATTGCAAAATTATTGAAAAAGCTCTGTTTTTCATTGGACCGACATTAAGTGTAATTAAATCTAATTCAACCTCATTCAACATATTAACAAAATTTACCATTAGCGCCCTGACTACAAAAGAATGATCGACCTATTTCGGAGCTCTCACAAATCTGTTCCCCAGACTAGTGTGATAATGATGGTCGTATTATGCTATTTTGTTTTTCATAGCCTACTACTTTTTCTCAATGTATGCTGCATTTACGTTGAACGATCGTAAGCATCTAGAAATGATCAAACTTAAAATTAATCTAAGCAAACATTATTTTAAAATGCTTATATTAATCAACTGTCACGGTTTTATAGAAATAAGTTGGCCAGTTTACCAATTTCTATAAACTGGAATATAGACATTAGAGTATTAGAATCGGTAACACTGCTTATTCAGATATGGGTTTAAAATGGACAACCTAGGCCTGGTCATTTCAGTTTAAATGTTATAAACACATCTGACACATGTTGAAACTAACTAGAAGACTTAGTTATTATCTACTAAAAATGATGGGTAAATAAATCTAACATAGTTCAACTAATAAAAATGGTAAATTTTGATTTAGTAGTTTCCCCGATAAAAAATTATGTAGCTCGGAGGAAAAATATTGTTGTAATTTAACAAGAAAAGGATTAACTTGTGGCACATGGAAACGTAATTTAGCGTGAAATTAAACGGATAAATAAAATATACATGGTACAATTTAAATTTTGGCAGAAAATTTACGTTAAAAGTGGACGTTTTATATTTTGAAAAAAACAACAATATGCTTTTATGATTTTTCTAACCTAAAAAGTTTCATTTTAAACAGGTCAACTCAGAAGTTTGACACTGTCTCTTGTTTTATGGTGAATGTAACGATTTTCAGAAAACCGGTTTTAGTGCCGCCATTTTGGGCGAAAAATATAACTTATGATACATCATTGGAAAGGGAATTTTACACAGAAAAAAATACAGGGTTCCATTTAATCTATTAAGGTTTAGGTTAGGTTAGAGATAGATTATACTTAATTAATAAATCCTTTTAAGAAATATTTAAACCCCTTTTAGGTGGGTTATAGGACGTGTAAATTGTCCAGATTATTTAAAGATGTCAGTTATGTTATAAAACGGACGAACGGATTGAACTTTTAATAATTTCCAATTGCCTCCCTTTTGCATAATTAATCTTTTGAAATTTAATATAAACTTATTACAAATAACTGTATTTATATATTTAAAAAGCTGGAACCTATTCCGTCCCGCTCAAGGGGGACATTCTGCTAAATGCGGGACACTTGGCAACCCTAGATTCGCACAGTCAGATTTTATTTACGAAATACCTCCACCATACAACATTTTTTTACAGCGGAAATCCCTCAAATACTGATTAGCGCTGACGAAGAGGCCAGAGGGGAGGGAAGTTCCGAGGAGGTCATGGGTCCGCCAGCTCAAGCCGGGACTTCGTCGGAAGAGAATCGCCAGGAAGAGGACGTCGAAGGAGACGATGGGGTGAGTATTTATTTATTTCTCAGTGGACTGCAATAGTTCATTTATAGGAGGATAACTTAAAACGATAACTCTTAAAAATTATTTTTGATTAAGAAATCCAATCCAATCCAAAGGGGATCCAACTGTTTGTGCCGCGCAGACGATTTGTTTCAAGCAATTTTCCAAAGTGGTGCTCTACAGAGTTAAAAAAATGCATTGTTAATAAAAAGAGGGTACATAAATTATATAAAGAATCAGGCTTATACCACCATTATTTACACTTCTCTGAGTTAAGAACAACATGTAAAAACCTCACTACTCAATGTTATGCCCAACATCTTGCGAGAGTTGATGCTGACATAAATACCAATCCGCGCAATTTCTGGTCATTTGTAAATCAAAATCGTTCATCATTTAGTTTGCCATCTACAATGTTTTTGGATGATGTGAGGATTTCAGGGGGTGTAGACATAGCTAATGCTTTTGCAGCATATTTCTCAACTGTTTTTGCTAACCAGAACACTCCTGTACCCGATTATATATCAAATCCTCATGTTAACATAATCTATCGATTGTTTTCAGTATCTGAGATTTTTGAGCAGATCAATGGATTGCCTGATAAATTATCTTCGGGAACGGATGGGATTCCGAACTATCTGCTGAAACGTTGCGTCTGCACCTTGTCTCAGGCTCTCACTATGCTTTTTAATGTTTCATTAAAGTTTGGTCAATTCCCGGATACATTTAAAGAGGGTTTTCTGGTCCCAATCCACAAAACCGGTGATAAGGAATCTATTAAGAATTATCGTAGTGTCTGTATCCAATCTAGTATTCCTAAGTTATTTGATGCACTCATGTATGGGCAGCTTTCGTGGTTATGTAGAGGATTAATCTCAAATTACCAACATGGTTTTGTGTTGGGCAGATCTACGGTCACCAATTTGGCTGTCTATCAGTCGCGTCTGCTGAGCGCCTTGGAGAGGAATGTTCAGGTAGATTCTATCTACACAGATTTCTCCAAGGCGTTCGACAGAGTTAATCACAAGCTACTATTGGCTAAGATTTCAGCTTTGGGTTTCGGTGAACAACAGAGTTGGTGGCTTCAGGTCTAACCCAATCGCAGCCGTCTCGGGGGTGCCTCAAGGCACACACTGCTCTCCCTTATTGTTTAACCTTTTTGTTAATGACGTTTATAATTCTATACTGCTTTCTGATTTTTTGATGTTCGCTGACGATCTTAAAATATTTAAAGTGATTGAATCCACTGTCGATTCGGATGCCTTACAGTCGGACCTGGACCGATTTGTGGAGTGGTCGAGAGTAAACGGACTAGCTCTTAACACTGGTAAATGTAGTTACATTAGCTTTTTTAAAGGACAATTAAAATTCAATACATATTATAATATTGCTGGTGCTCCTCTGGATAGAGGCCACACTGAAAGACCTTGGAGTGATTTTTGATTATCGTCTCTCATTCAGTGACTATATTAATTCAGTGACTGCTAAATCAAGCAAATTGATAGGTTTTATGCAGAGAACCAGCGGAGATTTATCTGTTAATTCATTAAGACTAATTTATTGTACTCTAGTAAGATCTGTACTAGAATATGCCTCTGTGATATGGTCGCCAAATTATGAAGTTTATAAATATAGTATAGAAAAAGTTCAAAACAGATTTCTCAGGCTATGTGCCTATAAATTAAATATTATCATTGTTGATCATAATTATGAACACATCCGTAGTAACCTTAAGTTAGATAAATTAACCAACAGAAGAACTGTTAACGATGTGAGCCTATTGTTTAACCTCTTAAACGGCCGGGTGAGATGTCCAGCTCTTCTACGGCTGATTAACTTGCATGTACCATATAGATCGCTTAGAAGAACTGAACTTTTTTATATTGAACACCATAATACCAATTTTGGTTTCCATTCACCTATTACAAGGGCAATGAGATTTGCGAATCAGCATGAAGAGCTTGACTTTTTTTCATCTGGCTTGAATTATGTAAAAAGAAAAGCCTTACATATTTTGAGTATGTCACTGTGATGTGATTTGCTCATCGCCACATAAAGCGGACTTTCTGTTTAAATAGGTCTCAAATAGTTCCTAAGTAAACATAGATTACATAGTACTTTTGTAATAAAATGGGATGTACCCGTAAAATTTGCAAATAAATAAATAAATAAATAAAAGAAATCATAGTCCTTTAGACCAAGTCATATTGGAATTACATTCGGACGTTTCGCCTGCTATTGCACGAGACATTTTCAGGGATCTTCAATGCACAATATCAAAACACTGAATCGGCTCGGATGAGCATACTCATTTTCCTTTAAATTTTTCTGCAACAATTTTGCCCTGAATTTCTTCAGTTTTATTATTTTTTTCTCTGTAAACTGTATGTTTCAAATAGCCCCAAAGGAAGGTATCCATGGACGATAGATGTGGGGGGCTGTTGGCGGGCAAGCTGATTGTTCCATATCCCCATCCACACTTTTTAAATGCTTTGAAGAAAGTCTTCCTGCTATTACGAGGTGGTGCCCCGTCTTGTTGCCAAATTATATTGTGCCATGTTTGAAGTGGTAGTTCATCGATAAAGTGTTCAGTTTCATTTTCCAAAAGTTTCAGATATCCTAACCCATTTAAATTGCCATGGATATAAACCGGCCCCAAAATGCTTGACAAGCAATTGACCTTACAGCTAGTGGATTTTCATCGGTCCATAAAAAATTATTGAAATACTCTGGATCATCTTCATTAAGACTTGTTCTTATAATTTAAACAAATGCGTGTCTTCTTTTTTGTTCGTTATTTAACTCTCTTGTTTCGTGGTCTATACTGTCTATTTCTCATACAGTATCTGATACATTTTGTTGGAGTTTCTAGAAAATAAAGTAATATATTAAGATTCCTTTCTTTGTTTCGTCCTTTTCTTATTTCTTAAAGACATTGTTTCTTTCAATAACTCCTTTGTTTTTATGTGAAGTTTCTATTCATGTGGTTCGACAAAAGTATAAGTTTTATACTTTTAATATTCAGTGGGTGTTAAACTTTAAGGTAACATCAAACAATTTTGTATTTTTAGTCAGTAATGGGAATTTTCTGATATATTTTAGGTCTGAAGATGACCGGAAAGTACATTATTATGACTAAGAGTGTGTCTTCTCAATAATGTAATGCCCTCTGTTGCAATACAAGAACCTTGTCTAGGCGTGAAGTTGAACCTTAGACATGCTTTGATAATATATCTTTTAGATTATTAACATAAATTCATTATTTAATCCTAATATCTATCTATATCTCGTAGGTTAGTTCTGAAGGTGAAAAACAGCCATCGACCGAAGAAGGCGAAGAGGAAGGACGGGAGGCCGAAGCCTCGCAGAGCCCCAACGAACCTCGTAGGCACACGAGGGGTAACGGTCCCTCTGCCAGGCGGTCCGTTAGAATGAGCCCCTCGAGGGGGTCCAGAATGGGGCCGACGCCTATAATCTGGGGCGACCAGAGGCACTCGCCGCAAAGGCAACAACATCATGGTAAGAGTACTACTTTACAATACCGTTTAATTTGAAATTTTCGACAATAAATTAACATTGCAATTTTTTTTTGCCTACATGCATTTACGTATTTTTTGCGCACCATGTATATTACATGAGAAATTTTTGTGTAACAAAAATAGAGTATCTTGATCAGAAATTGAAATAATAATAATACTAGTGAGTTAACCGATTTCTTTTGTGCTGGTTGGTGTTGGGAATTTGCATTTAAGTATCTATTTGTAAACTTCGACAGAATGTCCTAATGCACCATTTTCCTTCCTTTTAACAAATACATCTAGAAAGGGAATCATTCCATTAGATTCAATTTCCATTGTAAATGTATCGTTATGATGTTGATTGAGGTTGTCCAGAAATATGAGGAAATTATCCTGTCGATGAGGCCAAACAACAAATGTATCATCTACATATCTGAACCAGTGTTTTGATTTTAGTGGAGCGGATGTTAAAGAAATATCCTAAGGCCTCCATAAAGATATTCGCTACCATACCTCAAGTGATAGAGGAGATCCCATGGCTGAAGTTTGTTCATAAAAAGATAGAGGAGATCCCATCCTGAAGTTTGTTCATAAAAAGTTCCTTGAAAAATGAAATAGGTTGATATAAGATAAGCTTTCACAAGATTTATTAACTTATTATCAAGCTTATTATGGTCCAGTATTTCTTATTTGTGTATAGTGATTCTACATTGAAACTGACCAAAATATCTTTGGGATCCAACTGTTTTTCCAGTAAATGGGTTAAGAAAATTTGAAAGATCTACCTTGTTTGTATCTGAACGAGTCTATAGCATTGACGATAGGTTGAAGTGGTATCTTGGTAAGATCGTTGAACCTGGAGATCTTGGAGCTGGTTGGCATTTATGATTTCTTCTCCGCTGGTGGTAGACTGGATGTGTTAATCACATTGGTGAGTCGTCTTTCTATTCTACTTGTAGTTGTTGTTCAAAAGGTGAGTTATCTTTTCCGCAAATTCCGTTCTGTCTATGACAACTGTGGCGTTGCCTTTATCTGCTGGAAGGACCAGAATGTCTGAGTTTTCATTTAAGGTCTTAATCGCTGTTTTTTTCGGCTGCCGAGAGTGATTTCGAATTCTTAATAATCTTCGCTGTCTCATATCTGACTTCATCGGCTTGCTCCACTGGTAGTATTCTGATTGCGGCTTCAACGGAGGACACTATGTTTTCTACGGGAATGCTATTCGGTGCTATTGCAACATTTTGGCCTTTAGAAAGGACGAAATGTTTTGTTTCGGTTAACGATACATACGACAAGTTGATAACTGTATTCTGTGGAGGTTTCACTGGATTTTTTTTGGTTCAGGAGTGCTTCAAGATTTTAGGTTTTTATTTTAAGAGGTGGAAAACGCCAAACCATAAAACAGGGTTTGGTTATATATTTTTTTTTTGGCTACAGGGTAATTTGAAGAAAAACATCTCTTAAAAAGTGATATTTTTATTTCAGATACGAATAATATTTTAAGGTACAATAAAACACAAACATTTTATTATATTTATATTTTTTTGAATATCGATTTGGGTTCATATTATTAGATTAGCCTTGAATTGACAGCTGTTGACCTACCAAAAATTGCAACCATTTTATGTCTGAACTCTGAAGCATTAATTTCAAATTATTAACTTTCTCCAGCGGCTATTGTTTCTATCCTGTCCAATCGGGGCAATATATATCTTGTTACTTTTTCAATCTACTGTTACGCAATCTGAAAACTTTCAGCATTAAATAACCTAAGGCTCGTGCTATAACAATCATATTTTATGAAACTAGTATATTAATACACTATTTTGTAAGTTTTTATTAAAAGTATTTAAATTTTAAGCACTAGTGCGTAAAAGTACGTTACTTCAAAACCCAGTTGACAGTCAAAGTGACACTTTAATGAAAAGTCAGTAGACAATAGTAAAAGTTTAGTGCCATTAACATACTTTTCGCACGTGTTGCCAACAACGTTTCTTCTACGATCGTTATTTAACAAAAAATCGTGCACTTATTATTTGTTAGACCTAGAATTCCGCGATTTTTGCTTTGTCATGATATTTATTTATTTAAAATTAAATATGTATGTAATAATGTCAGTTAATTTTGCAGTTTCGCTGTCGTTTGTACAGCGGACACCCTGTACAAACGACAGCGAAACTGCACAATTAACTGACATTATTACATACATATTTAATTTTAAATAAATAAATATCATGACAAATTTGGTTGCAAAAGCAGGGTATCTCACTTATTTTTAAAGATAGAACCTTGCGGTTTTCACGAACCTGAGATAATTTTTTGTGAAACTCATGCGAAATAGAAAAGTTTGCATTTTGGGACCCCCCTCGTATTTCGGTTATCCTTTAACTTAACGCAAAGGGAAAAATTGCTGCTTATTTACGCTGGATCCAGTGGCGTAGTCATATTTTTCATTTGAGTTGTTATTTTTTAGATATTACCCAAAGTTGTGTTTTTTTTAAATGGGACACCCTGTATATTTGTCCAGCAATTCATTTGTCCTTTTTACAGCTTCTCAAAAATATATAATAGTATGGGTCTATTTTAATAAACAACAACAAAAATCCTAATTTTTATAATTATCATCCCAAATTTTGCAGTAGGCCATGCAAAACAATGCTGCCTTTTATTTAAAGTCGTTAACAATATCTACATCCTAACAATAAATCAAAATAAATATGTAATTAAATCTATTTATCAAAATATGTATTGATAATTTCGCACCAAAAAAGTACCACCTACCTAGATTTATGTAACACAAGAACAAAACAGTAATAAATTATTATGTAACAAGCCTTTCAGCAAAAATCAACTGTCGTATAAGAACTACAGTAACCAAGGAAATCAAAAGAACTGTTCAAACTGATTTCCATTTTGTTCTATGCATGCTTCGCACAATTTTCGTATTCGTTTTAGGGAATTAAGCAAAATAACGGGATGATTTTGTAAATAGCGAAAATTTTCTCTTATTGCATTTCCTAAATCTTGGACATTATCATAATGGTCTTTGTAAATTCTATTTTCCAGATATCCCCATAGAAAGAAATCTAAAATCGACAAATCTGGGGACCTAGGGGGTCATCTTATAGGTCCATTTGTTCCGATCCATTGATTGGTAAAATTATTGTCCAGAAATAATCTCGTCATTCCAGAATTGTGTGCAGGAGCACAGTCCTGTTGAAAATAAAATTCGTTAATTTGCGCTAGAGGAACATCGTCAAGTAATTCAGGTATAGCTGTCTCTAAAATTTCTGTATAGCGATTGGCTGTTAGATTTCCCTCAAATATATAAAATTTTATATGTGTTCCTAATATGAAGCAGGACACATTTAGACCAAACCTGCCCTGCTGTTTTCTGGGAAATATGTGGTGTTGATTTTCCTGGGACCAGAATCTACTATTGTGCCTATTGAGTATACCAGAATTACTGAAATGTGCTTCGTCTGACCATATAACCTTCCTTTCAAAATCTCTAACCATATCGCATCTTTCTCGAAACCAGTTGCAGAAGACTATCCGACGCTCTGCATCCCCTGGCTGTAAGTGCTGCACGAGCCTAAATTTACATGGGTGGTATTTGTGCTTTTTTAGAATTTCTTGAACTCTAGTTTTTGGAATCCCTATGCTCTTTTTACTGGCCCTACAAGAGTTTGTAGGGTAAGCTTCTGTATTAGCCAATGATCCGTGCTTAAGTAAATTATTTTTAATCCGATAAAAAGTGGATATATTAGGTTGCCTCCTTTCTGGATATTTAAATAAAAATTAAGCAATAGTATTTCAACATATCTAAAAATTAACTATTTACCTGTTAAAATACATCTCAGAAGCTGCTTCAACATTTTCATTACTTAATATAAAACAAGCTAACATATCGTACTTTTCATAATGTTCGAAAGTTTGGTTTTCTTCCATAATAATACAAATATATTTTTACACAATAAATAAATACAAAAAACTAGGGCTATATTTTATATACGCGTACAAAATTGGGAAATGTTATTTGCTTCCAAGAAAACAAAAGAAAACGGCATCGTTTTGCATGGCCTACTGCAAAATTTGGGATGATAATTATAAAAATTAGGATTTTTGTTGTTTATTAAAATAGACCCATACTATAATATATTTTTGAGAAGCTTTTAAAAGGACAAATCAATTTCTGGACAAATATACAGGGTGTCCCATTTAAAAAAACACACCTTTGGGTCATATCAAAAAAATAACAACTCAAATAAGAAAAATGACTACGCCACTGGATCCAGCGTAAAAAACTGCATAAGCAGCAAATTTTCCCTTTGCATTAAGTTAAAGAATAACCGAGATACAAGGGGGGTCCCAAAATGCAAAATTTTCTATTTCGCCCTGTATCTCATAAACGAAGAAGGCTATGAAAATTTTGTTTACGGCTTCATGAGTTTCACAAAAAATTAGCTCAGGTTCGTGAAAACCGCAAGGTTCTATCTTTAAAAATAAGCGAGATACCCTGCTTTTGCAACCAAATTCGAACACCCTGTACATAATGTTACCAATTTTTCCACTATTTTAGCCAAGGTCGTCAGCAGAGCGACTGGTCGATATTTTGCTAGGCAATCTAAATTTCCTTCCTTATGAATAGGGATCACTACAGCCTTTTTCAAATAGGAAGGAATTGTCCCGTAAAAAAAGAAATATTTATTGCCTTAGTCAAAACCACCATCACTTCATTTGTCAGTTTTTTAAATATTTTTATTGATATTTTATCCCATCTTGATGCACTTAACTTTTTTATGTCAGATATTACGTCTAGTTTTTTTGTGGAAATCATCTAGAGCAGGGGTGCTCAAATGATCGATCGCGATCGACCAGTCGATCGCGAGTGCTTTTTGAGTAGATCTCGAGAAGAAAAATTGTTTAATAAGTAGGTGCTTAACTAAACTACAAAAATTTATTATGTAATAAAATAACACTCTGCTAGCGACAAAAGACGGCTTTATCAAAGGAACGCGCGGTACTTGTCAAAGAAAAGCCGCGTTTTTTATTCTTGCCGCTTTTCTAGAAATTTCCGGCGGCGCGTTTCACGGGAACATTCGACACTTTCGTTCACGCCGATATAAATGTTGCGCCTGCAGGAATTGGAGTCATTCTGAATTGCAACTTGAAGGCGATACTACGTCGATACAAAGTTTATTATTAAATAGGACAAAATGAGTGCAGCGAAGAAATCTAAAACGTATCATTTTAATAACGATTGGGAGAAAGAATTTTTGTTTTGTATGGTGCAGGATAAGTGCATTTGTTTTATTTGTCGTGCGTCAATTGCGATACCTAAGAGTGGTAACATAGAGAGACATCATAAAAGGGTTCATAAAAACTATGAAAAGGATTTTCCGCCACAGATTGAATTAGGAAAACGAAAAGTACGTGATTTAATATCTTGTTTGAAAAAAGAACAAACCATGGTCTCATCTCATATATTGGCGAAACACAAGAAACCATTCGAAGATGGATCGGTTGTGAAAGAAGCATTTATTGAAGCGGGTGAGACTTTATTTGGAGATTTTAAAAATAAAAGAGAAATCATGTCTGCTATTAGAGAACTTCAGTTATCTCGTCCGACTGTCACAAGGCGTATTGAAGTCATGAGTCAGGACACGGCAGATAAACTAAAAAATGATATCATGGAATGTACATACTTTTCTTTACAGTTCGAAGAATCCACTGATATGACAGACACTGCCCAGCTGTGTATTTTTATTCGGATGGTATTCAATGACATGTTGACTAAGGAAGAATTTTTGACAATCATTCCTCTGAAGGGGAAGACCCGTGGCGAAGATATATATGACGTTTTCTTCAATTTTGTAAAAAACTACAAGCTACCAATATATAAATTAGTGTGCATTACAACCGATGGAGCACCAGCAATGACTGGAAACAAAAACGGTTTTGTGGCATTGTGTCGAGCATTATACATCAACAAGTTATGTGTTCAAAAGTTTTAAACACGGAGGAAATTATGGGCATTGCAACAAAAATTGTAAATTCCATCCGTGCACGTGGCTTGCAAGGGTGGCTCTTTAAGTTGCAGTTGGAAGATAGGGAGTTAGCTAAACACACTGATTTAGTTCTTCACACGGACGTCAGGTGGTTGAGTCGCGGAAAATTCCTAAAAAGGTTTCAAAAATTATTGCCCGAAATAACAGCTTTTCTAGACGAAAGAGCTTCAAAGTAAACGCATTCAAAAGTAAATTGCAACTTATGATAGATCAATTGAAAAGAAAGGATCTGAAACATTTTCCGTCTTTGATAGCAAGGATTCCTCAGTTGAATTATGATACGTATGAGGCTGAATTATCAAATATTTTGTGACAATTCGAAATGCGTTTTTATGATTGTAGTAAATTGGCAAATGTAGCATCATTTATGAGTTATCCTTTTTCATGTAAAAACACTGAGGAATTAGCTACTGAAATAGCAAGTCAGTTTAATATGAACTCATGTTCTGTTGAAAATGAGTTAGTGCAGATTATATGAGATATACATCTCAAAGCTACAGCATCTGATACAAATTTCTGGGGTTTTATATCTGAAGATAAATATCCGAATCTAAGGCAAATCGCCCTTCAACTGACAGCAATGATTGGGTCAACTTACTTATGCGAGTCTGCATTTTCTGAAATGAAGATTATTAAGTCAAAATATCGCAATCGACTAACTGACGATCATATGTCATCATGCTTGCGATTAGCACTCAGTGGTTACGTACCATCTTATGAAAAGTATGCTGAGGACATGCAGTGCCACGCTTCAACATCCAAAGTCACTCCTTAGTTAAGTTTAACACCATATGTAACTCTTTTGTTTTGTAACAACCAATAAACTCGCAATTTTGAATAACTAGAGTTTTTTCATTGATATTGTAGAGAACTAACTAAACCTAACCCAACCTTGACTAAAATAATGTATATTTTGCGGAAAGCTAATATCTATATATGTTACAGTACACCCTACCTAGGTAGGTAGGTAGGGTGTATGTATGCAGCCTCTCAGAGTCGATCGTAAGTAGTCTAAAAATATTGAGGTAGATCGCCAGCAGTTCAAGTTTGAGCACCCCTGATCTAGAGGATTTGCTGATGACAAAATATCCTGCCAAGGAATATCAGTGCAACATTGTGCGAACCTTTCATGATTTGCACTAGTATACAGTCTGCCATTTTTACAGTTTTTCCAGCCCTATACTTATGCCTATATATTTGAAAACTACAAACAAGTGCTTCATGATCTGAAATTCCAGAGTTAACTATGTTACATTCCACCTAATTCTAGTAACCAACCTAGTAAAGTTGCTGATTGTAAAGTGATTCTAGTTGGACTATCGACAAACATTTGCAGTTTGAATGTGTTGAGCAGGCCTCGTAAAGTAAGAGTGTTTGTATCTTGAGCATTCAAAAATTCATATTTAAATAGCCACATATAACAATATTTAAATTCAGTGGAAATGTTAATAACATGATCTCAAGCAAAATAAAAAAGCTCTTAGTTCGCCTAAAAGAGCTCGGTACAGACTTAAAGCGTATAAATTAAAATTTTTAGAATAAACTAAGGAAAATTCAAATATTCTTTCCTCTAAAAGATCGTCAAGTTTATCAATTTTTATAAAGTTATTTCCTTTTAGGAATTGATTATGTATAAAAATCAAAGTACCACCGTTTTACATAATTTGACAAAAAAACTGGTTCATTTTATTTTATTACAACAGTAAAACTATCTTAGGAAATCTTAAACTATCCAATAAAGTAAGGAGTTCGTCTATTTTTACTCTAATTGATTAAATATTTAGAAACATTTAAGGTGATTTTATTGTCGTCAAACTGTCGTCAAATAAAGAAAACAGAAACATGCATTATTGGCACATTCATATAAAGGTATAATAATTCGGATATAGCTCTTTTTGTTTATAAAGTTATTTTTTATAACTCGCACAGACATAAATTTTTGTTAGCGAGGTCGGCGAATTTCAAAACTTTGTTATACAGGTAACGGTATTTAAAACATACAATTAAATTTGTATATTTAAGTTACTCCAAATATTTCCTTTAGATGTGATATGTTAAAGTATTGAATATTTTTGAGATCTAAACATAAAACTACAAAATCGTTTTGAGTGTGTGATTTGGTTTGAACAAATATATTTTTTGATATTTCATACAAGCCTGCATAGGGTTGCTCTCGATAATGACTTCGGACTGACGAGAGAATTTAAAATTAGTGAACAATTTTTAGCACTTTTATCTTCTAGAACAGCCATGTCAAACAAGCGGCCCAGTGAGCATTTTTCTGCGGCCCAAATCAGTTTTGAAAACAGCCAGATAATGCGCGCCGCTGCAACAACGATTGGTATAATAAAATGTACACATAGTGCCATCTATGTTTAGGACGATGAATTACACATGCTCAACCTAAAACCTAAAGCCAACTTTATCTGGCTTGTTCCATCAAATTCTATCGCGCAAAAACACAGATGACGCTATCTGAACATTCTGGAAAGAACTCGAGAAATCACAATCAGTATATAAGCCGTGTTCGATTGAGTGCAGTCGTTCAGTGTTTATTCAGTTATGAGTCAGTTGCGATAGAGTCTCGAGTTGATTTGCGCACTTATTGTTACAACACTTAACAGTGCTTATTATAATTTGTTTCGGATACAGTTTTTAACATGTCTCTTTCAAAACCAAGTGGAAGTAAAAGGAAACTTGTAGATAAGCATCGCATCTTTCAAGAAAAGTGAGAATTAGAGTTTTTTTGCTGTGATCACTATGATATTCATAAAACTATGTTTGACAAGTATACAGGCATGGTCAGAAACGAAAAGTTAAATAAGTTAAAATCACGGTTAAAAGATCAGCAACTTATTTTTACACGTCTAAAGCAAGAAAATGAATCTGTCCTTCAAGCGAGCTACGTACTATCGGAGTTGATCGCGAAAAACTCAAAACCATTTGTTGAAGGTGAATTTATAAAAGAGTGCCTTTTAAAGGCCGCGGAAATTGTAAGTCCCGGGAGCGTGAAGGCATTTCAAAATATATCCTTGTCCCGGAATACTGCCGCTGAAAGAGTTACTGCCAATATAAATGATCAGATAAAAACAAAATCAGACTCTTTCATTGCATTTTCTATTGCCTGTGACGATAGTACGGATGTGTGTGGTGTGGTGCAACTCGCTGTTTTTCTTCGTACGATTGATACAGATATCAATGTGTATGAAGAATTACTGGAATTAGTACCATTGCATGATACAACTGGGAAGGTATTTTTTCAATGCTGCTTATGGACTTCTGCAAAAGTATAATTTAGATTTGTCAAAACTGTGTTCCGTTGCAACAGACGGAGTTCCTTTAATGACTGGAGTGAAAAATGGCTTCGTTAAAATATTACAGACAAAGATCAGAGAAACGGGCAGTGACAAACCAGATATTCATCATGTTCATTGCATATTCCACTAAGAAGTTTTATGCTCAAAAGTGATCAAGTTGGAAAGTGTTTTAAAGTCAGTGAAAAAAATTATAAACGTGTTCTATCGTACTCGACCGGTTTTGGAAATTCAAATTAGAAATACGCGTTTTCATGGAAACAAAAGGAGAAGATGTCAGCTTATTATGCGATGTACCTTTTTTACAAGATCTTTCATTTATGGTAGATATCACAAAACACTTGTCGGACTTAAATACGAAATTGCAAGGACCACGTCAGTTATTACAGATATGCATGATCATGTGAAAGCTTTCAAGTGTAAGATGACGTTGTGGGAAAAACAGTTAGCAGAGGATAATCTGTCACATTTTCTGACTTGTAAGGCATATCAGAAAAGCACAAGTGTCCCAATATCATACAAAATATATTCAGAGAAAATGAGAAACCTTCTGGCAGAATTTGAGAAGCGTTTTCAGGATTTTAAGACCCAAGAAAACAATTTTTCTCTATTTACTTTATTAATATAATATCGATATTGATAAAGTTCCCCCTCACTTGCAAATGGAAGTAATTGAGATTCAGTGTCAGACCTATTTAAAACGAAAATTTGATAGTGTTGGTACATTCGGCCTGTTCAATACCAAGAAATGAGAAAATTTGTCTGTAAAATCCTGTCAATGTTTGGAAGTACCTATAAGTGTGAACAACTATTTTCTTTGATGAAAGGAAACAAATCTCCCGCAAGATCGCGATTGACGGACGCAGTTTTAAAAGTTATTTCCGCCGATAAATTCGCACTACAAATAGACAACTTTAAAGACAAAATATGTCAAATATCTGGCAAAAGAATTTAATGTTTGTAGTTTTTTGTAATGTCCTTTTTATTGGAAATTTAATAGACTTGTCCTATAATAGTACTTTTTGTCAAGATTTTCAGTAGTTTTGTCTTCTTTAAGATAAGGTTTTGCGGCCCACCTAGTCGATGGTCTGCATGCTTTTGGCCCACCAGTGACTTTGAGTTTGACATGGCTGTTCTAGAATAAGAACTCTTCTTTCACGAACAATATTTCCTTATAAATGGTTGTTTAACATTTGGACTATTTTTGTTATTCTCTACAATTCTAGTTAATTGCAAAGGTAAAAAAGCGTCGTGGTGGTTGGCGGTCATTCAAAGCAAAGCGAATGTTGCTCATCGAATTTAGGACCAGAAAATGATAGTAGTCGCCCTGGAATTGTGCAAAATGTGAATGAAAATCACACACAGTGCAATTTGAAAGCATCTACATCCAGTAAAGTTCCAACGACAATAATTAATATTCAGAATTGTTCTAAATTAGTTAATATAAACTTTCGTACAGAAATTACTATCTACCATTGTTATGTTTCATTACTTAATGTCTTTTCGATAGTTAAATGATGAATACAAACTATAAACTATAAAATGCGTGTTTTTTTTTATTATAAGTTTATTGCACTATCAAGGACGAGGTGCAATAAACATAAAAGTGGTTCTGATATCCTGTGTAGACTGTTACAACGTACATTTATGTTCCAGATCGGTCCAGAGGCGGTCAACAGGGATTCGGCGGAAACAGGGCCGTGGCGAGGAGGCCCCGGAACCGGATGCAGAGGCCCTACGGCCCCAGGTTCTAAGTAATTGTACACACGGTGTTCTTGTTTAGTCATTATTTGTCTCATTCCACGTTTTCATGTTTCGAAATTCGTTCATTTAGATTAGAATTTTTTATTACTTTAAATTTTTCAACATATTACAATTTGCAGTGTAATTTTTGTATGTATATTTCTGCCAATCAATTTTTTTATGGATGCCTGAAATTGGTCGCGCGACGAGTCCTGTTCCGAGGGTATCCGCACCAACGCGATTTGTTTTCTTCGGAGTGAAATGTTAAGAAGGGTTTTCGCATCAGTAAATATAATGGAATAAAAGGACTTATCTATAAATAGCGAGAGTGTTTTAAAAGAGATTATTTGCCAAAATTACTAAATGTATCTAATATTTACTTTTTTTATGGTATAAAAAAATAAATATTAAGACACTGCTTGACTGGAGAACATTTATTCTCTTTGAGAGCCCGATCAATATACTTCCTAACATGGACCTTTCTTAAAGAAAAAATTCCCATTCCAATTAGCATTACATATTAAGCATTTTAAATCTTAATATAATCAAAATTGTGATCCAGTTTCTCACTAAAAATAAAATCAAGCTATAACTAAGTCCTAAAGAATGTCTGACCTTGATTAACCTAACTTGAAAATTAATATACAGGGTGATTCATGAGGAAATGTCAATACTTCAGGTACATATTCAGGACCAAAAAATTAACATAAAAGTCTATATAAATAAGTGTCCGCAAGGCCTTAATTCTCGAGATACAGGGTGTTAAAGTTTTTATTTAATTTTCCTATTTTTTAAATAAAATGTATGATAATGTAAATAATGGATGAAAATTGGTATACGGGGGTTTTTTGGTATGACAAATTCGAAACTAATTAGTATTGCTCTTACCTGTAGGGGGCGCCACCTACATGTCTTTCTACTCCTTCGAACAATCACAACTTTTTGGTACAGTCTTGTATTACATTTTTGAGTAAAACAAATTATTCCCTTGCCATTTCTACGTCAAAAAGGTATACCTGTTAAAATTTTAAAAGTTTGTTTTGTTTTGTGTTTTGTTTGTCCAAATTTAAACGCATCTTGGCACAAAAGCTTTGAAATAAAAGACTAACACATTTTTTTGAGGTGTGTATTCAGTGCCTCAGACTTGAACTAAACAAAAGGTATTTAATTTTTATTAAAATTGTTATTATTAAGTTGTTTTTAATAAAATCTAGGTTACGTTTTATAATTTTCAAAAATTCCACCATTTGCTTTTAAGCACAGGTCAGCTCTATGGTGTATAGCTCGGGTTGCTCTGTGGATACATTCGGGCGCATTTGTTAGTTTTTGTGCTGCGTTTGTTATCCGATCCAATAATGCTTCTCTTGTATTTACTTTAGTGGAATATACCAGTGATTTGGAACCATCCCCAAAGACAATAATCCAAAGGATTAAGGTCTGGCGATCTAGGTGGCCAATTAAACGGACCTTCCCGACCAAGCCATCGGTTTGAAAAGTTTTGGTTTAAAAAATCTCCTTCAAGTAAACTGTAGTGTGCAGGGGCTCCATCATGCTGCAAATACATGTTTTGTCTTACATTAAGGGGAACATCTAATAGATTTCGCAAGTGATTTTCAAGAAAGTTTAAGTCCTGTAAGACTACCGTCGATTATAAATGGACCAATTAAATGACCATTTAACATTCCACACCACACATTAATGCTAAATTTATGTTGGAAATTATGTTCTACTGTAGCGTGAGGATTTTCATAGGACCACCGGTGTTCATTGTGAAGATTATTTATACCATCACGCGTGAACTGTACTTCATCAGTGAATAAAACATACCTATACAACCTTCGATTTTCATTAATCCAGTTACAGAATTGCATTCTCAACTCAAAATCACCCTCCTGCAAATGTTGAACCCGTTGTAAATGAAATGGGTATAAACAATTAATGTGAAGATTTCTCCAAGCAGACGATTGTGTAATTTGATAAGTATCTGCAATCCGCCTAGTGCTTATGCTTGGATCATTTTCGACGGCATTGAGTATAGCCTCTTCTACTTCAACGTTGGGTCCCGATTCCCTTTCAGATACAATTTTCGCACTTGGAAACATCCCAGATTCTCCAGCAGTAGTGAAAACTTGTTGAAAAACTCTTCTATCTGGAAAACGACGCTGGTACTTCGCGACTCCTTGAATTGCGACCCCATTGCAGGAGCCATAGACGAATATCATATCTGCATATTCACGATGCGAGAATATCACAGGCATAATGACGTATTTAGATCTAAAGTTTCTTAAATGATTATTGTCAGATAATAAAAGTTATGAACAGAAATTGACAGTGAAAAAATTTGATCTTATTATTAACTGACATTACTATTGCTAAGTAACAGGAAAAACGATGAGAACACCAACCAGCAATTGTTCTGTCAGGCAAGGCACACTTCTATTTTTTTACAATACATGCATACTTTATGTGAATTTGATTAAAAAAATCACATGCGCCGAAACTGTTTTAAATCTAAATATCTCGAAAACGGTTGCTCGTATCCACTTTTAATAGGTATACCTTTTTGACGTAGAAATGGCAAGGGAATAATTTGTTTTGCTCAAAAATGTAATACAAGACTGTACCAAAAAGTTGTGATTGTTCGAAGAAGTAGAAAGACATGTAGGTGGCGCCCCCTACAAGTAAGAGCAATACTAATATTAGATTCGAATTTGTCATACTAAAAAACCCCCGTATATCAATTTTCACTCCATTATTTACATTATCATAGATTTTATTTAAAAAATAGAAAAATTAAATAAAAACTTTAACACCCTGTATCTCGAGAATTAAGGTCTTGCGGACACTTATTTATATAGACTTTTATGTTTATTTTTTGGTCCTGAATATGTACCTGAAATATTGACATTTCTTCATGAATCATATATATATATATATATATATATATATATATATATATATATATATATATATATATATATATATACCCCCGATTGCATAAAACTTAATTGTTGTTTAGAATATTTAACGGAACTTTCAGATTTGACAAGTTGCTTACAGAAATCTAGGAACTCGCTGTCAAATTTGACATTCCGTTAAACATTCTAAACTTTAATTGAGCGCAACGCCGTAAACTTATACATTAAAATCGCTCTCATTGTAGAAAACTTACCCTATTTTAACATATGTGACGTTTGAGTAGTATCCCTTGTTCTGACCTCTTTATTTACACTAACCACCTAGAACACGAAAAAAGAACAGCAAATGACAAGAAGAAGGGAAAAAGAATATATATTCAAAGCACTGTAGAACATAATAGGTTTCGGCATATGGCTGTGAGCTAGACGTAACCCCAGACACATCCCGGAATGAGCTGACAAATTGTTCTAGCCAGAACAGAAGTCAATAATACAACAAACAAAGCATATTAAATGGATTTGTGTGTGAAGTGCCTTCAACCAACGTCTGGGGGCGACCCCTCCTGCAAGAAAGAGCAATGCGCGTAACTCGAAAGTTCACCACCCCATTAAAAAGATCAATCCTTCAGCAGAAGCCTCAGCATTTGCCATTTGGAGGGTGCCTCCTGGTGGTTTTTTTTTCAGGTCATTTATGGTAATTAGGAAAATTAGCTTATTACTTCATATTTGCAATAAAAGTATGGTATTTTAACAAGAACTGCTTTCAGTAACGGGTGTCAAGATTATTTTATACCCTGATTTTTAATATTTTTTTTCATAACCAGCCAAAAAAAAATCACTTAATTTATATATAATATAATAATATTTTACTCGTATTGGTGCGGATGTTCTGCGATCATGATTCGTCGCTGAAAACATTCATTAATTTCAGAGATGTTCGAAAAGGGCCCTGTATGTATATATAAATATTGCATTTAAAAAGATTTTACATTTACGTGACAAGTTCCTTTAAACAAGGACTTCCTAAAATGTAGTGCTTAATATACCTTAAGTATTTTTTTATGTCTGATATGTTGCACTGAACTTTAATATGCACTGGCAAAGCGTGAACGACATTTTTACGATAAAAAAAAACTTTCCTACTAGCTTTAAGGAAATATTTTGAAGGAAAAAAAATATATTGTATTTTAGATGTAATGAGTGTTTTAACTGATTTAACGTACGTCCCTGATACTTTGGCTAGGACTGAAATTTTCATTGTTTAATATTCTATTGCAAAAATGTAGATTCAAATAGATTTGTTTTTAATAATTAATAGTGTGTTAAATTGTATAGTATGAATGTCCAGAATTCTTTCCTACCAACTAGTAAAAGTAACATCAAACAGCAGTCAATCAGCTATTATTGGAAGCATTCAGTCAAACGAAATTGCGTGGTATGAATATCCAGAGTGTTCTTCCAAATAAGCTGGTAAAGGAAAACTCAAAAATATAACCCAAAAGAAATTGTGTGGTATGAATATCTAGGGTCTCCTTTCAAATTCAAATTGGTAACATTACAAGGGAAAATTTGCTTTTACACGTCATAAATAAAGTAAAAAATAAATACAATAAAATAGCCAAATTTAAAATATATAAAAGTGAACACATTAACAAATATTACTACTTCAGATCTACATTTAGATTGCACAAATAACAATTATTATTTCACACTAACTTTATTGAACAGCACATTTAAAAAAGAAATCATATTACAGTTCATTGAGATTACAATTGAGGTATTCCTCTAGAGAATAGAATGCCCTAGAAAGTAGAGCTTTTTTAATGCAAGTTTGAAAGCTCTATATCAAGTTGACAATGAAGGTAATATTGAAATTTTAAGAGTAATAAAATGTTCTCTACAACAGTCACGATATCCAATCCCTGCAATTACTCTCACACACCTACGCTGTAGGCCAAAAATTTTTTTGGCATGGGAAGAGTGGCCCCATACTAAGAGAGCATAAGACAAGTTTCAGGCAAAACAACAGGCTACCAGCAGCGTATCAAGTGAAATACATCAAGCCAAACTTGTAATAAAAAATATAGCCCTTGAGAGTTTTAAGCCTAGTTTCTTAACTTGATTGATCCAGGTCATCTCGGAATCCATATATACTCCCAGGAACTTTATAGGACACTCAACAGAGCCGTCACTATCTAGGCCATTTATACAAGTAGTAAAGTGGGTGTTCTGGGTCTTGGTGTTGTTCAGGGAAACATTATTTGCTCTAAACCAGGCTTCGAGGTCACTATGATTTTCAGACATCTTTTCCGCTATGTTAGATGAGCGATTGTATGGGAAATAAATTGTCGTGTCATCAGCAAATAATAGCAAATTCACATTTTTCACAGCATTAGCCAAGTCATTAATGTATATCAGGAACTCCATGTCTAACATTTATTCTCTCTGAGATGTCCCTGTTATAGGACACAAACTGTACTCTATTATCCAAATATGACTGAAGCAATGCCAAGCTGCCAGGTTGAAAGTTGTAGGACTTAAGCTTTTGCAGCAGTATTGAGTGAAAAACACAATCAAATGCTTTTGTTAAGTCAAAGAATGAAGCAAACACATCGCAACCACTTTCAAAGCCCTCGAGGACACCTGATGTCAAGGTATTAATAGCAAGAGTAGTTGATTTATTGTTTCTAAAACCAAGTTGACTTTGGAAGAAAATATTGTTTGATTCAAAGTAGTTTTTAATGTAGTTATTTAAAAAATTTTCAAAAATCTTTGAAAAAATAGACAATATAGAAATTGGTCGCATCATCCCTTTGCTCTTGTACAGAGGTACCACTCTAGCCACTTTTAACAATGAGGGAAAAATCGAGTTCGATATACATGAATTAATAATATTAGTTAGTGCAAACAATATTAGGTTTTTTATAGTCTTGATGATTTTAACATTTAACCCAAAGCAAAGAACTTTCAGTATTCTTAATTTCATCCATCACTCCCTTCGCCTCATTGTAACTCACAGTATTAAAACAAAAACTGAGATCCCCACTCGGCGGCTCCAGCAAATAGTCGTTGAAATTCCTGGCATCCGCAGGCAGAGCTGCAATGATATCATCAGCTATACTCGAAAAGAAACAATTTAAAGAATCTGCAGTCAGTATACTCGATGGTTGTCGAGTTGAAGTTGTTTTCTTGTTTTGATTAATGATTTCCCACATTGCCCTCTGGCGATTTGGTGCCTGCTCAATAAAGGTATCATGAGCGATCTTCTTTGCCCTGGAAATCTCCTTTCTGTATTGCTTTCTATATTCCTTTACCGTTGCAAGAGGGGCAAGATCTCCATTGACTCCGTTTACCTCCACAAGCATTCTAAGCCTATCTCTCATATCACGAAGGTTTTCATTAAACCATTTGACAGATCTTACACGAGCACCACCAGACTGAACCAGCTTTGATTTCAGAGGGAAGGCCAAATCAACTGCATTTTGAATAACTCCCAAAAAAGCCTCAAAAACAGCTTCCGAATCGGTGGTATCATCTCCCATCAGAATGCCAATCAACTTGCTCTAGAATATTGTAGAGCAACAACAGTCCATTATCTGTAATAGGGTGATAATTGATTCTAGTCCTAGAGTTGTTCTCATTAATACCAAACTCAAACAAAATACCATCATGATCAGAAAACAATGAAAAGATGCGCTTTTCTGTATTGAAGCTGCAAGCTCGGTTAGTGAAGATGTCAAGACATGAATTACTACGTGGACTAAAACTTACTGTATCATATAGACCAAAAGTACAAAACAAATTACATAAATCCAAGGCTTTAGGATCATTGGTCATAAAGTAAACATTAAAATCACCCGTGACAACTATATTACTATAAGGATTAAGCTTACCCAGAACTTTCGATAGTATCTCGAGAAACTTTCCAAAATCGCCATTGGGCGAACTGTAAACAGTTACAATTTGAACATTCTGACAGGCCAGGAATACTCCTGCAACCTCACAATGCATTTCCTCTGATAATATAGAGATATTCAGATTTTCACAGAGTAGACCCTCTCTAACACAAATACCAACAACACCACGGTTCATTAACGACCTGCAAAAGCCAGAAACAGTGCAGAAGCTCTCAATTCTAGTGGCCAGCCATTCATCATCCAGCATCCAGTGTTCGTTAATACAAATACAGTCAAAAGCTCTATCCCTGAGAAACACCTCAAAGTCTAACATTTTACTACGCAAACTCTGAAAGTTAGCATAAAATATTTGAAATTTTTTACTAAATATCTTATTGTTTGTAATCTACTTATAAAGGAAACCTTAGAAAGGTTTCGATTAGACAGAAAAAGCCAAATGGTATGACTATCCAGAGGTTCATTATAACAGCATTCGATCAGACATAAAAAGCCAGAAGATATTATGTAAATGTCGAGAATTTCTTTTATCGACCAAAGGAAAGTTTAGAAACGGTTCAATCAGATATAAAAAGCCAAATGGAGTTTTGTGGTATGAATATCAAATAAGTTGGCAAGAGTCACTTCAAACAGCATTAGATCAGACATAAAAACTCGGATGAAATTGTATGAATATCCACAGTTATCAATCAGCTGATAAAGGAAAACCTAAAAAGCATTTGATCAGACATAAAAAGCCAAATGAAATGTTGTGGTATGAAAGTCCAGAGGTCCATTCAAATTAGCTTGAAAGAGTAACCTCAAACACTATTCGATCAGACATCAAAAGCTAATTAAAATGTATCAGTCAGCTAATGATTAGAAAGTTCAAAAAGGATTTGATCAGACATAAAAAGCCAGATGTTATTGTGTGAAGTTCCAGAATTTTTTTATCCATCAGTTTATAAAGGAAACCTTAGAAAGGGTTCGATCAGACAAAAAAAGCCAAATGAAATTGTGTGGTATGATTATCAAATAAGTTGGCAAAAGTCATCTCAAAAAGCGTTCGATCAGACATAATATGCAAGGGAAACTGTGTAGTATGAATATTCAAAGGTCTTTCCAAATCCGCTGGCAAGAGTAACCTGAAACAACGTTTCATCAGACAGAAAGCCAGATAAAATTCTATGATGTCCAAAAGTTCTTCAGTCATCTAATAAATCCAAACAGGATTCGATCAGATGTGTGATGTGAATATCCAGAGTGTTTTTTCAAAAAAGCTGGTAAAAGTAACCTCAAACAGCATTCGACCAGACCTAAACACCCGTATTCACTAAAGAGGTTTAAATTTAGGCCAGATATAACTTGACAGTTATAGGTTTGAGATGACCTTTTTAACAATTGTACAAATAATTTTTCTAAATGTCAATTACAAAATGACAGTGACATAAACGAAATATATGACTATTAAACCTTTTTGATAAATAAGGGGTAAAAAGCCAGATGCATGTCTAGAGTTTCCTTATCAATTAGGCATTCAATCAAACATAAAAAGCCAAGTGAAATTGTGTGGTATAAATATCCAGACTGTCCTTTCAAATCAACTTGCAAGAGTAACTTCATACAGCATTCGTTCAAACTTAAAAGTTCTGACGATGGACGGCTTGTTATATAATTGAAACTTTGTAGGATTCTGAAAATCAGATTTTATGATTTGTTGGTGAAAATTATGGCTCGTAGTTTTTGTAAGACCTTTAAAGGAATGAAGAATGTGGACTACTTTTTTCTTCCATGATCTCTGGGTTACCTGTGAACTCAAGAGAAAGCAATATTAATATTTTCCATTTGGTTAGTTAAGGTATTTGGGTTAGTTTTTTCTACATATACATTCTCGTGCAATTGCACCGTATGATGGTGAGAATACCCAACTGAAACGTCGGTTTTTTTGGAAGTTTGAGAGTTTTTGATAGGGCGCCTTGTAGCTTTAACTTTAATATTTGAATTAGACAAAAGGTCATTTAATTTAGGTAAATTTGGTGCCTTTAGGGTACCACTGTCAAATTTGTTACTTTAATTTAATGTTTTGTACTCAGTGCCGCATTCTGGAGAGACTAGAGATTGCTGACTAAATGATTTGTAGCTTGAAGAGCATTGTAAGTGTTTATTGAGTTCCAAAGAACAGTCATTAAAAACTTGACGCTTTTATTAATTAATTAATTAATATAATTTTATATATTACTTATTTAATGCACTTATTTGACTATTATTGTTTACTATTTGTAAAATTGTATGTTCTCTTTTCGTTTCTTTTTTTTTAGCCATTTATTTTATTATATTTTTATATTTCCCTATAATGAACTTATCATAAGTTAGATGGGAATAAAGTTATTATTATTAATATCAGATGAAATTGTGTAAATGTCTAGAATTTCTTATCAATCAGGTGATAAAGAAAAACTTAAAAAGGCATTCAATTAAACATAAAAAGTCAAACGAAATTGTGTGGTATAAATATCCAGACTGTCCTTTCCAATCAACATGTATGAGTAGACATAAAAAGCCAAATGGAGTTTTGTGGTATGAATATCAAATAAGTTGACAAGAGTCACTTCAAACAGCATTAGAATCAGCTGATAAAGGAAAACCTAAAAAGCATTTGATCAGACATAAAAAGCCAAGCGAAATTGTATGAATGTCTAGAGTTTCCTTATTAATTAGCTGATAAAGTAAAACTTAAAAAGCATTTGATCAGACATAAAAAGCCAAATGAAATGTTGTGGTATGAAAGTCCAGAGGTCCATTCAAATCAGCTTGAAAGAGTAACCTCAAACACCATTCGATCAGACATCAAAAGCTAATTAAAATGTATCAGTCAGCTAATGATTAGAAAGTTCAAAAAGGATTTGATCAGACATAAAAAGCCAGATGTTATTGTGTGAAGTTCCAGATTTTTTTTATCAATTAGTTTATAAAGGAAACCTTAGAAAGGGTGCGATCAGACATAAAAAGGGAACTGTGTAGTATGAATATCCGAAGGCGTTTTCAAATCAGCTGGCAACAGTAACCTGAAACAACGTTTCATCAGACAGAAAGCCAGATAAAATTCTATGATGTCCAGAAGTTCTTCAGTCATCTAATAAACCCAAACAGGATTCGATCAGATGTGTGGTGTGACTATCCAGAGTGTTTTTTCAAAAAAGCTAGGAAAAGTAACCTCAAACAGCATTCGACCAGACCTAAACACCCGTATTCACTAAAGAGGTTTAAATTTAGGCCAGATATAACTTGACAGTTATAGGTTTGAGATGACATTTTTAACAATTGTACAAATAATTTTTCTAAATGTCAATTACAAAATGACAGTGACATAAACGAAATATATGACTATTAAACCTTTTTGATAAATAAGGGGTAAAAAGCCAGATGTATGTCTAGAGTTTCCTTATCAATTAGCTGATAAAGGAAAAGGCATTCAATCAAACATAAAAAGCCAAGTGAAATTGTGTGGTATAAATATCCAGACTGTCCTTTCAAATCAACTTGCAAGAGTAACTTCATATAGCATTCGTTCAAACTTAACAGTTCTGACGATGGACGGCTTGTTATATAATTGAAACTTTGTAGGATTCTGAAATCAGATTTTATGATTTGTTGGTGAAAATTATGGCTCGTAGTTTTTGTAAGACCTTTAAAGGAATGAAGAATGTGGACTACTTTTTTCTTCCATGGTCTCTGGGTTACCTGTGAACTCAAGAGAAAGCAATATTAATATTTTCCATTTGGTTAGTTAAGGTATTTGGGTTAGTTTTTTCTACATATACATTCTCGTGCAATTGCACCGTATGATGGTGAGAATACCCAACTGAAACGTCGGTTTTTTTGGAAGTTTGAGAGTGTTTGATAGGGCGCCTTGTAGCTTTAACTTTAATATTTGAATTAGACAAAAGGTCATTTAATTTAGGTAAATTTGGTGGCTCTAGGGTACCACTGTCAAATTTGTTACTTTAGTTTAATGTTTTGTACTCAGTGCCGCATTCTGGAGAGACTAGAGATTGCTGACTAAATGATTTGTAGCTTGAAGAGCATTGTAAGTTTTTATTGAGTTCCAAAGAACAGTCATTAAAAACTTGACGCTTTTATTAATTAATTAATTAATATAATTTTATATAGTACTTATTTAATCCACTTATTTGACTATTATTGTTTACTATTTGTAAAATTGTATGTTCTCTTTTCTTTTCTTTTTTTTTAACCATTTATTTTATTATATTTTTATATTTCCCTATAATGAACTTATCATAAGTTAGATGGGAATAAAGTTATTATTAATATCAGATGAAATTGTGTAAATGTCTAGAATTTCTTATCAATCAGGTGATAAAGGAAAACTTAAAAAGGCATTCAATTAAACATAAAAAGTCAAACGAAATTGTGTGGTATAAATATCCAGACTGTCCTTTCCAATCAACATGTATGAGTAGACATAAAAAGCCAAATGGAGTTTTGTGGTATGAATATCAAATAAGTTGACAAGAGTCACTTCAAACAGCATTAGATCAGACATAAAAACTTAGATGAAATTGTATGAATATCCACAGTTTCCTTATCAATCAGCTGATAAAGGAAAACCTAAAAAGCATTTGATCAGACATAAAAAGCCAAGCGAAATTGTATGAATGTCTAGAGTTTCCTTATTAATTAGCTGATAAAGTAAAACTTAAAAAGCATTTGATCAGACATAAAAAGCCAAATGAAATGTTGTGGTATGAAAGTCCAGAGGTCCATTCAAATCAGCTTGAAAGAGTAACCTCAAACACCATTCGATCAGACATCAAAAGCTAATTAAAATGTATCAGTCAGCTAATGATTAGAAAGTTCAAAAAGGATTTGATCAGACATAAAAAGCCAGATGTTATTGTGTGAAGTTCCAGATTTTTTTTATCAATTAGTTTATAAAGGAAACCTTAGAAAGGGTGCGATCAGACATAAAAAGGGAACTGTGTAGTATGAATATCCGAAGGCGTTTTCAAATCAGCTGGCAACAGTAACCTGAAACAACGTTTCATCAGACAGAAAGCCAGATAAAATTCTATGATGTCCAGAAGTTCTTCAGTCATCTAATAAACCCAAACAGGATTCGATCAGATGTGTGGTGACTATCCAGAGTGTTTTTTCAAAAAAGCTGGTAAAAGTAACCTCAAAGAGCATTCGACCAGACCTAAACACCCGTATTCACTAAAGAGGTTTAAATTTAGGCCAGATATAACTTGACAGTTATAGGTTTGAGATGACATTTTTAACAATTGTACAAATAATTTTTCTAAATGTCAATTACAAAATGACAGTGACATAAACGAAACATATGACTATTAAATCTTTTTGATAAATAAGGGGTAAAAAGCCAGATGCATGTCTAGAGTTTCCTTATCAATTAGCTGATAAAGGAAAAGGCATTCAATCAAACATAAAAAGCCAAGTGAAATTGTGTGGTATAAGTATCCAGACTGTCCTTTCAAATCAACTTGCAAGAGTAACTTCATACAGCATTCGTTCAAACTTAAAAGTTCTGACGATGGACGGCTTGTTATATAATTGAAACTTTGTAGGATTCTGAAAATCAGATTTTATGATTTGTTGATGAAAATTATGGCTCGTAGTTTTTGTAAGACCTTTAAAGGAATGAAGAATGTGGACTACTTTTTTCTTCCATGGTCTCTGGGTTACCTGTGAACTCAAGAGAAAGCAATATTAATATTTTCCATTTGGTTAGTTAAGGTATTTGGGTTAGTTTTTTCTACATATACATTCTCGTGCAATTGCACTGTATGATGGTGAGAATACCCAACTGAAACGTCAGTTTTTTCGGAAGTTTGAGAGTTTTTAATAGTGCGCCTTGTAGCTTTAACTTTAATATTTGAATTAGACAAAAGGTCATTTAATTTAGGTAAATTTGGTGCCTCTAGGGTACCACTGTAAAATTTGTTACTTTAGTTTAATATTTTGTACTCAGTGCCGCATTCTGGAGAGACTAGAGATTGCTGACTAAATGATTTGTAGCTTGAAGAGCATTGTAAGTGTTTATTGAGTTCCAAAGAACAGTCATTAAAAAATTGACGCTTTTATTAATTAATTAATTAATATAATTTTATATATTACTTATTTAATGCACTTATTTGACTATTATTGTTTACTATTTCTAAAATTGTATGTTCTCTTTTCTTTTTTTTTTTGACCATTATTTGAACTTATAAGTTAGTTGGGAATAAAGTTATTATTATTATTAGATGAAATTTTGGGAATGTCTAGAATTTCTTATCAATCAGGTGATAAAGGAGAACTTAACTTCAATGAATTTCAGACTAAGCCAAGAAAAGATGTATTGCTATTTGTTTATTCTAATGCAAAAGTTTAAGGGGCATATTACTACTTATTTCGTTTTGATATCCAGCAGTATAGTATTAAACATCATTTTCGACACTTTGCGGCATTTTTTATAGTTTGGAACCACTGTGCCTCAGTCACAAACTCGAAATTTAAAAAGTATGTTATGATTTATTCCTTTGTAGAAAATCAGTTTGATCATTTGACTATTTGAAAGCATAACTTTTATGTTGAAAATTATGTTCAGTGAAACATAAAAAGTCAAGTGAAATTGTGTGGTATAAATATCCAGACTGTCCTTTCTAATCAACATGCATGAGTAACCTCATATAGTATTCGTTCAAACATAAAAAGCTAGATGAAATTGTGTGAATGTCCATATCAATCAGCTAATAAAGAAAATCTTAAAAAAGATTTGATTAGATATAAAAAGCTAAATGAAGTTGTGCGGTATGAATATCCAGAGGTCCTTTTAAATCAGCTGGCAAAAGTAATCTCAAACAGCATTCGATCAGACATCAAAAGCCAAATGAAATTGTATGAATCAGTTTATAATGGAAACCTTAGAATGTCAAAAAATTTCCTTATCATTCAGCTGATAAAGGAAAACGTAAAATGGATTTGATGAAAAATGAAATTGTATAAATGTCCAGAATTGTTTTATCAATCAGTATATAAAGGAATCCTTAGAATGGGTTCAGTTAAACATAAAAAGCCAAATGAAGTTGTGTGGTAATAAAATCAGATAACCTAGCAAGAGTCACGTCAAACAGCATTAGATCAGACATAAAAATCCAGATGAATTTGAACGTCCAGAATTCCCTTATCAATCGGCTGATAGAGGAGAACGTAAAATGCATTTGATCAGACATAAAAAGCCAAGTGAAATCGTGTGATTATGAATACCCATACTCTACTATCAAATAAACTTGTAAGGATAGCCTCAAACAACATTCGATCAGACGTAGAAAGCTAGATGAAATTGTGTAGTATGAATATCCAAAGATCCAATCACCCGGCAAGAGTAAGCTCAAACAGCATTCGATAAGAGAAATTATCATCTAGCTAATAAAGCTAACCTCAAAAAAGATTCCTTCAGACATAAAAAGCCAAATTAAGTTGTTAGATATGAATATCCGGAGTGTTTTTCCAAATAAGCTTGTAACAGTAACTGGTAAGCGTAACCTCAAACAGCATTCGACCTGGCATAAAAAGCCAGATCAAATTGTATGTTCAGGTTTTCATTATCAACTAGTTAGTAAAGTAAATTTTAAAAAGCATTAGATCACAGAAACAAAAGCACAATGAAAGTTTTCTTTCAAATCAGCTTGCAAGGGTAATATCAAACAGCATTCAATTTAGCTAATAAATGAAACCTCAAAAAGGATTCAATCCGATATATACAGCTAATTATAATTTTGTGGTATGAATATCCAGTTTATTAAACGATAATAGGCATTCACATTTCAAAGTGTAATTTATTTCTCAGACAAACGGTAATTGTCATGTAGTGATAATCTAAATACATATTAAAGATAACGCTTAAAATATTTCAAAACTTCTCAGGTTACTAATGCTGATACAATTTTTCTTTAATCGTAAAAATGTCTTCTGATGTCATACTTTAGCGCATATCAGTGCAATATCTCAAAGAATATGCGTGATATTAAGAAAAAAAAAACCTGATCTCGAAAACGAAGCAATTGCGGATTTTGGTCTATTAGGCAAGCCAACAATATGTCAGATCTGAGGGTCAACATGACAGGATTGATGTCACACAGTGGTTTCAAATGAGAGAATATGCTGAGAAAGAGAAATGCGAACTCACTTCAATGAATTGCAGACTCAGCGAAGAAAAGATGTATTGCTATTTGTTTATTCTAATGCAAAAGTTTAAGTGGCATATTACTACTCATTTCGTTTTGATATCCAGCAGTCTAGTAGAAAATAGTACTTGACGGCAAAGCATTGTTGGTAATGAATTAAACATCATTTTCCACACTTTGCGGCATTTTTTATAGTTTGGAACCACTGTGCCTCAGTCACAAACTTAAAAATTAAATTAATAATCTATTATGATTTATTCCTTTGTGGAAAATCAGTTTGATCATTTGACTATTTGAAAGCATAACTTTTGTGTTGAAAATTATGTTCAATGAAACATAAAAAGTCAAGTGAAATTGTGTGGTATAAATATCCAGATTGTCCTTTCAAATCAACATGCATAGATGAAATTGTGTGAATGTCCATATCAATCAGCTAATAAAAAAAATCTTAAAAAAGATTTGATCAGATATAAAAAGCTAAATGAAGTTGTGCAGTATGAATATCCAGAGGTCCTTTTAAATCAGCTGGCAAAAGTAATCTTAAATGAAATTGTATGAATCAGTTTATAATGGAAATCTTAGAATGTCAAAAAATTTCCTTATCATTCAGCTGATAAAGGAAAACATAAAATGGATTTGATTAAAAATTAAATTGTATAAAAGTCCAGAATTTCTATCAATCAGTATATAAAGGAATCCTTAGAATGGGTTCAATTAAACATAAAAAGGCAAATGAAGTTGTGTGGTAATAATATCAGATAACCTAGCAAGAGCCACGTCAAACAGCTTTAGATCAGACATAAAAATCCAGATGAATTTGAACGTCCAGAATTCCCTTATCAATCAGCTGATAGAGGAGAACGTAAAATGCATTTGATCAGACATAAAAAGCCAACTGCAATCGTATGGTCATGAATACCCATACTCTACTATCAAATAAACTTGTAAGGATAGCCTCAAACAACATTCGATCAGACGTAGAAAGCTAGATGAAATTGTGTAGTATGAATATCCAATGATCCAATCACCCGGCAAGAGCAAGCTCAGACAGCATTCGGTAAGAGAAATTATCATCTAGCTAATAAAGCTAACCTCAAAAAAGATTCCTTCAGACATAAAAAGCCAAATTGAGTTTTTAGATATGAATATCCAGAGTGCTTTTCAAATAAGCTTGTAAGAGTAACTGGTAAGCGTAACCTCAAAACAGCATTCATTCACAGATGAAACTGATCTTCACCTTTTCGTTATCAACTAGCTAGTAAAGTAAATTTTAAAAAGCATTTAATCAGAAAAAAAAATCCCAATGAAAGAGTTCTTTGATATTGGCTTGCAAGAGTAACATCAAACAGCATTCAATTTAGCTAATAAATGAAATCTCAAAAAGGATTCAATCCGATATATACAACTAATTATAATTGTGTGGTATGAATATCCAGTTTATTAAACGATAATGGGCATTCACATTTCAAAGTATAATTTATTTCTCAAAGACAAACAGTAATTGTCATGTAGTGATAATATATGATAATCTAAATAAATATTAAAGATAACGCTTAAAATGTTTCAAAACTTCTCATGGTACAATTTTCTTTAGTCATAAAAATGTCTTCTGATGTCATACTCTAGCGCATATCCGTGCAATATGTCAAAGAATATGCGTGGTATTAAGAAAAAAAAACCTGATCTCGAAAACGAAGCAACTGCGGATTTTGGTCTATTAGGCAAGCCAACAATATGTCAGATCTGAGGGTCAACATGACAGGATTGATGTATCACAGTGGTTTCAAATGAGAGAAATGCGGCTGACTTCAATGAATTGCAGACTAAGCGAAGAAAGGATGTATTGCTATTTGTTTATTCTAATGCAAAAGTTTCAGTGGCATATTACTATTTATTTCGTTTTGATATCCAGCAGTATATTAGAAAATAGTACTTGATGGCAAAGCATTGTTGGTAATAAATTAAACATCATTTTCGACACTTTGCGGTATTTTTTACAGTTTGGAACCACTGTGCCTTGTCACAAACTTGAAATTTAAAAAATCTATTATGATTTATTCCTTTGTAGAAAATCAGTTTGATCATTTGTCTATTTGAAAGCATAACTTTTATGTTGACAATTATGTTTTGTTAGTCATCCTAGACCACCAGCACAGTCCCCATTGAATAGGATTGCCTAATAGGACCTATTGACATTTTTTTAACACATTACTTCCCAAAGTTTTAAACCTGACTTATGTTACATATTATTGTACAGCATAAGTCATAATCTATACATATAGGGCCCCACAAATAGAATTCATGCTAATTCAGTGTTTTTATAACGTTTATGTATGTATAATATAGGTTAAAAAATATATGGACTGAAGTGAGGTTTAAGTACAGCAAAGTATCTGTAGTTGTTTAAGACCATATTGGACACAGTATCCTTAAACTTTAGAAAGTAGTATATTGAATTAAACCAGTTTCAAAGTGATATTACTTATTTTTTGTGTTTCATTTCCCTTTTCCGATAATCCTTTTTTCTTTCCTGTTGGATATAATTTGGTAGTTTGAAGTGGTAAATATGAATATAGTCAAAAGCAGTGTTATCGTGCGGGTCATATACGATTTATCAACGACAAACTTTTTAAGTTTGTTTTTCTTTTATTACGTGTAATCATATCCTCCGCATGAAATCCGGAAGATGAATTAGATAGACCTATGATATTTTCATATGAAAAAAAGAGGATAAACATATAAATACCAGCAGTTGCAAAAATCTTTTAGCGATGTCACTTCAAAGTCAGATTGACAAGTCAGTGACAAAATGAGTAATAGAAAACAATTTTCGGGTTTTTTGCATCCACAAGCGAAAAAAATGGTATTAAATCTAATAAAATATTACGAAAATGAAAATTCACCGGCCAATATCCAGGAGACAGTAGCAAAAGCTCTGGGAATCGGTATAAGGACTGTGCAGAAAATTGTGCAAGGAAAAAACCATAATTTACTACCGAAGAAGATTAAGAAATGTACACGAAAAAAACCAAAGACAGAAGACAAGTGACAATGTAAAAATGGATGTTCGTAATGCAATTTACGATTTATACACATCAAAAACTAATATAACCTTTCAAGTTTTAAAAGAAGCTTTAAAAAATCGAGGCATATTGGAAATTGTACTAAAATCGTCAAAATTAATAAAAATGTTGGGTTTTCGATATAATAAGAGCTGTAATCGAAGATTTTTATGCGAGTTGCCACATATAGCAAGTCAGCGTATCCAGTTTTTAAAGAAATATGTGGAAAATGTTAATTCAAAATTTAGAAAAGTGGTATTTTTAGACGAGACTTGGATATTTTCTAATGGAAGTGGTTCGAAATCTTGGCAGGACGAGTTATCAGTTCATCATTTTGCATGCAGGTTCTTCAACAGGATTTCTCCCAGGTGCAAGGTTACTGTTTTCTTCAACATCCAAAAGTATGGACTACCATGATTAATGATTTCCTTTAAAAGACCAAAGTCAAATAATTTTAAAACTCTATTAAACTTTATTTGAATAATCTATACAATTTTCGTAAAGCTGATTTCAACTTGCTTTATAACTCATTTCTTCAGCAGGACTGGTCCTTGCTGGAAAATCAGACAACGGTGGAAAATGCCTGTAATACTTTTTATATCTTAATATACTCCATATTTGACCTAGCAGTTCCCAGTTATCGCCATTCGTCAAATAGAAGATATCATCCTTGGTTCACTTCAGAAATTATTAAAAATATAAAACTAAAGATAAATTGCATAAAAAGTATAAAAAATATGGCAGCATACCGGATTTCGAAAGATTTCAGACTCTGAGATCAAAAATCAAAACTGATATAACTATAGCATATAAAAAATATATCCAAAAAATGGAGACGGATGTCAAAAAAGATCCCAAACGCTTTTGGAATTTTGTCAAAGGCCGGAGAGAGATAACAGGCATTCCAAACAGTATGCACTTTGATGGTCAGAATCTAGATAATCCACTGGATATTTTGAATTCATTTGCTTCATTTTTTAAACAATCTTATTCAGTTTCTAACAATATCCAAATTTCAAATAATTCATTCTCGTGTAGTGATCAAAATATAAACATATCTACAGTTAGTGAACGGGATATTATTTGTGCTATTAAAAAACTCAAACCTAAATACACTGCCGGACCAGACCTTATATTTGATACGTGACTGTCGATTTGTGTTAATAAAACCTCTTCAAATCCTATTTAACATGTGTATTGAACAACAGACATTACCAAATATATGGAAAAAGTCGAAAGTATGTCCAGTGTTTAAGAAGGGTGATAAATCAGACATTCAAAATTATAGACCTGTTTCCATCATATGCAACTTCTCAAAAGCCTTTAGAGTTTATATTACACGACATCATTTTTCCGTTGGTGCAAAATAAAATTGTTCCTGAACAACATGGTTTCTTTAAAAATCGTTCCACAACTACCAACCTGGTCCTTATAACAATACATTGCGGACTCTATTGATGAGGGTCTGCAATCTGATGTAATATATTTAGACTTCTCCAAAGCATTTGACAAGTTAAATCATGACTTGTTAATTAATAAACTTTCAAATTTCGGATTCTCGGGTTCCCTATTACGCCTCTTTACACGTTACCTTTCAAATCGCACACAATATGTGGCTATAAATGGTTTTCAATAGGAGAACTATATAGCATGTTCGGGGGTACCGCAGGTTTCCGTTTTAGGACCCTTGCTGTTTAACATTTTTATTAACGATATTGGTTATTTACTCTACGCTGATGACATCAAACTGTTCGCTAACATTAAGTCTATGGAGAACTGCTTAAAAATCCAACAAAATGTACAGCATATTATTGACTGGTGCCAGGAAAATTGTCTACAGCTAAATATTGGAAAATGCAAGGTTATGTCGTTTACTACAAAGTCAGAACCGATTATTTTTAACTATAACTGCGATGGTGAAATTGTAGGCCGATCCAAGCAGTTCTGTGATCTGGAGTTACATTCGATCAAAAATTATCATTTACCTCACATTACAGCGCTATTAGGTCAGATTCTTCTAAAATGTTAGGGTTTATAGTTCGTACTATTAAAGAGTTTAGCCAAGTGGAAGCCATAAAGCTGCTGTACTATAGTTATGTCCGATCCAAACTTGAATATGGGGCAGTTGTATGGTCTCCGGGATATAATATATATGTGTCTGGTATTGAAAGTATACAGCGAAAATTTGTAAAATATCTAAGCTTTAAACAAGACGGTCGCTATCCCGCTCAAGGATGTCCACAAGAAGAGCTTTTAGATAAATTTTCACTGACGAACTTAAAAACCAGACGATGACAAATGATATTTTTGTATAAGCTATTAAATAATAGATAAACTGCCCCTGTTAACTTTCTAAAATAAATTTCAACGTGCCTCGTTTAAGTTCACGCACAAGCAGTGCTTTTTACTTGCCGACTCCTCGTACAAACATCTTAAAATTTTCGCCTATTTATACAATGTGCGATAACTTTAACAAAAAAACTAATTTGGATCTTTTTTCTGATAGTTTAGAATTATATAAGAAAAATTTACGACGCTAAACCGTTTTGCTAATTTAAATCTTATTCAAATATCAGAATTTGGAAAATAATTACTGTTATTATTAGTTATAAGCTTCTTTTTATGTGTAAAATGTAATTTTTTAGTAGGCTTGAATATGTAGTTTTTCATTGTCTTGTAATTGGGATCTTCTTGTAAGACAGTTAACTGTAAATAAATAATATGAACTGTGAACTGTTTGAAAAGTGGTTAAAAGAACAACTGATTCCAAATTTAGATGCTCCATCTTTAATCATTCTGGACAATGCATCTTATCATTCAAGAATCTTAAATAAACAACCTACTTCATCCTGGAAGAAAAGTGATATTTATGACTGGCTAATAAAACAAAAACAAAATCCTTTACCCAATATGCTGAAACTACAACTTCTTTTAATTGAAAAATCTATTAAAAAAGCAATATATGCCGTAGATGAAATATTACGGAAAAATGGACATGAGGTTTTACGACTGCCATACCATTGCCAGTTTAACGCAATAGAATTAATATGGGCTGGGGCAAAATCATATTACGAAAAACACGTGAACGGTGGTCTTACATCAGATGAAGTGCAAATTGTTTGGCAAGATTCATTAAATTATGTTACGCCGGAGTACTGGAAGAACTGTGTGGAACATACGGAGAAATTAATATGGGATTGGTGGAATCCAGAACGAGTTCTAGATGTTAAAATAGCACCAATGATCATTGCGCCATTTGAGGACGAGTCAGAAGATGAGGATTTCTTAAGTGATGATGATATTATTTATTCTATAATATTAAAAATTGTTGAAGGATTATATTAGTCTTTGACGTGTGTAAATCATAAATTGCATTATGAATACCCATTTTTGCATTGTAACTTAAGTCTTTTGCCTTTGGATTTTTTTCGTGTACATTTCTTAATCTTCGGAAGTAAATTATGCTTTTTTTCATGCACAAGTTTCTGTACAGGGTGTCCGGATTTGGTAGCAAAAGCAGGGTATCTCGCTTATTTTTAAAGATAGAGCCTTGCGGTTTTCACGAACCTGAGCTAATTTTTTGTGAAACTCATGAAGCCGTAAACAAAATTTTCATAGCCTTCGTTTATGAGATACAGGGCGAAATAGAAAATTTTGCATTTTGGGTTATCCTTTAACTTAACGCAAAGGGAAAAATTGCTGCTTATGCAGTTTTTTACGCTGGATCCAGTGGCGTAGTCATATTTTAGATATGACCCAAAGTTGTGTTTTTTTAAATGAGACACCCTGTATATTTGTCCAGAAATTGATTTGTCCTTTTAAAAGCTTCTCAAAAATATATAATAGTATGGGTCTATTTTAATAAACCACTACAAAAATCCTAATTTTTATAATTATCATCCCAAATTTTGCAGTAGGCCACGCAACACAATGCTGCCTTTTATTTAAAGTCGTTAACAATATCTACATCATAACAATAAATCAAAATAAATATGTAACTAATTCTATTTATCAAAATGTATTGATAATTTCGCACCAAAAAAGTACCACCTACCTAGATTTATGTAACACAAGAACAAAACAGTAATAAATTATTATGTAACAAGCCTTTCAGCCAAAATCAACTGTCGTATAAGAACTACAGTAACCAAGGAAATCAAAAGAACTGTTCAAACTGATTTCCATTTTGTTCTATGCATGCTTCGCACAATTTTCGTATTCGTTTTAGGGAATTAAGCAAAATAACGGGATGATTTTGTAAATAGCGAAAATTTTCTCTTATTGCATTTCCTAAATCTTGGACATTATCATAGTGGTCTTGGTAAATTCTATTTTCCAGATATCCCCATAGAAAGAAATCTAAAACCGACAAATCTGGGGACCTAGTTCCGATCCATTGATTGGTAAAATTATTGTCCAGAAATAATCTCGTCATTCCAGAATTGTGTGCAGGAGCACCGTCCTGTCGAAAATAAATTTCGTTAATTTGCGCTAGAGGAACATCGTCAAGTAATTCAGGTATAGCTGCCTCTAAAATTTCTATATAGCGTGGCTGTTAGATTTCCCTCAAATATATAAAATTTTATATGTGTTCCTAATATGAAGCAGGACACATTTAAACCAAACCTGCCCTGCTGTCTTCTGGGAAATATTTGGTGTTGATTTTCCTGGGACCAGAATCTACTACTGTGGCTATTGAGTATACCAGAATTACTGAAATGTGCTTCGTCTGACCATATAACCTTCCTTTCAAAATCTCTAACGATATCGCATCTTTCTCGAAACCAATTGCAGAAGACTACCAGACGCTCTGCATCCCCTGGCTGTAAGTGCTGCACGAGCCTAAATTTGTATGGGTGGTATTTGTGCTTTTTTAGAATTCCTTGAACTCTAGTTTTTGGAATCCCTATGCTCTTTTCACTGGCCATACAAGAGTTTGTAAGTTGGTAAGCTTCTGCATTAGCCAAAACCGTAGTTTCCTCAGCCTTCCGATTTTCTTTGTTATATGTTTTCGTACGAGGTTTGATAAATGATCCGTGATTAAGTAAATTCTTTTTTATCCGATAAAAAGTGAATATATTAGGTTGCCTCCTTTCTGGATATCTAAATAAAAATTAAGCAATAGTATTTCAACATACCTAAAAATTAACTATTTACCTGTTAAAATACATCTCAGAAGCCGCTTCAACATTTTTATTACTTAATATAAAACAAGCTAATATATCGTACTTTTCATAATGTTCGAAAGTTTGGTTTTCTTCCATAGTAATACAAATATATTTTTACACAATAAATAAATACAAAAAACTAGCGCTATATTTTATATACGGGTACAAACTTGGGAAATGTCATTTGCTTCCAAGAAAACAAAAGAAAACGGCATCGTTTTGCATGGCCTACTGCAAAATTTGGGATGATAATTATAAAAATTAGGATTTTTGTTGTTGTTTATTAAAATAGACCCATACTATTATATATATTTGAGAAGCTTTTAAAAGGACAAATCAATTTCTGGACAAATATACAGGGTGTCCCATTTAAAAAAACAACTTTGGGTCATATCTAAAAAATAACAACTCAAATGAAAAATATGACTACGCCACTGGATCCAGCGTAAAAAACTACATAAGCAGCAATTTTTCCCTTTGCGTTAAGTTAAAGGATAACCGAGATACGAGGGGGATCCCAAAATGCAAAATTTTCTATTTCGCCCTGTATCTCATAAACGAAGAAGGCTATGAAAATTTTGTTTACGGCTTCATGAGTTTCACAAAAAATTAGCTCAGGTTCGTGAAAACCGCAAGGTTCTATCTTTAAAAATATGCGAGATACCCTGCTTTTGCAACCAAATCCGGACACCCTGTACATTCCTTATACCGATTCTCAGAGCTTTTGCCACTGGCTCCTGGATATTAGTCATTGAATTTTAATTTAAACATTTTTTTATTAGATTTGACACTATTTTTTTGCTTACTTTTTTAATACATTTGTAATTTTGTAGGCAATAAATAAATAATTATAATCGGATATACGTACAGACAGACGGATTTGAGAAAACATGTTTTCCGGCATATAGGGACCCTTAAACGTAAAGATCTGAAAAAATCTCACGATGGAAGTAATAACCAATTATCTTGTGTTTTTAACAAAAGTATATAATATTTTTGCACAATAATTTTTTTTTGTTTTCACAATACAAAAAAAAAACAAGTTTTCTTTGCACAGGGGTGGCCGGCATTTAAATAAATGACACTGTTTAAGTGGTTAGATTTTTAGGTCAAGTGGGGCTCATAATTTTTGGTGGTTATTAAAAAAAATCCCACTTTCATTAAGTGGCTGTATAAGCAGAACATATCCTGATTGTTCCACTGATTCGAACCGCCTTCCGCCTTTATTAAGGCGCTTGCCATTTTGTGTATTTTTGTTTTTGCAACCAAAAATTTTTAACCAAATACATATTTAGCGAATTTTCTTATTTAGTCCCTCTGCATTTAATGTATAAAATAATATTAAGTGGCTAGCTTATAATAAAAAAAAATATTTTCTTTCTCCCTGTATATTTGTAAATAGCCCATCGAGATTTAATAGGTCGATAAAAGAATCACACACTGTGTTTTCTGACTGACTCATAATGTTGGTGACCTTTGGACCCGTACGATAAGACCGCATTCGATTATAACAATAGTTTTTGTTGACTTATTGAAAAACATTATTATTGACAATATAACAAGGGACATGAGATATACAGACGAAATAGGTATAAAAGCTTGCCTTTTTAGGTAGATTTAAAATAATAAAACTCTGATCTTTTTCCTTCCATCGATTAAATGGAGTTTCCAACAAAATGCAAACCACATCCGTGAACACCATAAATAAATATAAATATAACACAAAACAGTCAAGCAAACTGCAAAGGGACTAACCGATTGCAGCGAAATCCGCGAAAATAAAAGTAAACAACCACCCCAAACTGGACGACACGTGGGTGTAGTGTACTGCGTTAGCAATTCACCGAGAGCGTTGTCATAGCAACGTAGTAGGAAAATCGTAAACTAAACATAGCACCTCCAGCAAAGTCGAAGCGGTCTGCGCCACTGTTATAGTTGTTATAATAAAGTTCAGGGCCGAGCCGTGCCGGGGGTGCAAGGGGTGCATGGCACCCGGGCAGCTCTAACACAGAGCGGCGAAATAACATCAAAAAAATTTTATATTAAGAATAAAAAAGGCACATCGCAAAATGCAAAAAACTTTCTAAAATCACTTGCGTTTTATTGATGTCGGCGTTTCAAGGAATCATCGTTTTTATTCTACATATAAAAACAATGACGAAATTGTGCGTGCGGTCAAGGCCGCCGGCAGGGGAGGTCAGGGGGGGTCCGTCGACCCCCCCTGGGTATTTATAAAAAACAAGGTAATTCCAAATTCTATAATACAATATTGCCTAGGAATCCAAAATTGACACTAAATTTAATTAATTCAAATTAATTTAGAAGTAAACGTTAAAATAAAGCATAGCAATGCGAAAAGTCCCACAAATTAATACGGGTGGTGCCGCAGTCCGCGGGTCTCATAACCAAGACCAAGATATTTGCTGTTTCCCTGGTTGCTGCACCTGACGTAACCTTGGAACTGTTTTAACTGGTTTTAACGTGTTGGTTTTCTTATGTTTAATCAAGCGCTTGTTTTTTTATTAGACATTTAAATTGTGCAGTCTGTAATTTTTCGTTATTGTTTGTGTAGTTCCATAGAGAATCAATTCGAAACTGGTAAGTAATCTTATAAATAAAATATGTTTTTTGTGCTAGGGCTATATCGGTCAATAATTCAAAATAAGTAAAATATTACTTTTATTTTAATTCTTATTCTTTTTAGATTTTTGTTGAAAATGGATATTAGAAAATTTTTTAAATCCAAAACTGACAAAAATGAGAAATCTAAAATTAGTAGTAATGGTGATGGTATTGCTAGTAGTAGTAATAGTCGTATTGGTTATGGTTTGCCCGAATTAGGTGGTGAGGCTTCTAATAAAGGTGAGGTGATACTTTCAATTTAAAATCGTGTACTACTAATAAAAAAGGTTTAGGTAAAATTATTACAAAAAGCATAGTCGGAATTTTAGTTTCTTATTTAGGTTAAATTTCTTTTTTAGAAACTGTATCGATTGAGGATGTTCCTGTTCCTAATAATGAGCTTGATATTTCATATCATAAATTAGACTTGGGCAATTTTATTAACTTGCAACTGCCACTATCAGACAATACTAGATTTGAAGTGATTAAGAATCCTTTTAAGCCAGGCATTCAATATAATTTTAAAGGTGACTCAAAGGAAGGCAAAAGGGCCTTTAGATATGAATGGTTTCAACAGTTTGATTGGCTGGCATATTGGCCTAGGTTAAAAGGGGCCTTATGTAAATATTGTGTTATTTTTCGACCTGTAGTAAACAGAGGCATACAAGGAGGGTTTATAGTGAAGCCTTTTATAAAATATAATGATTTCATGGCTTCTGCAAAAGCGCATAGTTCTTCTGATTGGCATAAGCAATCAACAATTAAAGCTCAGAATTTTATTAAATCTATCGAGGGCCAAGTTATCCCTGTGATTGAACAAATTAGTAATGCAGAACGGGAGTTGATAGAGTTGAATCGGAAAAAACTGTTTCCAATTATTTCAACTATAATTTTTTGTGGCACACATGATTTACCTTTACGTGGTACGATGAAAGGTAACTTTGAAAATCTTCTAGATTTTAGAGTGGAAAGTGGGGATCATATATTAAGCGAGCATTTAATTAATTCAAATAAAAATGCAAAATACACGTCACATCAAACCCAAAATGAATTAATCTCTATTTGTGGAACACTAATTAGGCAGGATATCGTAGAGGAGATTAATTCCAGTGATGGTTTTTCCATTATGGCTGATGAGAGTGCTGATATAGCCGGTATAGAACAACTTTCTCTCGGTATTAGATTTGTAGACAAAACAAACTGTGTAAGAGAAGATTTTTTGGGATTTTGTGAGCTAAGGACTTTAAATGCTGAAGGGATTGCAAATACAATTTTAAATTATTGTTTAGAAAATAATTTGAATATGGAAAATCTAGTTGGTTTGGGATTTGACGGGTGTTCCACTATGGCAGGGCATGAGAATGGCGTACAAAAAATAATTAGGGACAAATATCCAAAAGCCACATTTTTTCATTGTGCTTCCCATAAATTAAATTTAGTAATAAATGACTTAAATAAAATACAAGATATTCAAAATACAGCTGCAACAATTAAAGAAATTATAAACTTTTTCCGAGATAGCCCTTTAAGAAGAAAGTACGTCCCTAATTTACCATTATGTTGTGAAACACGATGGTCAGCTAAATATAAATCCATAAGAATTTTTGCTTCAAACTTAAAAGAAATTACGAATGCTCTTGAGACACTAGCTTTTAGTCCGAATTTTAATCTGCAAACAAGAACAAAATCCAATCAGCTTTTGACGTGCGTATCAGCGTCAAAATTTATTGTTTGCCTATTTATTATGGCAAAATATTCGAGTAAATTGGAACCAATTTGTAATATATTGCAATCTAAAGACATAGACCTACTTTCAGTTAAAAGACATCTAGACGATCTTCTTCGATTATTTCAGTCACATAGAAATGATCCTGATAAGTGGTTTCGTGAAATATATGACAAATGTGTAGATTACGCCAATACATTTAAATTAGAAATTAAAATACCACGAATAGCATCTAGACAAATACAGAGAGCTAACTATTCATCAAATGGACCTGAAGAATATTATAAACTTTCCCTTTTCATCCCTTATTTGGACTCTATTATACAGTCCATTTCAATCAGATTCTCTGACAACGCCAGCACTGCATTTTTGCTTTCAGAAATTCATCCCAGAAAATTAGGTACAGAACTGGTACTTAAAAAGGATGAAATTTCCCAGAAATATGATCTTGACAATTTTTCAGAAGAAATTGAAACATGGGTGGAACTTTGGAAAACAAAGACAGTTGAAGAAAATGTAGAATTTCGCGATATTCTAATGCACGACGTACATTTCTTCCCATCAATTAAAAAGGCTATAAATATATTTTTAGCCTTACCACCAACTAGTGTTAGCATTGAAAGATCGTTTAGCACACTGCGACGTGTTAAAACATGGTTACGATCAACCTTATCAGCAGAAGATAGATTGTCTGGGTTATGTTTGTTAAGTGTACATAGGCAAAAAGTCCTTAAAAATAAAGAAAGTTTTATAAACAAAGTTTTAAATAAATTTGGTCAGGACCGAAGGAGGTTGCAGTTTTTATTTAGCGAATAACGTTTTTGTATGATTTAGAAATAAAAGTTGTGAAATTGCTATTGTGTTTTTATTTTAATGTTAGACACTGGAGCTTTTACTGGACTGGGAGAGCTTTAAATTCTAATGGTTCAAATTCTGCCCAATGTGTGATTTTTTTTGGTCAAATTAAGGCGTGGTGTCGCAAAAAAATTACCTTGTTTTGGGAGCCATCCTTGTGACATTCATTTTTACTTTTTGACCCCCCCCTACATTTTTTCTTGGCAGCAGCCTTGCGTGCGGTCGGGCGGCAAATATAAAAAAGACATAATCCGAACGCGCGAACACCACAAAAAATGAGTAGGTAGGTACAATTTTCTTGGAATAATAATTTCTTCCGAATTGTCGCTGTGTATTTGAAGGTCGGCAAATCAGCCATTTTTTGTTTTTCTATTTACGTGAGACAAATAGTATGCAAACATTATTTGGGTCGGCAAGTTAGTTTCTTTAATTTTTTTAATGCGTTTAAGTTAAAAACTAAAAACAAATAAACTATAATCAAGTCACCTCAGTTGCCTGTTGAATATTAGTATTTATTTGATTTATTTCTATTATTCTATGATATAGTGTTGAGTATCGTGATTAATGTGATTAATAATAGTGAATGGTAAGTTTTAAAATTATTAATATTATTATAAAGTGTCTTTTGTCTTGCATCTCGTCTGTTTCAAAACTAGGTATTTTATTCACTGAACTATTTTTATCTAAGTATAATAATTAAAATCCTAACTCAACTTTAGTAATAGAAACGCGAGGTGAGATGCCGGAGAATATGATTCAGTTCTTCCCGATATTAAAAAAACGATGTTTTAAATTTTGACTTGAATTTTGAAATTTAATTGTATGATTTGGATGGCTGATGGTCGAAAGAGACTTTCTGGTTCACTATACCGAAAAAGAAAGTTGGAGAAAGAGGAAGATAAAAAACGATTAGATGGGTCATTGAAAAAGTTTTTTACGTCTACGGCCTGCAAAGAACCACAACCTTCAAGTAGCAAAGACCTAGATGCTGCACATTTTGATTCAAGTGAGGATGCAGAAGAACCATTGGAAAAGCTACCCGAAGAAGGTAAATCGGATTCGGACACCGAAGTAAAGGAAAAGAACACGCCGAATAAAGCTACGACGAACACGCCAGCAAATATACAGGGTGGCCCATCGAAAACGTACCGCAAGGCATAACGGCCAGGGTAATTTTTTTTTCAAAAAATCCAAAAACACGTCAATTTTGTTTGTGAGGGGGACAATTTTTGCCCTTAAAATGATCGCAAAATTTTCAACCCTCTAAGCGGGGGTGTCATCCCCCAAACTTTTTCAAATGGGAAGAGGGGTCAAGTGGTACCGCAATGAAAAGGGCTTTCTATTCTCTATACATTCCCGCTTTGGTTTTTATAATGAGGAGGTGAGAAAAAACAGACTTCTAATGAGCTATTTGGTCGATGTTACGTGTCACCTAGCAAAGCAAGAATTATCTTTCAGAGGCCATAATGAAAAAAGCGATTCCGTTAGTGCGGGAAATTTTCGGGAAACTTTTAATCTGTTAATTAAACGTGATAACGAAATACAACAACATTTAAAAAAAAATTGGAAATATTTTTTCTGGTTTATCAAAAACTATCCAGAATGATTTGATATCCTGTATTTCCGATTACCTTGCAGATACAATTCATAGGGAGATAAAAGAGTCGTTGTTTTTTACAGTGCAAGCTGACGATACTACGGATATTTCTGAGAAGTCCCAATGTGCGATTTCAATTCGGTACGTTAATAAATACGGTGAAATCAAAGAAAGTTTCTTGGGTTTTCATGACGTTAGCGAAGACAGAACAGCGGACGCAATGTATGGATTAATTGTTACAGTTATAGGCAATTTCGATTATAAAACAAAATTAGTTGGGCAATGCTACGATGGTGCTAGTGTGATGGCAGGTTCATTGAATGGTTTGCAAAAAAAAGTTAAAGATGATGCTCCTTTTGCTTTGTTTACGCATTGTAGTGCGCACAGATTGAATTTGGTTTTACAAACTGGTTCAAAAAATATAAAAAATTGCCGAATTTTTTTCGCAAGTGCGTCCTCGATTCCCGGATTTTTCATCAGTCTGCAAGTCTGGGACATTTACTCTAGATTCGACGATAGGAAAGAGGATTTCTTCCAGTTCAGACACCAGGTGGGCTTCCCGTTCTAAAATCATTCAAATCTTGCACTCTGAATGGGAAGGCCTAAAATTAGTTTTTTTCTAAAATTATTGACGACCAATCATCATCGGCTGAGTCAATAAACGGGGCCAAGGGATATCTTAAATTTATGAACGATTTAGAATTTTCGTTTCTTACCGCTGTGTATAAACATATTTTTGACATAACTGACCCCCTTTTCAACATTCTACAGAAAAAATCATTGGACATCACCTATTGTAAAAAGCAAATATTTATGGCAAGAGATCGTATCAAGTTATTGAGAAATGAGACAATGTTTAATACAATATTTGAACAAGCCCAAACAAGGATTTTTAATAATAGGGACTCAGGGCAATTGTCAAAAAGAATTAAGTTATCGGACACCATTAAAGGCGATGAGCAAAGTTCTTTACGCATTTTATTTTATGAGATAATTGACAATATTGTGACTCAAATAGAAGTTAGGTTTGCAGATATGTCTCAGTTATTATATTTCTTTAGCGGATTCCTCAAAATTCGAAGAATATAGCAAAAATTTTCCGCTTGAATTTGTGACGAATGTGACCAACTTTTATAAAAATTTCTTTGACAACCAAAAATTAATTAATGAGCTTAGTGTAATATATCTCGATGAACAATTTGCATTGCTGAGCGTCGAGGCAATTTTAAAACATTTCGTAAAAAATGAACTTCAAGAAATATTTCCTGAAAGTTACAAACTTTTTGCGTTAATTGCTACTATACCTATTACAAGTACCTCAGTGGAAAGACATTTCTCTTGTTTAAAGCGAATAAAAACGTATTCTCGCAATACAATAAAAAATGAACGTTTATCGTCACTTGCGCTAATTTTAATAGAAAAAGAGTTGTTCTGCTCCTTACAGAAGGCTGATAACTTTACGGATGTCATAATAAGTAAATTCGCCCTTTTAAAAGATAGGCGGATAAATTTAATTTATAAAACTTAGTTGTCAGCTAAGTGTGTAACGGCTTAACGTTTTCTTATAACGTCATTATTCTTGAAATTATTGTGGTTGTCGCCTACCCTAGCCTAAACACCACGAGCCGCCACTGAAAATCGGTCAAGTCATTTAGAAAATATGAAGGATTGAAATTTAAAATGTTTATTTACAAATTATCAGAGTAAATGATAAGGATAAATTCCTTCGACCAATTCGCTATTTTTGTCCTGTTATTTTAGATGTTTACTGCTGATTTTAGTGATTTGACATGCCACAACGATCAGGTGCGGTAGTTGCTAGATAGCTGTTCTATAACTTGCGCGTTTAAATTTCTCAATATCATTAAATTTTTTATCAATAATTATGGTGTACTCACTTGCAGAAAAAGTGGAAATAATCGAACTTTATTTTAAAAATAATGAATGTGGCAATCGGGTTGCGCAGATATTTAATGAACGACATCCTGACAAACACCTTTCCGGCAAAATTGTTCGCGAGTTAGTAGCAAAATTTCGCGAAACTGGATCCCTTATGAATAAAAAGAGGCAGATGGAAAATCCTGTAGTAAATGAAGCTATGGAGGTCTTTGTATTGGGCCAAGTTGCCATGGATAGTACGCTGAGTACAAGAAAATTAGCCAATGAGACCGGCGTGAATCGTACAAGTGTCCAAAGAATATTGAAAAAACACCATTTCCACCCGTATAAAATTCAGTTGGTACAAGAACTCAACGAAGACGATTTTGATCGTCGCTTGCAATTTTGTGAAACTATTAGTGAACGAGTGGCCAATAATAATAATTTTCTATTCAATGTGTGTTTTTCGGATGAGTGCACTTTCTTTTTGAACGGTGTAGTTAATCGGCATAACTGTCGGTACTGGGCTGAGAACAACCCCAGGGTATTTCACGAGGTGCACACACAACATCCTCAGAAATTGAACGTGTGGGATTTTTGGAAATTCTATTGTGGGTCCTTTTTTTCTTCCTGGGACTCTAACAGGTGATATGTACTTAGATTTACTGGAAAATACCATCGACCCAGCCCTAACTGACATCATCGAAAATAATCCTGGATACGTTGAAGCGGAACTGATATTTCAACAAGACGGTGCACCTCCACATTACTCTCAAAATGTGCGTAATTATTTAAACACTAACTTTCCCGGGCGGTGGATAGGACGAAGGGGTGCCATTGAGTGGCCTTCCCGGTCACCCGACTTGACTCCTTTAGACTTTTTTCTATGGGGACACATAAAAAGTAAAGTGTATAGCACTCCACTTGCCTCATTAGAAGATCTGCGAACACGAATTATTGACGTTTGTCGCGAAGTGACCCCTCAAGTTCTTCAGAATGTTCGAGAACGATTTGAAGCTAATTTGTATTACTGTATGGAGGTCGACGGGCAACATTTTCAGCATTTGCTTCATTAATACGGTAAGTTTTTTTTTATTTAATTCATATGTATTTTTCAAATTTCAATCCTTCATATTTTCTAAATGACTTGACCGATTTTCAAAACCAAAGCGGGAATATATAGAGAATAGAAAGCCCTTTTCATTGCGGTACCACTTGACCCCTCTTCCCGTTTGAAAAAGTTTGGGGGATGACACCCCCGCTTAGAGGGTTGAAAATTTTGCGATCATTTTAAGGGCAAAAGTTGTCCCCCTCACAAACAAAATTGACGTGTTTTTGGATTTTTTGAAAAAAAAATTACCCTGGCCGTTATGCCTTGCGGTATGTTTTCGATGGGCCACCCTGTATAAACCGAAACTGTTGGTAAGGTGAATGAGCAACTCTTAAAAGACCCAGCCTATTGGCCTCAAGTATTAACAGATAATATTAGGATAACAATTCTTGAAATAGGACCAGTACAGTTAAAAAATATGACATATCCTGTAAATAATTCAAATAGATCTTTTAGCGCTACCTACTTTGAAAAAACATTAAGTAATAATGAAAAAGTTCCTAGAACTTGGCTTGTTTATTCAAAATCCAAGAACTCAGTGTACTGTTTTTGTTGTAAGTTATTTGGGATATATGTTAATAGTTTTAATGATGATAACCTTAGAAAGACACGAAACAAGTAAGGGACATTTTGAAACTGTTAGGAAATGGGTTGAGTTAAAAAAATCAATTGAAAAAGGTATTACGGTTGACTCTGTCAATCAAAATTTAATTCAGATGGAAAAAAGAAGGTGGACATATATTTTAGAAAGAATTGTATCTGTAATTCAGTTTTTAGCTCAGCAAAATTTAGCTTTTAGGGACAGCAATCAAAAACTTTTTGACAAAGGTAACGATAATTTTTTGAAACTTATTCAGACAATTGCCAAATTTGATAACGTAATGGCCGAACACATAGATAAGGTTCAAAAAATACCAAACAAATGACCAATTATTTATAAAATACAAAATGAATTAATCTTTCTCATAGGAGAAAAAATAAAGAAAAATACTATTGACAGCTTGAAATTATGTAAATATTTTTCTATAATTCTCGATTGTACACCTGATATTAGTCACCAAGAACAGATAACTATTATGGTTGTGTTTATTGATGAGCATTCAAAAAGTGTTGAAATCAGGGAGTATTTTTTAGGATTTTGTCCAGTTTCTGATACTACTGGTCAGGGTTTAACTGAATTTTTATTAAAATATTTAGAAGAAGCTGATATCAATATTGCTGATATGAGAGGTCATGGCTATGATAACGGTGCCAATATGAAATGCAAACATAATGGTCTGCAAAAAAAGATCCTGAAGTAACGAACTTTTTTAACATTATTCAGGAAATATATGTGTTTTTTTCTGCCTCAACCTACCAATGGGGTATTCTTATAAAAGAACTTCCCAATCTAACAGTAAAGCCGCTATCTGATACCCGTTGGAAGAGTCGAACTGATGCTATCAAAACCCTCAGAGTTGAACTAGAAAAAATTTATGATGCTCTCTTTGCCTTTATAGAGATGAATCTAGAGATGACACAAAAAATATTGCAATATTCCTAATTAAAAAAATAAAGTCTTAAATTTATATGTTCATTAGTTATCTGGTGCAATATTTTATCAAAAATAAATATTGCAAGCAAAATAATGCAAAAATCTACCATTGTTTTGCCAGAGGCTGTGCGAATGTTAAAAGATATTAAAATATTTTGAACCAACCTTAGATCTGAAAATGATTTTACCGAAATGCATAATGAAGCGACAAAAATTTCAGAAGAAATAGACTGCGAAATTTGTTTTCCAGCTGTTGAGTTAATTAGACCAGCTGTTGAGTTAATTAGACCAAAAAAAAAAAGGATGATAAGAACCACAACCTAAACCCAGATACATTAAACACTTTTTATTGCTCTCTCGCCTCAAACTTATCAAGTCATATTACTCCGTATAATAATGCTTTAAATTATTTAAATTTATCAGTAGATGAATTTTACCCTACGAATGTGTTTGAAATTAGAGAAGTTTTCGGTACCATAAGGAACAAAAATGCTTCTGGATATGATGATATTTCAGTGAGAGTTTTTGCTGCACTTCCTGGTCATGCATTGCAAATGTTTGCTGAGGCCATTAACGGGTCGTTCCTTACGGGTTGCTTCCCTTCTTGCTTGAAAATGGCAACAATATTTCCCTTGTTTAAGGGAGGAAATTGTGAGGAACCAACTAATTTTAGACCCATTTCCATGTTACCGACAATGTCCAAAATCATAGAAAAGTTGGTGAAAAAGCGGGTCATTGGCTTCTTGGACAGGTATAATATTCTTAGCAGCGTTCAGTTTGGGTTTCAGTCATCTAAAAACACCGGAGATGCGATTTTTGCATTTCTAGAAGACTTGTACTTGGGGCTGAACGATGGAGAGTGTGCCGCGGCGGTGTTTTGTGATCTATCAAAGGCATTCGACTGTGTGGATCATGGAATACTGCTGCGCAAGCTTGAAATCTATGGCTTCAGGGGCATCTCACTGAAATGGTTTCACTCATACTTATCTGAACGTTATCAAACTGTTCTTGTGAATGGCCAACACTCTAAACCTTTAAGAACCACAGCAGGTGTTCCACAGGGATCGGTGTTGGGACCCTTACTCTTTTTGCTGTATGTCAATGATCTGCCACAGTTGAACATTTTGGGAAGATTTACAGTGTTTGCAGATGACACCACCATTCTCTGGCGCCACAAGGATACTGAGATCCTTGAGGAACTTATAAAAACAGACCTAGTTACTATCAAGGAATGGTGTGATGCTAACTACTTGTCTCTTAATATCTCAAAAACAAACATTGTTTCCTTTAAATCTCATATTAATAATATCGTTTTGCAAGATCAAATTGTTGAGGCTCTGCAGGAGAATAAATTTCTTGGTTTATTTATCGATGCTAAGTTAAAATTTGAAACGCATATTCTTCAACTTAATAAAAAACTCTCAAGAGGCTGCTACGCAGTGAGAGTCGTAGCAAGCGAATTGAATTTATCAATGGCAAGAAGTGTTTATTTTTCACTGGTGGAGTCTCACTTGAGATATGGCATCTGCTTCTGGGGATCCTGTCCCAAATTTTTATTTGACTCGGTCTTTTTATTACAAAAGAGAGCTGTTAGGTTTATGTGTGGAGCGAAGGCTCGTGACTCCTGTAGGCCATTATTCATACAGCATAAAATTCTGACCCTTGCTTGTTTGTTTGTCCTGGAGGCAGTATCTATGATCAGGATGAAGGTGGAGCTCAGATCATTTATTAATTACCCTCTACGTACCACTCATGTAGTATCTCTACCAATTCCTTCATCAACCTTAACTAAAAATTCAATTTTTTATAATGGTAGAAAGTTATTTAACTCCCTTCCAGCCCACTTAAGACAAATTCAGTCATATAAGTTATTTAAAAGAAGGGTCCATAAAATGCTGGTTGCGAAGGCCTATTGCACAGTTGATGAGTTTTATAATGATAATCAGAATTAGCCAATGTCTTAATTAGGAATTAGTTATATCTGTATTTGCGCCTTATTATTCTGCACCTGGATTTATTTTGTAATATTGTCTCTGCGTTTTTTACAACTTTTATGTTTTTTTTTTGTTAACACTGTACATTTTTTAATTTCATGACCGTTTTTATCATATATTTTAGTGTTGTCATATAAATCTCTGTAGTTTTAGTTATATGATTATTGTTTAGTTAAGCTTTGTCAATGAAAATGTTTGATTTTTATATTAAAGCTTTTTTTGACTGTGACTTTGATTATGAACACAAAGATGAGCCTATCCAATCTCCAGAGCGAAATTTCAAGGTTAATTTTTATTTTTACATTCTCGACATTGCAATTTCAAAACTAGACGAAAGGTTCCAAGATTTCAACAAATATAACAAAACGTTTGGTTTTTTAAATAATTTACGAGCGTTTAATAAAGATGAAATAACGCAATATTGTAAAAAATTGGAAAGTGAATTAACTGACCTGGCCACAAAAAATATGGACATAAATGCAATTGACCTTTACAACGAGATTGATACTTTGTCAATTTATATTCTTACTACAGATAATATGTCGGCTAAAGAGGTATTAACTTATTTAGTAGTTAATGATTTAAAAGGCATCTTTCTGAATTTATTTGTAGCTTTAAGAATATTTTTAACAATGTCAGTTACTGTTGCCCATGGAGAGCGGTCATTTTCGAAATTAAAACTAATCAAAACCTACTTAAGATCCAACATGAGTCAATTCAGGCTTTCAGATTTAGCAATTATAAGTATTGAAGAAGATATTTCTAACAACTTGGATGTAGGCGATTTGATTAAGGAATTTGCTACTAAAAAAGCGAGAAAAGCAGATTTTAGTATTTAAATGAGTTTAATTATTTTTGTTTTTTCCCTGAATGTATTTGTTAATAAATACTTTGTTATTTTACTATTAAATTTGTTATTTGTTTTTGGGCATGATAAATTATAAACTCCTTCCCTACCGACAACCTAATTTTTTTACACTAGTGGGGGCGGCAAATTTACTTCTTGCTCCCGGGTGGCAGATACCCTAGGCTCGGCCCTGATAAAGTACGATTGAAAGTTTTAAAGACATGCCGCCAACGGTCAAGTAAAGAGATATATAATAAATATAGTTAGATGTTTGCATGTTTATTTTTCCTGGTGAAGAAGCACTTCACCTACTTCACCTGAATAGCCGCCACTGAGTTTTGATAGAAAATAATAGTACAATTAAAGAAATATAGTGAATTTATATAAAACGTACTACATTTTTATAATAAAAATGTAGATTATAAAATATTTTCATTTTTAAGTAAATTGATTGGAAAATATAGGTGAAGCGGCGCTTCACCCGCGTCCCCTTGTAAGCCGCCACTGGCATAAACTATTGCTTATTGCTCATTCAAATTAAAATTCAAATTCAATTTTATTCACTTTAAAGTCAAAAAACATTGACAATAGTTTCGTCATAGTATTTGTTTTGATATAAAATAGAAAGTACAAAAAATATAATATAAAAAGACATTAAATAAAATATAAAAAGACATTAGATATAATATAAAGACATTAAATAAAATATAAAGACATTAAATATAAAAAAAGACATTACTTAGGCAGCACTGACTACAGACAGACGACACGCTAAGAACATCCAATTATAGGCTAAGATTAAATTGATACAGGAAGACAGTACTTTAGATATCACACATTTTGTATACTAAGGAACGTGGGTGTTGTCAGGAACGATTTTTTCTGTGAAGAATTCTTTTAGGGAGTAATATGCCTTTTTTGCTAAGTATCCCGTAACTTTCTTTTTAAATTGGTTGAGTGTGTTGGCTTCTTTTATGTGGGATGGGAGTTTGTTGAATATTTTTGCACAGGCGTAAAATGGGGACCTTTCATAAAATGTAGACTTATGAAGAGGAAACACGAGGTCGTTTTTTTGCCTGGTATTGTATTCGTGATGTTCGCAGTTCATCTTGAATTTTTCTCGATTCATGTAGACAAAGACCGAGCACTTCAGCATATATATATATACATGGCACTGTCAAGATGTTGTGGTCCTTGAAGACTTCTTTACAAGTGCACCTAGGTTTGATTCGGAATATTAATCGAATAATCCTCTTCTGTCCTATTAGTATCCGGTTGATACTTGTAGAGGCTCCCCATAGCATTATGTTGTAGCTTAGATGGGGGTAGGCTAGTGCATAATAGGATGTTAGTAGGGTTGGTATAGGAACAGCTTGTCTCAATTTTAGGAGTGCATAGTATGCGTTGTTAAGTTTTGACGCGATATGATCTATTTGTTTTTACCATGATAGTTTGGAGTCTACATATGATCCAAGGAATTTAACAGCAGGCTCCGCCTGGGGTAGACTGACTTTTGGCTCTGATTTATAGAATGGAACTAGTACGGTTTTGTCCTCATTCAATATAAGTTGGTTTGAGAAGCACCAGCGGTTCATTTGATCTATGACCGTTTTATCTTTTCTTGTAGCTCCTGCTGACGACAAAGTTTGCAAAATCACATGACAATTACACTGGTGTCATTTCTGAATTTTATTGTCAAGTCCTGTATGTCCAGTTCGTTAATGAATATTAGGAATATAAGAGGTGCCAAGACCAATCCTTGGGCAGCTCCAATGTTGATGGGATATTCGTTTGTTAGGCAGTCTTCAATCCTCACTGCTATCCTCCGCTCCTTTAGAAAAGACATTATCCAGGAATTTGCCTTTCCTCTTATCCCTATGCAATAGAGTTTTTCTGCTATAAAATTTAGGTTCAACGTATCGAAGGCTCAATATTAGGTCAAAGAATAGACCCACTAATATACATTTTTGTTTGAATTCTTGGAATATGAAATTTGTGAGGTCAAAAGAAGCAGATTACTGTTATTGTTTTATTTCCCCTTATACGAAAGCCATGTTGGTTGGATCCTATTATTTTGTGTTTTTCTAGGACGCCTTCTATTCTATTATATACAATTCTCTCGAAAACCTTACTGAAGCAGCTCAATAATGATATAGGCCTGTAGTTTTCGATCAAGTGATGACTTCCCTTCTTGAATACTGGGACTATGGTTGCCAGCTTTAAGATGTTAGGAAATTTTCCCTGCTTTATTGAGTGGTTCAGCAGGGTGTGTAGGGGATCCTTTAATTCGTCGCATACTTTTTTCAATATTGTTGTCGGTATCCCGTCGAATCCGCTTGATTTTTTATTTTTCAGAGATAGGATAGTGGTTTTAACCTCGTCGGCTGTAACTGGGTGTAGATAGATAGAATGTTCGACCTGATTGCTAACAGTTGGGATTATCGATACGTTTGGACCAAAATGGTTGCGCAGGGTTTTATCGGCGATGGTGGAAAAAAAAATTCGCGAAGGAGTTTGAGATTGTCTGATGGTCGGTAATAACCTCATCGTTCACCTTTATTGAGGTTATCCTATTCGATTTTTTTCTGCCCGTTTCTGCATTGATTATGTTCCATATTGTTTTTGCTGTGTTTCTTTCTGTATTCCTTTCTAGTTTTCTTGTACTGTTCCTTGAGCTCATCGGATTGTGTTTGTTTTGACATGTCGTAGATGGCCTTCAGTTCTTGTCTTTGTCATCAGTTCTCTCGTCATCCATGTGTTTTTTTGCTTTGCTTTGTCCTCTACTGTTCTGAGGGGGCAAGCGATGTCGTAATGCCACATGACAGTTCCCAGGAAATTGTTGAACCTTTCATCGAGGTCTCCTATGTGGATGTCGTCCCAGTTTTCATTCTGCAATTTAGACTTAAAGTTATGTATGTTCTCTTCTTTTAGGAATCTGGTTTTCCGGTGGGTTTTTGTTGTTGTCTCATCCGTTTTTTGTCCATGATCTATGTACATTTCTGTTAAGTAATGGTCAGAGATGTGCGGTTCAGATATTGCGCATCTCACTTGTGTCTGACACATGTTGGTGGTCATATAGTCAATTGATGAGATTGTAGTACCTTTTTTTAAGGAAAATACACGCGTTGGCTGTTTGCAGTAGTCCAGTAGATATATACGAATCAAGCAAGTCCTTCAGTAATTTGTAATCTATGTGGTTTTCATTGAGACTGTTTATATTAAGATCTCCGCATAAGATGATGTTTGGTGATAGACTCGTTGCAACGGTCAGTAGTGAGGTTGTTTGGGTAATGAAGGTTTCAATGTTTCCAGTGGGTGGCCTGTAGATTACTATTATGACATATTTCTCATTTCCATCTTTTAGTTCGATTGCGCAGCATTTTATTTTAAATTTCTATGCTGTGTTGCCCTATCCCTTTAATTTCTCTAGCTTGGATTTGATCTCTTACATATATTGCCGCTCCGCCGTGAGTTGAAATTTTTCTGCAGAATTTTGATGTCAAGCTATACCCAGGTAAAGCCATGCTATTCATCCCGTCGTCTGTCACCCAGGTTTCCGTTACACACAGTATGTATGGTCGCTGTTCGTCAAGTAGTAATTAAAGATTGTTCAGTTTGTTAGGTAGTGATTGGACGTTTATATGGTACACTGATAACGTTGCACACTTTGTGTTTTGAGAAGTCAGTTGTGTGTTGTCATTTCTGATTGAGCTGTGATAGGCGAGGGTATAAAAAATTATTTTTCTCTGGGCTTTTCTGAGCGCTGGTAACTTGCACATTATTTCCAGCAGACTTATTAATTAGTTTAAAGGATTGGTTTTGTCCATCCTTTGCATTTGCACTCGAAGTTGCATTTGCACTCGAAGTCGCATTTGCACTCGAAGTCAATATGTTTTCTGATACCATATAACCTTTGTTCTCAAGCAACAGATCGTAAGAATATATTATGCATCTTACAACTATAAACTAAAAAAAATATAATATAAAATAACCTTTAGCCCAAGGAGAAAGAAAAACAATGAAGTTTAACAAAATAAAGTTTAATGCCTTTAACAGTGCAAAATAAATAGACAATAAATGTCAAGACATCTGCTAATTTATAACTCGCACAATATTTACTAAAAAAATAAAATAACTTACACAGATAACTTATCACATATCACGTCTAAACTTACAACAGAGCATTTGGTGAAAGTAAGTTTCATATTTATTCTTGTAATAAATTAAATACTTTAGTACAATTAATTAAGCTAACTAAACAAAGTTTTTTAATGTTGAATATCTTTGCGATATATACAATAATAGAACTAGTTGTAAAACCATATAATAACATATTGGTTTAAATCACATATATTTAATACATCTGTTAATAACATTTATTAATAAATTTATTCCTACAAATTCATAACGATCAAAAAGTTGATCAACTGACATGTGATAGTTCATTTATGAGCATATCACACTTATGATATTGCTCGTGAACTGAAGATTAGTGAAATTAGATCTATGAGAAGGCCGAAAAAAGGTAATATCTAGGAACACTAAAAAAACTTTGCTTGCTATGTTTTTTTATTATTAAAATTCTCTATGTTGTCTCTCCCTCTGTTGTCTCAAGTCCTTTCTTTCCAAATAATTTTTCCACATTGTATAACACAGTCCTAGGGTTATGGCTCCTACTGCGGCACCTTGGGCAGCCACACGGAGTTGCATTAAGTATACACTAGTGCTCATCTTTCCTTTGTTTTTGAACATGTACGCTCCATAGGCAACTGCTAACGTAAATCCCCCAATAGCTGAAAAGAAAGCAAGAAATACTTATTTATTTTTTTTTACTAAAACCACTTCAAAATTATTAATTTGAATATTTTACATTTTTGAGGAAAAATCTTCTCCCTATGTTTATTATCAAGATCAATAGAAATAAGATCCTGTTTAATTCCATACATAATAATTAAAGTGCGGGACATGAAAGAAAACCGGGCGGAGTCAATCGGTTTAGGAAGGTCGGCCAAGAAATCTCTTTAAACCAGTGGTGTCCCGTCGTTCTTTAAATAATATGGCACTCCTTTTTGACTATACGCACTTCAGATAATTAAAAAATGTAACTATGTTTAATGAACCTTTATCTATATTTGTCTGTTTTTTTTCGTGTACCGCACTTCTATATCTCTTTTGTATTGCAAAAACGGCGAACTTTCAAAATTTAAAATGATTTATAAATATATTTTTTCTTGAGTTCTGTCATTAACAGTTTCCGGGCTACTGCCTACGTCCACTATTATTGGACCACCCAGTATACTGATACACGATTTACAAGTCCAGATTTTACAAGGGCAGCCAGCATCAGATCCAGTGAACGAGATTTATTAAAATTTTAATTTATGCAGTTCGACATTGGGCTATTCGGGTATGCCAAAAGTGGTTGTCTCTCTCCGTTTGTTATATTACCTTTATACAGGGGCCGTCATTGTGAAGTACTATACAGGGCGTTTCCTAATTGCATGCTGATGTTAAAGAGGGTGTTTTTATGTCCTAGAAGTCTTAACTTTTGAGATACAGGATTGTAAAGTTTAAAAAGAAAACAATTTTTTTCATCCCAATTCTGATGCTATTGTAGAGAACTGCATGAAATTTGATACACGTCTTCTATGCATTAAGGAGCATACGGATTTACCCAGGTTAATTAATACACGTCACTGGTAAAAATTTAAAAAATTGATTGTTAATAAAAAATGCTCTTTTGTACAAGACGCCGTACAAAGCCACTGTTGGCATACCCGAATAACCCAATGTCGAACTGCATAAATTAAAATTTTAATAAATCTCGTACGTGTATCAAATTTCACAGTTATTTATCTATAATAACATCAGAAACATAAGAAGTTAAGACTTTAAGGTTCATTTTTCTTAAAATGGTCCAAGAAACACTCCCCTTTAACATTAGCACGCAGTCACTTTTGGCATACCCGAATAGCCCAAAGTCAAACTCCATAAGTTAAAATTTTGATAAATCTTGTTCACTAGAATCAGTGCTGGCTCTCCTACTATAACTACACTGTTAATTTCAGAAAAATATGAATTCTGTAGTTATTCAAATATTAGACATTTTTTGACACCTGGTATTGAACAGAAAATTAATTGTTTTTGAGATTGACGGCTGTGATTCTAATGGTTCGATTCCTTCTAAATCGTTATCTTCCTCTGAAAATGATGAGGTTTCGTCGTCACTACTTGAAGATCCCAGTGTGATAACTAAATCATCCATAACCGTTTCAATTTTGCCATCTACTTCCCAATATTTATCTTCAATAGAACAAACAAGTTTAACTTACGGTTTCCAATTTTCAACTGATATTGAGTCAATCACTTCTGATGTTATTTTATTTAAATCTTTAATTGAAAGTTCACCGGTGTTGCGCTCTCGAATATATTTTTTTACTCCTGCCCATGCAAGTTCAATAGGGTTGAGGTCGCACGTGTATGGAGGCAGCCTTAAAGGTGTATGACCGAGGTTACGTAAAAGACCGTCGTTTTTATACTTTTTTTCTCTAGACTTGTTGGCTGATATTACTTCATATAAATGATATTTTCTCCATGTTGGATCACATACCGACCGAATTACAAGCTAAATCCTTGCCCAGTACAAATTGCATTTCGATAAATGACAGTGATAATCAGCCCCAGCTCATTGTAAGAAAACCTAGGGATTCAAGTACCAAACAAATATATATTGGAAATCTTGACATTTCAATGACAAAGGACCACCTTCAACGATACCTTAGTGCAAAGTTTATAGGAATGGAGTACACTGTGGAGAAAATAAATACTAAGTCCAGAGAAACTACAAGTTACAGAGTAGATGTACCTATGGAAAAATTTGAAGAAGTTCTTGAATCATCTAACTGGCCAGATAATCTCATAGTAAAAGAATTTTTCGTCACAATAGACAAAGAAGTTTTTGAAACAATAGAGGTCAATACCGAAGACGAGTCTTCGGAAACCGAAATTGAGTTTTTCAATCAGTCTACAACAACATCGAGCACTAATCAAAGATATTCACTTTATTATCAGAATATGAGGGGCATAAAAACTAAATTATTACCTCTAAAGGCCTCAATGTCAGTGTCGGATTATGACTTCATAGCTGCTACTGAAACCTGGCTGAATGATTCAGTTTTTACAAGTGAGATTAGTGATAGTTATAATATTTTCCGAAAAGATCGTGATAGAGTTGCTACCAGACAGAATCAGGGTGGAAATGTCTTTTTAGCAGTGGCAAAATATTTGAAAGCAAGAGAGAACAAAATATTTGAGAATTTTCTAGGATTTGATGGCATCTGCGTCCAAGTGAGTGATAATCGAGATAAAATTTATATTATCGTAGTGTATACACCTGCTGGAAACAATAGTGAGTATCTAAGGTCATTTTATGACAGTTGTGAGCAAAGTTTGCTTGACAAGAAGTGTATAATAGTAGGTGACTTTAATATCTCAGAATATAGTAGTAATAAAAAGTGTTGTCGGTTGGATGATTTCAAGTTATTCTTAGAATTTAATGCCTACTCTCAATATAATCATATAAAAAATAAAAACGCACATATTTTAGATTTAGCTATTAGTAATTTTACTCAATTAAATGTAAGTAAGGATAATGTGCCCCTTTTGCCAGAAGATGACCACCATCCTGCATTATCCATTGATATTAATTGTGAAAAAAACTGCTACTCACATGAGACTTTAATAGTGTAGTTAATTATAATTTTAAAAAAGGCAATTTTGATCGTTTATATCTTGAACTTAATAGTATAGATTGGTCTGATGTTATTAAACAAGACAGGGTAGAAATAGCAGTAAACAGGTTTTATGAGAGAATATACAATGTATTTGATTTATGTATTCCTAGGGCCAAACACTCTAAACGACAATATCCAGTTTGGTATAATAAAAAAAATATAAAGCAAAAGGATAAATGTAGAAGAAAATTTAAAAAAACTGGAGACAGACAATGGGAATTGAAGTATACAGAGTACAGGCAGCTAGTAAAGGCTCAAAGCACCACTGCTTATCACCACTATCAACGGTGCGTGCAGGATGAAATAAAAACAAACCCAAAACATTTTTGGCAGTTTGTAAATAGTCAAAAAAGCAGCTCTGCAATTCCAGATAATATGGTTTTAAACCAAGAAGATATAAATGGCACCCAAAATGTAGTGAATGCCTTTGCTCAGTACTTCAATTCCACATACACTACAAATAATGAAAGAAAGCATATGAGTCCCAGTTCTGTTAATGCATCAAGTAGTTTTGGTTTCTTGGAAATTACTGAGGTTGAAATCAAAGAGGCAATTAATAGGCTAAAAGTAAATTAATCGATAGCGACAGATAATTTGCCTTCCTACATTGTTAAGGGTTGTGTGTACTGTTTCATAGAACCATTAAAATACATTTTTAATCTTTGTTTAAGGCAGAGTATCTTTCCTACAAAGTGGAAGGAAAGTAAGGTCATTCCTATATTTAAGAGTGGTAACAGAAACCAGATTTATAATTATAGGTCTATCAGTATTGTTTCATCATGTTCAAAAATATTGGAAATTATTAATAATAATAGAATTTACAGTGATATTAGATGTATGATTTCAGACCAACAACATGGATTCTTGCCCCAACGTTCAACTGTTACTAATTTGTTAAATTTTACACAGTTCATTCAGGAATCCTTCAAAAATGGATACCAAGTAGATGTAATTTATACAGATCTAGAAAAAGCATTTGACAGGGTTGACTTTGAAGAAATAATAAAAGCTCTCCATAATTTTGGAATTGATAATAATATTATTGCTCTGATTTTATCTTATATAAATAACAGAACTCTGTTTGTAGAGCTTAAAGGCTTTAGATCACAGATATACACACCAACTTCAGGTGTGCCACAGGGATCAAATCTTGGCCCCCTCCTATTTTTGTTAGTCATTAATGATATAGGTAATAATCTCAACTTCTCCAGTGGCCTAATTTTTGCAGATGATTATAAATTGTTTTGCTCTATTAAAGATGAATCAGATGCTCTAAGGTTACAAATGGATCTTGAGGTAGTTGTGCGTTGGTGTAGGAACCATAGTCTACAGTTAAATGTCAATAAGTGTGCAGCAATGACGTTCTCTTGTAAAAAACAGACAATTGTGTAAATAACATAGCCATAAAAAGAACGGTGTTGCAGAAAGATTTGGGTATTTTCTTTGATTGTAAATTGAGTTTTGGCGAACATATTAGCAATGTAACTGCTGGTGCTGTAAAAATCTTAGGATTTATTGTACGAAATTGTAAATTCTTTAGTAATAGGGATGCAATAGTTGCTTTGTATAAATCGTTGGTGGTTACAAGACTTCAATATGCATGTATTATATGGGAGCCACAATACGCGAATAAAATTTGCATGTTAGAGAACGTTCAGAGAAGATTTTTAAAGTTTTTGCATTATAAAGCTTATTCAGTTTATCCTGAAAGAGGATGCGATCAAAAACTATTGTGTGACTTGTTTAATTTCCCTATTTTACAGCGGATGCGTATTGAGGCTGGCATTATGTTTATATATAGATTAATTACAAATCATATTGACAACAAAGAATTCTTAGAACAACTTAATTTTAAAATAAATAGACTTAATAGCAGATCTCCAAATATGTTTCATATTGCTGCACCTCGAACAAATCTATATAGAAATTCGCCACTTATAAGACTCTGTAACCACTTTAATGCATACTGTAAGGATATTGATATTTTCTGTGTAACGCAAGAAAACTTTAAAAAGGAAGTAAATAAGCTTACCAAATAGGAGATTAAGGCTTATCTTATTGTAGAATATAGTTTTCTAGTTTAGTTAGTCTAAGAGAACATATGTATCTGTAATTGACTTTTTTGTAAGTTGTTGATACATTAATAAATAAATAAAATAAAATAAAAATAAACATACAAGATTGTTCGATTTAAGCCACGATATCATATGAGCTTTTGTAGAGTATTTAGTTGGCACTTTATCTTCTACGTGAGAATGATAAGACACATTATCCATTACCACCACTGATTTGGGAGAAATGTTAGGTAGAAGCTTCTCGAGCAACCACTTTTCCAAATTATCTCTATTCATCTGTCCATGATCCAGTCCATTAGTCTCCAGTTGTTAGTCCCAAGCGAAAAACTAAAGCACCTGGAACAAATCTGGCTTCTGAACCAGCATGAACTATAATAAAGCGACTACTAGAGCGGATTCCCTGAACAACACCTGTAACACTTTCACTTTGTCAGCACTTGTTCACTGTTATATCATTATCTACCCAGGTTTCGTCTAGATACATAATATTGCGTCTTTCTTGCCTATATTGCTTTACAGTTGATAGATATTTCACCCGCCAGTGAAAAATATTTGGTCTCTCGATGAGCAATATTTGTTTATTTTGGCACTTGCGCCAAACAAAACCATTTGATCGTAAAAGCCAATTTAAGGTTTTATACCTGTACCGAAAATCTATTTTGTTCTTTACAGCATGAAGTAGGGGTTTGCAGGTCGGAACCTTCTTCAATTTTATCTTTGTGTGATAATCGGGGTCTTTTTTTACCAGGATATTTTAAAGGCGAAGTAGAACAAGAGCAGAATTTTTCTTACACTACTTTCCGAAACATCAGTATAAAATGCAGCGCGTTCTGTTCGATTTTGAATTGGAATAGTCAAACTATTATTTTCAGCTTCTCTAGTAGAGGCCTCTATAACGCTCGCAATAACTTCACGTGTACCGCTTCGAATTGTTTTTCCTCTTTTGCTCGCCATGCCAAATGCTTGAAATGTATAGGCGCCACTGGATATAGCTTGAACCTTCTAGCGGCAAGTGCATCGAGCCTCTAGGCATATCCCAATTACAAGTGGACCAGTGCGAAATTTACTAAATCCTCGATTAATTTTCCGTACCGCTTAGCTGGCGCACTTATAGGTGAAGCGGCAAACTATTACAACAAATAAAATAACATAAAATTTATTTGCGTACACAAATTTTACTTTTCCGCTTGCTTAAGACTATGAACCTTTATTTTGAAGACCGTTTTTCTTTCGAGTCCCGCACTTTAATATTATGTACAAATCATCATGCAAAATACTGTATTTCATAAACTACTCATTGTAGAGATTTACGGTAAAAAAAATTTATAACTAAAGTGGCGAAAAGAAAATGCTAGAAATTATTTTCAGAATTATAAGATGGCCGCTAGGAGGCGTAACTGCCATTTTGAATTTAAAAAAGTGGTGTTTCTCGGAATTCCGCTGTATTAAGATAAAAAAAATATATGATAATAATAATAATAAATGCCTTTTATTTCAAAAGATGTACAATGTAGTATATAAAAAGAAATGGATGGTCAAAGCCTGGCATAGTCTAGCTTTAATAGCTACTCAACTCAACTCAACCAGGCAGAAAGGAACCAAGATCAAAGGATTTTTGAAAAATTTTACAAAACGGCTTGGACTTATTTTAGACACCCTGTAAGTACATATACAATTTGTGTTCTTTACTTTCCTGAATAAATGGAAGAATTTCTTACAAAGTTCTGGTTAATTTTTTTACAGATGTGTCTTATCTAATTACCTGGAAGTTCCTTCACAGTGAATCCATTTAATTCAGGAGAGTACAAAACAACACCAATCTGTATATGTATACATTACTAAACAAATATACTTGACTATCACTGATTAAAGGAATAATTCATAATGGGGAAAGTCTTAAGGTAAAGCCAATTTACAGATTTTTTTTTAACATTATTGATTTACTTCAAAACAGTATTTACTTAAATATAACCAAAGTATATAGTAAAACTTACCAATGGGAAACATTGGTTGCTCTCTAGTTTTCCTACTAAATCTGTCAGATTGTGACTCTTGTTCAAACAATACATCTTCCCTTCTCATATTTCCAGTAGCTAAAAATAAACACATATATATAGAAACAGTTTTATATCTAACAAAGTAATGAATGTTTCTTAAATAAATAAAGTGCAAAGTGGAATAAAAATATTGAGTTAGCACTTTTTTACCACTAATTATTTTGGATGTATTGGAATACTTGTATCTTATTTTATTCTTATTTCCAACAAAAAAAGGTTGTAAATATCAAGTATTATACTATATATTGGTAACACAATTACCAATTTGTAAAAAAACTTAAACTTTTGAATTTAATCTGATGACTCCTAAATACAAAACACTCACAATATGGTGGACATTTACACTCATTAAATGAGTTCTGTAATAACATGAAAGAAACGAAAGTCGAAAGCCTCTATGTACCTAAAATGTGCATAATACTTTTCATAGGAATCTTGTCGATTTTAATGTTAGGAGTGCCAGACTTTCTGGCCAAGGAGACCAGTCTGGGTCATAGATGTGAATTGAATTTGTCGACGTCAAGTCAAAATCACAATATAGCTTTATTATCAAATATAAAACGGGTTGACAAAGCCATATAATAAGTCAAAAGTTAGACTAAACGAAAAAAGAAAAAATACCTAACATTAGAGAAAGATTACATTTATGCAAGGTCCTGTTTAAAACTATATAAGCAACGGATAGATATATATATATATACATACATACATACATACATACATATATATATATATATATATATATATATATATATATATATATATATATATTCATATACATAGGCATACATACAATTACAATCTACAAATTCAAGCAACACAAATGAATATATATATATATATATATATATATATATATATATATATATATATATATATATATATATACATATATACATACATATATACATACATATGAAGCAACACAAATGAATATATATATATATATATATATATATATATATATACATTTATATACATAGGCATACATACAATTACAATTTACAAATTGAAACAACACAAATGAATACATATATATATATATATATATATATATATATATATATATATATATACATATATATATATATATATATATATATATATATATATATATATATATATATATATATATATATATATATATATATATATATATATATATATATATATATATATATATATATATATATATATATACATACATATATACATACATATATATATATATATATATATATATATATATATATATATATATATATATATATATATATATATATATATATATAGATACACATACACATATACACACATACATACATACATACAAAGAAAAACTTACATATTTATAACAATATACTTTAGACCTAGTTCAATCTCTCAGCATAATATTCGTCAAGGCTATAATATGCCTTCTGAACTAATAACCTTTTTGTTTTTTTCTTAAATTTAATAAAGCATGACTCTTTTTTAAGGTCAGCAGGAAGATGGTTAAACAATTTTTTACCACCATACACAAAAGAATTTCTAAATTGCTCAGATCTTGTCATTGGTAATGTTGGCGAGTGTTATAATCGTGTGTATGTTGATCCAGTTCATGTCTGAATTTTTGGTAGATTACACTTGTCATTTCTAAAATGTAAATACGACATAAGGTTAACACTGAATACCTGACAAATAGTGGACGACATGTACCACGCAACCCCGCTTGATACATATATCTAAGAGTAGAACATTTAATACACTAATCGGAAGCACTTGAAACATTTTTAGAGACAGCTTGTCCCACCCAGAAGAATTCGAATTTTTGATTTGGCTAAACAAGCTCCTAATCTTCACAGTACTTGTTGCCATGAAATAAAATGATTCGGGAACTGACACATGGGTTAAGAAAGTTTTAGGATCTCGAATATGTGTTAAGTTTTAAGACAAACTGCCAGCTATACTACAGTAAAAGGAGTTTAATTCATCAGCACTCAAACTACTCTGGACAAGAGTGATGTTCTGTTTGCCTCTCAAATCAATGACAATTTTCCACGTTTCTTTTGATTTATTAGAAGATTTTGTGATTTGGTATCTAATATATTTCTTTTTTGCAAGTTTATAGTGTTCTGGTATATTCTACCATAGGTATTAAAATAATTTAAAAAGTTAATATTATTATTTATATATTTCCTAATGTAGCGTAAAGAGCGCAATTTTTATGAGATGTACTCAACCCATTGACGATAGGAAAAGTTTTATTAAATACACTTGTTAATACAAATGAAAAGCCTATAAGCGGTGGTCAGTGCCCATAACATTATTCCAGTTTGTCCGTTCACATAATTTTACAAATTTGTTATAATTTCTCTTGGTAAACAATCTACCACATCTACCACTAGACCAATACTATTCTTAACAGGACAAGAACAAAGGATTGCTTCATGATCAGATAATGCGGCATTAAATATTGAACATTGTAATAACGGGCTTTCACAATTTGAACATATGTAATCCAATAAGGATACAGAAAGACTATTTATTATATTTTTACTTTAAATTTGACTTTTAACTACATATGACAATTCCGATACACGTGAACATGTCTATGGAAATAAACGATTTGATTTGATTTGACACAGTTTTCTTACTACAAAAGAGAGCCTTTATGTTTATGTGTGGAATGAGGGCTTGTGAGTCCTGTAGGCCACTATTTGTGCATCATGAAATTCTCTTGTTTGTCTATTTAATCTGAAAATCTGAAAACATGCCCACAAAATTATGTCTCTGTTTGGTAGCACATATGTGCTGCTGCGCGTTCTCTGCTTTCTATGTGTAGATTGTCGGTCAGATGTAAAAAAAAGACGGAGCTTAATGTTGAGAAGATTTTAATTCAAGTGAAGAATGAGATTATGGGATACTGAAGAGTATTAATATGGTAAAACAAACGCCTCAGATGGAGGCCCTGGCTGTTGAAATTGGTTGTTTGAGTGAAAAAGTGTATCAATTAAGCAAAGTGCAGAATGAAATGCTGGGTGAAGTTCGCCCTAGGCTGGAGCATATTGAGAGCAGTTTAGAATCGGCTCAACTTGCCAAAACCGAATCAGGGTCATTGTGGTCAATGTGGTAGTCAGACCAAAAAATCCTTCCCAAAGTGTTGATGCTACAAAGGGAGATTTGTTGCAAAATGTGAACCCCATTGAGGAGAATATTGCAGTACAGTACTTAAAAGGTACAAGTAAGGGTGGAATGGTGCTTAACTGCCCCACCAAAGAGGATGCTGAAAAATTTAAGCAGATTATTTCAGATAAGTTACCAGAGAAATATGAAGTTAGTTCCCTAGGAAGTTTCCAACACCGTATCCGAATTTCAGGTATGTCTGAAAGATATGAAGATCAAACATTATTAAAATTGCTAAGGCAACAGAATCAATCAGTTTTTTGTCAGGATGAAGATCTTAAAGTATTAAGTATAAAACCTTTAAAAAATAAGCCCAAAATATTCCAGAGTATTATTCAGTTGAATCCTAGCATTTATAAGAAGGCCATGGACAGTGGTTTTTTGTTTGTGGGCTTCTTTGATGGTCTTGAGGTTAAGAGATGCTTCCGGTGCTGTGGGTATCATCATATGGCAAGTGCTTGTAATAATGATATATGTTGTCCTAGGTGTGCTAAAAATCATGAACTAAAAGAGTGTAAGGAAACATCTTTAACTTGCGGTAATTGTGTACAGTTGAACAACTCTGGATTGAGGTAGTTTTTAAAAATATAAAAATATTAGTTGGTGTTTTATATAAACCACCCCTAATAAACTATAAACAATTAAGCTGCATTGAAAATGTTTTATCTAGTTTATCGCCATCCTATAACTACTGTATTCTAATGGGGGATTTAAATATAAACTTTTTTGCTAAAGATCCACAGTGTAAATATTTGTATAATATTGTATATATTTGGACTCGTTGTTAAGCATGTTTGGCCTGAATCAGGTCATTAATGAGCCCACTCGATTAACTAGAGACTGTAGTAGTTTAATTGATATTATTTGTGTTGATAATGAGGTGGATATAAAAATTTCTGGGACCATTGAACTGTTTAATTTAACTGATCATAGATTAGTTTATTCAGTCTTAGATTTAGAGGCCCCAAAGGCCAATGCAAGGGTGGTCACTTACAGGGATTTCCATTCTTTTGATAAACAACTTTTTGATCTGGAAATGCAACAACTTAATTATGAAGAAGTAATGAATCAGGAGTCTTTGGATTCAAAGATTAATACTTTTAACAAACAGCTTACTGACATATTTGACCGACATGCTCCTATCAAAACTGTGAAAATCAAACGTAAATATAAACCTTACATTACTGATACAATAAAAGAAATCATTAAATTAAAAAATAACGTATTTAATAAATATAAAAAAACTCGGGATATTACACATAGGCATTGCTATCTCGATCTTAAGAACTATCTATCTTTTGCAATCCGTTGCGAAAAAAGCCTATATGACTTTTGAGTTGAATAATTCCAATAAAAATTCTAAAAAGTTGTGGTCTAAAATTAGTTTATGGAACATTCACTCTAAGATTGGATATGAAATTCCTAATCATTTGAAGGATGTACACTCTATAAGTGATCACTTCGTTAGCATAAGCCAAACAGCTCACCCGGTGAATGATGTACTGGTTGGGTCTCTGAAGTCCACAAGATTGCATGACGAGAATACTTTTAACTTTAAAAATGTATCAGAATACAATGTATATCAGGCTTTTTCTAGGATAAAGTCGAAAAGTATGGGTGTTGATGGTTTGAGCTATAATATGATATTGTTCAGTATTAATCCTATAGTTCTGATGGTCACTAACTTGTTTAACTTGTGTCTGCACACTGGAAATTGTCCTACCTTGTGGAAAACCTCCATTATTAAACCACTGCCAAAGAACCCTAAGATAGAAACCCTTTCAGAGTTAAGACCTATCTCTCTCCTTCCAATTTTTGCCAAAATGTTGGAGTTACTCATTTGTGATATGATTAAGGAATACTTGTATGATAAGGATATTCTTCCTGGAGTTCAGTCTGGATTTCGCAAGGGTCATGATACTGCATCAGCCCTTACTAATGTTACTACCAATATTTCTAGAAATATGGATGATGGCAAAGTATCCTGCTTGGTTTTACTTGATTATAGCAAGGCGTTTGACCTGATTAATCACCAAATGCTAATTGCCAAGTTTTCATTTTTTGGCTTCTCGGAACAAGTGTGTTTATGGTTTTCTAACTATCTTTCTTCTCGACTACAGTTGGTGGAGCTGGATGGTGCAAGATCTGAGGCTGTGATGACAGACATGGGTGTGCCGCAGGGAAGTGCACTGGGTCCACTCTTGTTTAATATGTACACGTCGGACCTGCCCAATCAGGTTAGGTCTTGCACGGTCCAACTCTATGCTGATGATACCCAGCTCTTAGCTGGTTTTGCCCCCGAGGAGGCCAGTTCGGCTATGCAACAGGTCAATGAGGATTTGGAGAGAGTATTTATTTGGTCTGTTGATCATGGTTTAGTCTTAAATGCGAAGAAAAGTAATTACTTAATATTGGGGTCATCTGCACTTAGGAGTAAATTTTACCTTTGTAACTTTGTAGATTTGCATATTGATGGGTCCTTGCTGCCACCTGTTGAGTCTGCAAGAAATCTCGGAGTCACTTTTGATGTAAATTAAATTTTAAATTACACACAAAGAAGAAACTTACTTCAGTGTATATTAAACTAAAAAGCTTATATTCTTTAAAGTACATTTTGCCAGAAAAAACTAAACTGTTGCTAAATGAATCACTTATTTATCCACTACTTCATTACAGCAGTGTTGTTTATTTTAATTATTTAAGTAATGAATTTCAAAGAAAAATTCAATTAGCTCAAAATACGTGCATCCGCTTTGTCTACTGTATAAACAAATTTGATCATATAACACCAACCTATCTTGGAAATAATATCTTAAAATATTACTATCGTACAACACTTCATTTTGGTGCTTTTGTGTTCAAGATATTTAGGTCGAGATGCCCGGGATATCTCTGGAACCATATAGTTGCTAGGCAGGACATACATCAACTGAACCTTAGAAATGTTATTAGATTTAGTATACCTCAGTATCGCATTGCTAAGTTTAGGAGTTCGTTTGCCTTTCAGGCAGTAGAGCTACTTAACTCTGATGTTTTTAATTTAATTATTGATAATTCATATGCTTCTTTCAAAATGAAATACAAGAAAATACTTTATATACTTTATATAATTATTACATAATAAACGTCTTTCTTGCTTTCTTTCTTTCTTATATGTATGTGAACAGCTCTTTTCTCGTATAAAGAATGTGAAGTCTAAAACAAGGTCAAGTGTTACAGACGCACATCTGCAAGGAAGTTTGGGGGTTACAACTATAAAATAAAACTATTGCAAATAAAAAATAAAACCAAATATGACACACTTGTCAAAAATAAACAATGTCAAAAATTGTATTGATTGATAAAAGTTTTTAATCAATAAAGAATATTACACTTGAAATTATATTTTTTTATTTTATTGATATGATGCTAAAGAGGTTGAAGACCCTTGGTTTACAGCTTTATTGATGACGAACCAGGGCTAACCCAGACAGATCCACCTAACAGTATAACGATGGCTAAATTCTAACAGGTCGTATCCCACATATTTGGCGAAATTGTGTTTATTGCATTTTTGGGTAGGTTGTGACATCTATGAACTAATTTCCAAAGTTTATATGCCTCCAAAAATTAGAAAACTTTTTTATTTAAGTCATCATTGCCCGTTTGACAGACGCAACTTGTCGTATCACACATAACGGTTATTTTAACAGCGTGTAAGCAAGCGCAGTAGTTGCAGAGGGTAATATTAAGTTTAAAAAAGGTGTTTTTATAATTTTCGTGGTAAGTAAATTTTGTTATAAATATAAAATAGCACGCATTAGTTGATGTAGTTAATTTAAATCTGCTTAATAGTCATTCAAAACTAATATAAAATACGTTAAGTTTAATTATTGTTGATATGTCCTTTTAGAAATACATTTTTAGTGCAACTTATTGATTATACGATCATTTAGACCTAATATGGCAACCCTAAAAATTAAATTTCTATAGGTTTATATGATATAATTTTGTTATTTAATGCAACAAATATGTAAAACAATTTGCAACAAATATGCATCATGGGAGTTATTAATGGAAAGTTTGCGCATTGTTTAAAAAAATGTTAAATAATTCGTAGTTGAAAATAAATTAATTAATAATCATTAATTTCAATATTATCTTTTTTGTTAGATGGGAAGTAGAAGTAAAAGAATGGTAGAACTTTGTACACAAAATATGAAGAGTAATGTTGAATACAATTGTCAAATTTTTAACAACGTAGTAAATTTAATGGTTAGCAGTAATGTAAATGATAAAATGGGTCAGTATTTTGCATAATTAAAAAAATAAAATTCTTAAATATGGTTGTGTCCTTATTTATTTAGATCAAGACGTCGCCGACATTCAGAAAGGACCTGCAGAACCTCTTGAATCACAAAATACCGAGGATTTTCAAACCGACTCATTTTTAAACCTTACAATTGAAAGCAGTAACTTTAATGAAATTGAATGTCAAATAATTGAAGGTAAAAAATATGATTTTTAAATTTTATCCAGTTTAAGCAATCGTACAAAAATATTTTAGATATTTGTTCTACTGAAGAATTTCCTGAACTCCATTCTTCAGAAATACAAAATAATATTTTTCATGATTGTACAGAATTAATGGCTGATGGCAAAAGTCAAGGTACGATCTTAAAATAGTTTCCTTCAATATTTTTTAATTGTTTTTTAAAAAAGAAATAACATTTTTTAATGTCTGATATTTTTTTAGTCACAGAAGAAAATTTTAGTAATTTGCCAAATGAAGATTTATGCGAGGAAAAAAGCCCCTGTGACATTGATGATCCCGAATAGCGTCCTGAAGATGAGGATGGAAAAGATGAAGAGATTGCAGAGCATAATGAGCATGACAATGAGCAGCATCATAATCAACAGGGAATTAAAAAAAGTCAAATGCTCGGTAAGGAATACACGGGATACACAAAAATTAAAGGATCACAATATTCAAAGGCCTGAGCGAAAAATGAAAGAAGGTTGTAATAATGGTTTTTATTACAAAAAATCTGGAAAGAGAAACTGTCATTTATTTACAACTGAAAAGCGTAAGGAAATATTTCAACTTTTTTGGGAAATGGATTGGTGTCAGATAAAAATGTATGTGCGAAATTTAGTTAGATATGAGACAAAAAAAAGATGCTATGTTAATGGACCATCACGGAGACATGGGGCATTTTTCTATTATTTACGTTTAAATAATGATAATTTCCAGGTCTGTAAGAAGATGTTTCTCGCAACATTAGATGTCAAAGAAAAAATGACTCATAGATGGGTTTTGAGTAGTTTAAGTCATGGTCTGGGTAAACGAAAAGAAGTGGAAAATAATGGGAAAACTTTAAAACGATGTTTCTCTAAATATTTTGAAGAGTGCAGTAAACAGATCGACTTTTTAAAAACATTTTTTGATCTTCTTCCAAAATTGCCTTCTCATTATTGCCGAAAGAATTCTGAAAAGCAGTACCTTGAACAATACCTTGAACATCCTTTTCAAAATAAAAGTGAAATTTATGAGATTTATAAACAAAAATGTATCGACGAAAATAAGCAAAATGTTTCAATTACCACATTCAATAGAGTGTTTCAGACTTTGAATTTGGCAATACATAAGCCGAAAAAAGATCAGTGCGGCACGTGCCTTGAGTATAAAGCTAACCAGCTTACCGTCGAAAAATATGAAACTCACATAAAACGAAAAAACTTTGCTCAAGAAAACAAGGCAAAAGATAAGGAGGAAGCAATTAAAGAAAATAATTACACTTTCACCATGGATGTACAATCAGTAAAATTATACCCCAAGATCGCAGCAAGCAAGGTTTATTACAAAACAAGGCTTCAAGTTCATATTTTTACTATTTTCAACCTAGCTACACATCAATGTACAAATTATGTTTGGAACGAAACTGGGGCAGATTTACAAGCCTCTGTCTTTACATCATGCATTGTACACCACCTGGAAAAACACTGCCTTCAAAACAAAAAAAAATATTATTATTTATATGGATGGTTGCGGTTTTCAAAATCGGAACACGACATTATCCAATGCACTTAGTTTTTTTGCGTCAAAATATGATGTTTGTATAGAGCAAAAATATCTTGAGAAGGGTCATACTCAAATGGAGTGTGACTCTACTCATGCCCTTATTGGGCGGAAACTAAAAGGTCGGGATATCACTCTTTCATATCAATACTCAGAGATAATATGTGAGGCGGCTTGAAAATATCCCTTTCCCTTTGATGTGGAATATCTTACTCACGATTTTTTTTTAAACATGATGACAAATCTTTAATACGGTTTGATTCAATTAGGCCAGGAAAAATTAAAAGCGACCCCTTAGTCATCGATTTGCGCTGTTTGAAATACTTACCAGATGGTGAAATTCATTATAAAATAACTTAAAGTATAAAAAGGGCGTAACCCAAAAAATTTTAATTCTAAAATGTCGTATCCCACCCTAAAAATTGTTTGAGTCCCTTAATAAAAAACAAGTATAGTTACAAGATTTCTTGTAATATTAAATAATTGTAACAACTTCCATAAAAATTATTTTGGCTTTCCAAAAAAAACTACGCAGTTTTTATTGGCTCATGTAAAATATACCTCGCTAGGGATATGACCTGTTAGAATTTAGCAATCGATGTTTTGTTTAAAAAAATCCTTGTTTTAATATAGAGTAATATAGACTATTCAATTTTAATCCTTTAAGAGCAGAAAGTGTGGCTAATTCATCTTTTTAAGCTATTAAAAAATCAATATAAATATATATATATATATATATATATATATATATATATATATATATATATATATATATATATGTACATACAAAATTATATCTTATGGGATATTTTGGGCATTATCTGGTATACATTTTAATAATCATTTCAGCCTTATTTTCCACTCATATTGGGTGTTGACAAAGTAACATAAAAATGTGTCATGTCCAAAACTATGTGTCGGTACTTTGCCCAATAAATGTCTATAATTGCTCTTTGGGTTTGCTGTAGATATAAATAAATATTGGTGTTATGTGTCTTTATATACTTAATCTGAGGTTAGTGCATATAACATAATAAACTGTTTATATTTTGGTTGAAAATAATAAATAGGACAATAAGGATATTAATTCATACTATTTGAAATTTTTAGCATCCTGTACTGTACCGGGTGGTCGAAATTGGTCTGTTTTAACAGAGAAAACCTATTTCCTGACTAGATAGAGCAAAACTGACTTAGGTGTCATGGGCTCGATTTCTGAGAAATGTTTAATGGCAAAAACCGCCTGCCGATATTTTCACTGCCAACTGAGATATAGGGCGTTTTTCAATTTTCGGCCATTTTGAAAATTGTCCATAACTTTTTTATTTTGCGGAATATTAACATTCTGCAAAGACATTCTAAAGGCACTTTTTTATGTGCAATCCAGTGGCGTACTCAGATTTTTTCTATAGTTGTCCGTTTTATCATAAATAGGCAAAACTTTTTTTTTTCAAATGGAAATCATAGTTGGCTATAAATTATAAAAAATGCTCGCGTTTAGCCCTTTTCAGTGATATAAAGTTGTAGGTACTTATTTTCAAAAATAACGAAAATATTAGGTGTTTTTGGTTTACATCGAAGTAGGCCTTGGAATAATGACGCGCGTTCAATATTTTGAATATATTGCTGTCAGATTACTGTAGTCTGGTGTAATTATTGCGTTTTGGTGTTATCTTTATAAAGTTGTGTTAAGTTGCTGACAAAATATGTTTGAGAATTATGAAAAGTATGATATGTTAAAATGTTACATATTATCTAACGAAGTTCCTGAAGCAGCTAGTGAATTATATTTTAATACATTTCCCGAGCGACGTCAACCGGATAACCGAATTTATCAAACATTAAAAAGTAATTTAGTAAATTACGGAAGTTTTAAAAAGTTAAGAACAAGACATTATGAACTAAAGGAAGAAAAGGAAATCCAGCAGCTAAATATAATTGGTGAGGTATTAGATCATCCTGGCACCTCCTCTCGAACATTGGCTAATATAACGAATGTTCCAAAGACCACCGTTTTAAAAATACTCAAAAAACATAAATTCAAACCGTACAGAACGAGAAGAGTTCATCAACTCCGTGAAGGGGACGCCGCTAGAAGATTGAGATTTTGTCAGTGGTATGAGCAAAAATTCATGGAGAATGAGAATTTTCCATTAAATATTATTTGGAGTGATGAATCCAGAGTAGATACTTCTGGTATATTTAATAGATATAATTCATATCACTGGTCCACTGAAAATCCACACGTAGTTGTGCAACAAGACCGGCAAGGTCGGTGTCGATTCAATATATGGGTGGGGATATTCCGAGGAAGATTTGTGGGACCTTATTTTTACGATGGAAATTTAACTGCAGATGATTATGTAAATATTTTGCGCACATATATTGTCCCTTTGTTGGAAGACATACCTTTAGCTGATGCCAGAAATATTTACTATCAACAAGATGGTTGTCCCCCGCACAATGCAAGGATCACAACTGATCTTTTAAACTTCGAATTTCGAGAAAATTGGATTGGTACGTGGGGCCCCATACCTTGGCCTGCTAGGTCCTGTGACTTAACTCCCTTAGATTTTTTTTTGTGGGGAAGATTGAAGGACTTGATATTTAAAGGAAGAACCTTTCACACAAAAGAAGAATTGCAAGAGGCCACTAGGCAAGCTTTTGCATCTATTAGCCCAGTTGAACTAATAAATAGTTGCAACTCGGTACGCAAAAGATGCTTAGTTTGTATTCAACAGGGAGGGGCTCAATTTGAACAACTTCTCTAAATATATTTATCAGTACCCTATCTAACTAAATACCTAGATTTTCATAATTATTTTTTATTTTCACTTGTAGCTGTAAATAGTAGTTTAGTTTGTTAATTTTGTTCAACTTTGCTATGTAAACAAAAAAAAATAAAAAAAATTAATAATATATAATTAAAATAACGTTAGCTAGTGTTATTTAAAGTTGTGTTTAAGTTGCTAACAAACTATAAATCTTAACAATACATAATTGAGATATTGTCATCACAAATCAAAGCCTACTTCGATGTAAACCAAAAACACCTAATATTTTCGTTATTTTTGAAAATAAGTACCTACAACTTTATATCACTGAAAAGGGCTAAACGCGAGCATTTTTTATAATTTATAGCCAACTATGATTTCCATTTGAAAAAAAAAAGTTTTGCCTATTTATGATAAAACGGACAACTATAGAAAAAATCTGAGTACGCCACTGGATTGCACATAAAAAAGTGCCTTTAGAATGTCTTTGCAGAATGTTAATATTCCGCAAAATAAAAAAGTTATGGACAATTTTCAAAATGGCCGAAAATTGAAAAACGCCCTATATCTCAGTTGGCAGTGAAAATATCGGCAGGCGGTTTTTGCCATTAAACATTTCTCAGAAATCGAGCCCATGACACCTAAGTCAGTTTTGCTCTATCTAGTCAGGAAATAGGTTTTCTCTGTTAAAACAGACCAATTTCGACCACCCTGTACATTTCAGAAGGACCACTTTTTAGATGGTATATCAGCTGCATTCTCACATTATTATTAATATAATTTCTATGTCCTAAATTTGTTGTTAACCTTATAATATATCTTTGTTAACCTTATAATATATCTGTTCAATGCTAATATATGCAATATGGTCTCCCAATTCAAGTAAAAAATTGTATATTTATACGAAGGAATTATACATAATAATTATGTATTATTAGAATGAGCCTACTGTTATCAATGTCATACTACTTTTCTTTTTTCAAAAATTATAAAAAAAATTGGTTTTGGTAGGGTATAACAAGTAAAAAAGCAAATAAAACCCCAGTCAAGTATGAATTTAAAAAAAAACAACTCACAAAGTAGTTACAAAATCGTGAAAGTTCTATTTTGTAGATTTTAAACAATAGGATAAAAATTATACACAAATTTATTAATCGTTCTAAATTGCCTCTTTAGACACAACTTTTTTTTTGTTACACAATCGACAAAACACAAGGTCAGCAAGGTTATGTGCTATAACATACTAAAAACTAAAAAAATAAAAAAACAAAACAAAAACTCACTTAATGCCATTTTGAACTAAAAAGAAAACAAACCAACTAAAGGATTTACCAAATTTCGAAAGGGTAACGTCTAATTATTTTTGAAAGAATGGGATTCAAACTAAATAACACCTTCGCACAAGCTGTCAATTAATTACTTCAACTTCACGCGATCACGCAATTAATGGATGACATGACGGTCGACGCGACGGATAAGGTTTTATGAGAATTTGCCCGGGCTCGGAGAAAAAAAAGGAGCATGTAACGTGATTCATCACTATTGTATAAAAATATTTCAGTAATCTTGCACTTACACAGATAAGTCTAGCTAGAACCAGGCATTACATACTTCGAGACAGTAGGGCTACTGAAAATAGCAGAACCTCTCATCCATATGAATATATAAGTTCATTTTTAGAAACGTTTGCCGATAAGCCTACGCAATTTAAAAACGTTTTTACTTCCCCCGTAAAAACGAAGTATTCTATTCTAATCGTGAAACAATCACCCTCCCAGGTTTCCACAGATCTTTACGTTTTAGGGGTCCCTGTTTTAGATGTTAAAAAACACATTTTATCAATTCCGTCTGTCTGTCTTATAACGATCGATAATAGCTCAAAAACTATTCAGACGATTGATTTTAAATTTTGGTCAAAAATCAAAATGTTAAAAAAATTATTACCATAAAACTACTTATCCATTTTATCTGAAATTACACAAAAATCAAGTATTACCTAGAAATCAACTGCCAAAATTTTGGTACGAATCCAAAATGGCAAATATTTAAAACACCAGCATGAAAAAACTATTTATATTTATATTATATAAACTATGTCCAAAAATCAAGGGTTTCGAGAATTTACTATTGTCCGAGTTAGTACCATATGGTATTGGAAAGTAGGGACCGCTTTGGTGCGGGACAGAGAAAATTTGACAGAAAGTGAACATGCGTATAACTGGAAATATCTCTAAGGCAAGGGTGTTCTGGGCCTTCTAACTTCTGGCGGCTCCCAGACGCTAAAGAAAATATTGTATCGCGCCGCGCCCGAGAATGACACTCCGAGAACACTAGCGCCACCCCGTTAGAAGAGATCCACTCTGTGAACCCGCGATCACGACTACCCACAAGGCCACTAGATGGTGCTCATGTCTATTGAATCTTTCTAATGATTCTAGAAATTTTCACTACTAGAGGGAGTCTCGTAGCTGCTCGAAATTTCGACAGATTCAAAGTTGACGTGCTACGCCTATTGGATAAGCACAAATTGCTTTATGATGCACAGTTTGGTTTTCGATTTTCTAGGAACACTGATGATGGCATTTTTCATTTTATGGAAGTTATATCTGAGTCTCAATGAGGGAGAGGTTGCTTCGGCAGTGCTCTGCGATTTGACAAAGGCCTTTGACTGTGTCTGTCACAGGATACTGCTGAGTAAGCTGGAACTCTATGGCTTTAGGGGCGCAATTTTGAAATGGCTAACATCGTACCTAACTGACCGGCATCAGAGCGTCCGTTTTCAAGGTGAACTTTTGTCCAAACTAGACATAACCGCCGATGTACCTCAGGGATCTGTTCTTGGCCCACTTCTATTTTTAATATATGTTAATGATCTGCCTTCTTTCATAGGCAATGGACAGTGCACCTCATTTGCCGATGACATAACAATTTTATGACATCATGAAAATCCTGACATTCTGAATGATATGATGAATGCTGATCTTCATAACATACAGGAATGGTGCAATGCGAATCGTCTGTCTTTTAATGTGTCGAAGACCAACATTTTAAACTTTAAATGTCACATTGATAAAATCTCTCTTGATGGTCAAATAATTAAAAACATGACAGAAAACAAGTTCTTGGGAATGTTTGTCGATAATAAGTTAAAATTTAATGTACATATTAATAACTTGTGCCAGAAACTCAGTTCTGGATGTTATGCTGTTCGAATAACTAGAACTGAGCTAAACAAAACAGTAGCAAGAAATGTTTATTTTTCGGTAATCGAATCACATTTGAGATATGGAATTTGTTTTTGGGGCTCGTGCAGCGGTAACTTGTTTCGATCAATTTTCGTCCTGCAGAAACGTGCAATAAGATACCTATACAGCCTAAAGCCACGCGATTCATGTAGACCCATTTTTAAGTCAAAAAAAAATTCTGAGTTTAGCAGGTCTGTGTATTTTGGAATCCGTATGTCTGATGCACCGAAAGCATTTAGAAAGAATTCATACTTTGCCTTTGATGGGCACCCGCAGTTGTTTCTCTATTAGTCTAGTTTTTTATAATTAAAAAAAAAGTTTAATAACCTGCCAGTCAGCATTCGAAGAATTAGAAGTTACAGATTATTTAGAACTAAGGTTAAAAATTTAATGATCTCTGAATCAGAAGAGTGTCTATATGGGTATTGTGTTTATATATATTTTGGAATGTGTAAATATGTAATGCAAATTTTTATTTTTATTTTTAATCGAACTTTTTTTAGATGGGGTGTATATTTGGTCATTTATTATATTTTAGTCTTGTGTATTGTGTAAAGTCTGTTATTTACTATGACGATAAGATCATTTTTCGGTGTGCTGTTTTGTTTTCAAGATTTTTTATATTCTGTGACGTTTTATGACATTAATGTTTTCTTTTAATAATTTTAGTTTGCTTATTTTAATTGTTTACTATTAAGAGATTTGTCATTGAGAATTTTTTTTTCTTTGGACAATAAAGCATATTTTGACTTTGACTATATAAAGCCGACATCACACGGCACCGGCCAGTTCTAATTCCAAGAGTGAACGAAGCGATACAAGCGAAAGAGTGCCAACTAGCAGTGAAGTTGCTACCTGTGCCATAAGTGAATATAGTGAGTTGAGTATAGTGTGTTTTGGCGCGTGTAAGGCGGATACTGTATTGTGGCGTGCAGTCGCGCAAGTTTAGTTTTGTCGTGGACATTTTTATCGGACAAGTAAACCCGTTTCTTCTACCTTAACATTAAAAATGGCTGCTACTTCGGCTAAAAAACGAAAAATAAGTGAAGAAAAGCGCATATTCCAACAAAAGCGGATTGAGTTGTACTTGTTCGTTAGTGTTAATCAAAAACCCGTGTGTTTGGTGTGTCAAGAATCCCTTTCAGCCTTGAAAAAATACAACTTAAAAAGGCATTATGTTACGAAGCATGCCACAAAGTTTTTGAGACATTCAAAAGACAATTACGGCATATATATGATAAAGTGACAGCTCTAAAAAGTCAGCTTCAACGACAGCAAGATAGTTTTCAAAAGCATTGAAAATGAAGCAAGCGTAAAGGTTTGAAATCAAAACCTTTTACTAATGGTGAATTTATCAAGGAACATATGGAGGCCGCCGCAGAACTGTGCCCCTCTCAAAAACGACTTTTTTCTGAAGTTAGTTTGTCCGGTATTACTGTCGCCAGGAGAATCGAAAAAGTAGCGGCAAACATTACAAATTCACTGAAAAAACGTGCATCGAAGTTCTTATATTATTCTGTAGCGCTCGACAAAAGCACAGATTTAACCAATACCGCTCAATTAGCTATATTTATTCGGGGCATTGATAATAATTTTGAAATCACTAAAGAGATGGCTGCCCTTTTTCCGATTAAGGGAACTACAAAAGGATATGATATTAATTAATATATTGATGACAGTACTGGGACGGTATAACTTAAAATTGACGAACCTTTCTGCAGTTGTAACAGACGGTGTACCTTTCATGGTAGGAAAAAATGAAGGGCTCGTGGGTTTGATGAAAAAACAGCAGAAAGATCTTCCTTTGATGTATTACCGCTGTATCGTTTATCAACAAAATCTTTGTGCAAAATCTACAAATATTGACGAGGTGATGAAAGTTGTCGTAAAATCTGTGAACTTTATTAAATTGCGTGGCCTCAACTACAGAGAATTCCAAATTTTTTTACACAAAATTAATATCGAGTTTGGTGATGTGACATATTTTTCTGATGTTTCTTGGCTGAGCAGAGGAAAAACGTTAAAACGCGTTTTTGAACTCGAGAAGGAAATGGCCTCTTTCATGGAAATCAAAGGGAACCCAGTTAGTTCCTCAATTTAGTGACCCCGACTAGCTGCGCGACTTTGGATTTGTCATGGACGTCACGCTGCACCTCAATGACTTGAACACCAAAGTACAAGGAAAAGAAAATCTCATCAACAACCTACTTGACACTGTGAAGGCATTCGAGTTGGAATGGAAGTTTGCGGGTAAAAATAAAACCAAATATCGACACACTTGTCAAAAATAAATAATGTCAAATATCGCATTGATTGATTGAACTTTTTAAACAATAAAGATTATTACACTTTGAAATTATGTTTTTTATTTTATTGATATGGTAGTAAAGTGACGTGGACCATTGTGGCCCTTCGGACGATGTGAAATCGATTTTTAGCCCTTGCATTAAAAAAGATTGATGACCCTTCCAAAAAAAGATGTTTCTAGAAAACAATTACTAGAACTGACAATTTTAAAAATTAGCATTCAGTGGACATGACGAAGTGTTTGATTAATGCCCTGGATGCATATAGAATGAGCTGACTAATGATTACTATTGAAGGCAAGAATACGGTGCTTTTGCTTTCTCTCAATTCTTTCTGTCTCTACTCGCCACAATATTTTGTTTGCATTGATTTCTCGTATATCATATGTATTCATTACAGATGGATCAACCCCATCTTTTTTAATAGAGATTGCGGTTCTGCTTAACGCTAATATGACAATGTACCCTTAATTGACACCACATATAGCCGATGGTGTCTACTGAATAAAGGAATCTTTAAAGCTTAGAGAATACAAGGCCCAGGGCTGACCTGATTTTGTTCCTACTTCGAATATACTACAAAGCTCTTATATTTTTCCAATTTTGTTTTTCCCTTTTACAAGGGAAGTAAATTAAATTACAAGAGGTCTAACCACACTACACCACAACTGGTTACGTTCTGGACGCACGTTTCGCTAACCAAGTTAGCATCATCAGCAGATGACATAAACTAAAGTAACTTATCCCAACTAGGGATGTCGATCTTAAATCGATGTTTTTTAAGATCGATTATTAGGTCTGAAAAAATCAATTTTTTGAATCGATTCTTTGGCAAGCGATTTAATCGAAAATCGATTTTTTCCAAATTGGTAACTTATAATCTTTCCGTTTTCATTTTGACGACCCACCAAGATTAATAATTATAAGAGATAGAATAAATCTTTGAACATACAAATTGAGGGATTTCTCCATACTTATTACCTTTCGGACTTTGGTAAAAATAGAAAACGAAATTACTTTCTCTATTTTTAAGTGCAAAACTCTATCTTATTTATGGTCATTAATAAGCTCTTGTTTATCTGATTATAAATAAGATAATATGGAAACACCTTATACTATATTTAAGACTTTTTTTCTGTCTTATTATTAACCCTCTAGATGGGCCCCAAAATATAAATGAAAACCTTGTACAAACAATTAACTATTTTTTCTCTCTAATTACACAAAAAAAATGTTTTTTTATTTTATTATTTAAAGGATATGTTTGAAGTTTTGTCACTCTTACTTAAGCTAGTTATTATTTTTTTTGCCTTAAATGTCTTTGGTTTTACTTTCTTTATGGAGATTAAAATAAGTTTTTATTTTTATCATGTTCCCTGAAGATTGCCTTTTCAAACATAAAACATAACTTAAAAAAGTACAATTCTATTTAGAACTAACTAAGATGTGCAACTGATTATATAATAAAATGTATTCTATTTTAAAATTTGTAGACTAATTACTATGTAAATAAATAATAATAATAAAAAAAATCTAGTAATTTAGTTTCATGAAGTCCCAAAACCTCATCAAAAGCAAAAGATCGATTTTTTGAGAATCGATTCTTTCGCAACCGATCTAATCGAAGATCGATTATTTTAGTTCCGATCTAGATCGATCCCGAAAATCGATTCTTTTTAGAAAGATCGGCAACCCTAATCCCAACCGAGACTATTTATATGTAAATGTGGTCACACTTGATTGAACCCGACTGCACCGTTGTCAAGTAAGCAATGGAGGGGACTATAGGGAACAGGCCCTTTGTCTTTATTACTGCTTTCTTACCACATTAAGCTATTTCTCTACTCTCAAATGCATCCAATAATCTATTATTAGATACATTTTTAATTAAATTAAGATTTTATATTCCTATTTGGTGATTGTTTTCCAAAGCATGTTGGGCAACGCTTGACTTTTCTATTCTTCCGTATCTTAAATGTGCCATGTTTTCTTTAAAAGGAATGTTTATGGAGCGTTTAGTTTGCCCAACATATTTTAGATCGCAGTCATTACAGCTAATTTCATAGATGCCACTCCTCTCCTTCAAATCGACTTTGTCTTTAGAGTTTTCAAGGAGATTTTTCAAACGGTTCTCCATTTTGTAGGTTACTCTGAAAACGTACGTTTTTAAATACTTTTTCTAGACTTCTCGTATATCTGGGATCATATGGGATTACTATGAACTTATTTGGAGCCTCAGGTGCTTGAAGAGTAGTGGCATCTTTTAACATTTTCTTATGCTTATGTCTATTTACTAATTTATGTACAAAATTATCATTATATCCATTACTTTTAGCTATATTTTTAATCCGATTCATTTAATTGTTAAACCGTTCTTTACTTAATGAAAAATTGACTAACCTGTAAGTTAAGAAATGGAATGCTGTCATTTTGTGTTGACGGCAATGAAATGAGTCGGATGTTATATACTTATCAGTATTAGTAAATTTCCTATAAATATCAAATTCTAATTTATCGTTATTTCTAATAACTAACGTGTCGAGAAAAGGTAATTGCCCATTGTTCTCCGTTTCGTACGTAAAATTAATGGAAAATATTTATTGTTTAATGTTTCTAAGAAAGTGTTCAAATTTTCTGTTTTAGTATCAAAAATAGTAAATATATCGTCTACGTATCTATACCACACCCTTGGAAAATACTTAAGTTCTTTTTTGAAATGGGTTTCCAATCTACCCATAAACAAATTTGCAAGGAACGGAGATAAGCAATTGCCTATCGCAGTTCCCTTAAGTTGTTTATAATATTTATTGTTGAACTAAAAAAATTTTGATTTATACATAATTTTGTTAGGACTTAAAGGAAGTAAAAACGAACCTGTTTAGAAATATTAATTAAATTTTGAAGTATGTTTATGACTGATCTATAATCCATAGAACAATTAAGTTGAGAGTGCCGCTCTTTGACCGAGCGACGTCATACTATTGTACTAAGAACCCCTAAATTTTATAAAATTCCGGGAAAAATTCTACTCGTACTTTAAACCTTATGACGTCAACGGAGGAATACTCGTGACACAGCATGATGTGGCGTAGGAAGATTTTTGCTTATTTAAATCTAAATTCTGCTGAACCATACATTAAGCGTTTACCGATATATTATCTATCAGATCATGACAACTGCAATCTACATTAACTTTAGAAACCCCGTGTTCCCGGAATTTTTCCCAATTGAATACTACCATTTTACAGGTATTAATTGTAATTATAAAATGATACTACTTATATTTTTAAATTAATTTTAGTCCTTTACTTTAGACATGACTAATGATGGTTAATATATTATATTAGCAATTTTTACTCCATGTTACACGTTTAAATGTAAGACCGTAGTAAGACGAAATAAGTGCAAGTGAATATTTTAAAATATTGCGTCGGCCGGATCGTGGTTCTGTATGTAGCTTTCACTTTGGCATCTATTTTATTTTTCTCTCGAGCAAAAAGTTTGTTAATATATTTTATTATAAAAGGATATGGAACAACTATATCAGTTTATACCGCAAAAACATCAATAGTTTTTTAAGAACCTAAAGATAGCAAACCAGGACAAAGATGACACATGATCTCAAGAAGATAACCTGCTCGATAACGAGCTTTTGATAGTCCTGATACTGATGACCGCTAAAGTAACAATTAATGGGCAACCGCAGAAACGTGACTTGAAGTCTTCATCAGTAGGGATCATAGATATATGCTTATATGTTTTCATCAGTACAGTCAACTGATAAGTGGCGAAATTCATTACCCAAGAATATATATTTTTGATCATGGTCATAAAACTATTGCCTACCTTTGCTCTACCTGGCAAAATTAGAATAGAAAGTTGCCTTAGCAACCACTCGTTCATAAGTTCCATCGATATTGATTAAACACCTAATCTATTTTGACATTCTGTTAAAACATAATCTTTTTCTGACGTGTGAATAATTTTACGACCATGGCTACATCCAATAAAAGAAGTATTCATACTCAGTTAAAATCGCAACATTTGGTAATCGTTCCTCCGCCCCCACCGAGGTATGCTAATCTTGCGTTACTCATACTAGTATTTAGTTTTAGAAATGTGGTTCATCTAACAAATTTTAGTATTAGTATTCATTTTTGTCCTAAGAATAAGCATTTTGATTTTATTTTAAAAACAGCAAAATTGGTTTACTTTTGCAGTATTGTTCATATATTTTGATAAAATATTCTTAAAGATATAGAAATTTCCTATAAAAAAGTTTTACTCTATAAATTGTATCTCGGAAATTATTTCAACTCGTGACTCTCTAGTAAAATGAATTCGCTCGCATCTTTTTTTAGAGTTATTCACCCTCACAGTGGATAAACATACAAACTCCAATTTTCGATTTCCTGCCTTCTTTTTTTATGAAAATTGACTGGTTTTGTAAGAAATTATTTGTATAAAATGTTTTGTAAAATTCCTCCTTTTTTGTCTGGACTTTAGAGTTTAGATAGTAAAGAAGAAGGGCTTTCTTCGTTTAAGCGATAATAAGGAAGGAGAAATTATGTTTATATAATAAATTATCATTTTTTGTTTATCTCATGTCACGTTCGAATTTCCTGCAAATTTTGAAAACAATTCGATAAGTAGCTTTTTGCTACTCACTCTTTTAAACAATTTATTGCCAAATGAGGCGATAGCGAAGTGAAATTAAATTCTCGATTCTGCTACTGCACATAAATTGCATGATATTTGCACTGTCAAAGATCGATGTGGGTCACCGACAGCAACATTACAGTAGTCTAGCGAACGAACCGGATGTTTGGCCAAACAGTAAATTCGGTAATTGACCTTAAAAATGAGTCGCCTTTTGGTAAATAAAAACCGTTGGGTAAGTTTATCTTTAACCACAAATTCCCTCGTCCAGAATTCCACTATTTATAATAAACAATCAATATATGCATATAATTAATCGGTAAGAATCCTATAAACTATAATTTATTATTTACTTATTTATAAAAAAAATTAAAATGTTAATGTATTTATTAGTATTATTATTGTTATTTATTTATAACATGCCCCTATTATTTTCCTCCATAAAAAAGTTTTATTCCAGGAAACAGAATTTCACCAAATGTTTCTTTAAACATTTTATTCGCATTATAAATCTACCCGTCCTTATATAACACTCGATTTTTGTGCAATATTTCAAGTCAAGAGGATAAATAGTTTTTTTTTGATATTGAATTTTTCATTATCCCGTCATTTTGTTCGCCACAATGGATTAACATAAATTTTAAAAATATTTTCTATAAGAAATTTCTTAATAATTATTTTTTTGCATTTGTGAGGGCGCCATTTTGTTCAGCCATATTGGATTTTTACCAAAATGTAACCATTTCATCCCCATATGATCCCTGATTTTTGACCTATTTTTTATTTTTTATTTATTTATTTATTTATAACAAGTGACAAGTATCTACAGCTTATGCCAATTACAGACACTTAATCTAGCTTAAAACGAACATTACAACAATTATTTGAGAACAAATGTAGATGTATTTGATATACAATAACAGATGCACGATGGACTTAGGTGTGTGCACCTTACATGATTGCCATTTAGAATCTAACAAGAAACAAACAACTATTGTAGGTCCAATAAAACTTCAACGTTAACCTTATTATGAATACCATTTAAACATTAAACAATAATACAGGAACTATAACAGATTTCATTCTAGTTAATCTAAAGTAACTTTAAATAAACTGTAAATATCTAGTTATTACAAAAAAACAAGAGTATTCTCAATTACCTCCCAGTTGTCTTTAATCCATTCATTAAGTTTATTTTTAATATTAATATATGGTTGGAATTTGAGTTGTGATGGTAGTAAATTTATAATTTTCGGGGCTACATATTTAAGGCTTCTTTGTAAGGCATTGAAATGAATAACTGGAATGCTCAAATTACAATTAATATTTGCTCTGGTTCCAACATCATGATCAATGAAATTACCACATATGCCTCTACTTAAAGAAACTCTTAAGATGTTCTTTATGTAAACTTGTAAAATAGTAATAGAGAATATCTGTGGGCAGTGCCTCAACAGATAATTCCATAGTTTAAACTTAGGGTTTCCATATCAGTTTTTTAAAACCCAGGACATTTAAGACCTAAAACCCGGACGAAACCCGGACTCTTTTATAAAACTGATGTAGTAGTATAAATTTTTAACTAAAACAATAAAACTATAAATTAACGTACTTACTTATTTATTTTGAGCAAAAGTAAAACTTAAATAAACATTTATTATTAAAAAAAAGACGGAACAAAAATAGGAACAAAAGATAGAACAGTGCAAAACATAGGAACAAAAAAAAATAATTTCATAAAAAAAGGTGCCAAATTTCCTTATTTTATTTGATACTTTTCAGATTTCTGAATTTGATTTAGGACAGACATATTTTCAGGTGACAAAATAAAATCATAAAATTCACTGCAGGTCATATCATAATTAAAAATTGTCAATATAATCCCTTTTATTGAATCAAGGGTTAGCCTATTGCGTTCCTTTGTCCACTGGGCAGCAATTAATGAAAATATACGCTCAACATTTGCATTGTGTGCCGTGATGGAGAAAAAAAATTCGCATAGATTTAATAGTTCCGAAAATACTTCAATTGATACACAACTTTGAAAGTAAATAACCCACTTTTTATGAGCTGACAAATCATGCTGCTCTTCAGAAAAACTGTTAGTTATAAATTGTTTTAAGGAAAAGTATTGGTCAAAAAACTTTGCATCGTCAATATTGACGCCTTTTTCTAAAAGATAGTTTATGGATGGTAAAATGTCCACCTCCCAGTTTTTGCCTCCAAATTATTTAAGTTCATCCACTTAAAACATTTAAACTGTTCAAGAGGTTTTATCCAAATTTTGACATAATCGATAGCTTTTTCATACATACAAAATATATTTTTTCTAAATATATCGCACTCTGTTTCAAAACCTTCTTCTGAAGCTTTTTTTAAAATGTCACGGACTTTTAGTGGGATAAACCTAGTTTTTAATCTGTTAGTTAGGTTCTCAATAACATTTTCAAGAATGACTAGTACCTCGACAACGGAATTATCAGCGCGTTCAATACGTTCAATATTTTGGTGAAAGACTGACATCAAAGAATGAACAAAATATAAATAAGCTTCAGAAAATAAATTTTCGAAAAATGATTTAATAATAAAGGGTGGAGTTTTTTCAGACAAAAAATACGACTTCAAAGCGTCAAACATCTTGAGCACTCTTTCAATAGCCGGAAATAATGAAAGCCACCTAGTTTTGGAATGGTATAACAATTGCATGTAATTTGTGTCAATAAAATCACAAAATTGTTTTAAAGAGGCCACTCTAACTGTAAAAATGTGAAAATAATTAAACAGCTTTAAAACTATACTTTCTATGTCAATTGGCAAGATGTCACAACTGGTCTGAACCGCATTATTTATGATATGAGCCGGACATCCAATGCCGATTAGATTATTATTTATTTTAGATTTTAATCTGCTAAAAATATTATTTTGACCAGCCCTGTTAATTCCACCAAAGTTGGTGTTACAATTATCACCAGAAAATGAAATGCACTTTGTAGTAAGTTTAAGTTTTTCCAGTACGGAATATAAAAGGTCTGTAACAGTCTCCGATGTTTCGTTGTCTGAGCTACATATATCAACTAGTTTAATCTGTATTCCCCCTTTTTTAAAATCAAAATATTGAATTAATATAGGAAACATCTTAATTGCATTATGGTTACTGGCATCTGTAGAAATTCCAATAAAAGAAATACCACTAATCTGATTTGTGATAGCTTTTACTGTTGACGGTCCGAGTACTCCATTTACTATGGCTTCAACTTTCGTATGGCCGCAAGTCACTGATTTTAAAATTGATGAGTCCTGATACATCTTCTTGTGGATCTTAGTTGTACAATCCATTGAATTAAATGACTGGTGATGTTTGACTGTATGATATGCTAGTGTTGCTTCAGCTGCCTTAACAAGTTTTTCATTATCTTTACTTGTTGCCTTAACAAAAACGTCTAGTTTGGATGTGCCTAAAATTATAATAAATATAATTTAGATTTTTTAACACCGTTAACTAGTTTTTTTTTTACTGACCTGCCTGACTTTTCAAGTTCTTTTTATGTTTTTCAGTAGCTATATGGTCCTCGATGTCTTTTTTGCCTTTGTGTGCAATGCTAAGATTTACACTGCATATCTTACACATTACTTCAAAACTCGACTTTCCCTTTTTAAAAGAAGGAAATGTATTAAGCATTTCATCTGAAACAACGCACTTTCGTTTTGGCATAATTAACTCTCAAAATAATATATTGATGTACTATGTAAAAGCACAAAACACAAACCACAAAAAACCAAATGCACAGAATGCACTGATTGCTCAAAACAAAACCGTTCGAGCCGTTCGGTTATAAAGGGGAATCCCCGAGTAAAATACAAACCAAAAACACTCGCATAGAGATGGGCGAAACGAAACGAAAACGCGCTTTGTAGAACTTCGTTGATATAGCGGATTTGGCCAATCTGTAATGTTGGTTGCGCGCCATCACGAGTTGTCGAAGGTCGAGTTAGTTGAGATTATATAAATTTATGAACTTTGCTGATGTAATGTTATACCTATTATTAAAACTATGATTTTCAACATTAACCCGGACATTTTTTGGAAATCCGCCCGGACGTCCCCGGACGCCTTAGAAACCCAAACATGTCCGGGCAAATCCGGGGAGATGGAAACCCTATTTAAACTGGATTCGACAAGAGCTCTGTACACATTAATGCTAGTTCTTTTATCTAGAATATTACGTAGTTCATAAAATTTATATACAAGCTTCCTTAATTTATTTTTACATAATCACAGTGGTGGTTTCATTTCAAATAACTATCGAAACACACACCTAGATACTTGATACTGTCAGTTGACTTAACAGTATCTACACAGGAACAGTCACTGTAACTATTACAATCGCTTGTGTGATTCTTAATAAATTGATTATTTGGAATCCCCCTAGAATTCATAGAGAGTCATGAAATTCGTCTTCTTAATGTTTAAAGTTAGTGAATTTAAATCCAGCCATATTTTGACAGTTGTGATTGCTTTTTCCGCTTCATGGAATGCTTCATCCCATGTAACACCCTTACAAAGCAGGACAGTATCATCAGCAAAACAAACAGTTTTAGCCAATGGCAACAAACTAGTTAAGTTATTAATATATATTGTGAACAAAACTGGGCCAAGCACTGTACCCTGTGGAACACCATAGTCAACCTTGTTTTCAGAACTGACATTATAATTTAAATTTATTTTCAAATGCCTGTTTGTAAGATAGGTTTTAAACAGGTCATGCGCAACCCCCCTAATGCTAATTTTATTCAATTTATTTAGTAGAATATGGTGATCTACAGTGTCAAAAGCTTTGGCAAGATCCAGAAAAATTGCTATTGGTTTGCTGTGCTCATTAAAACATCCATTCACAAACTTAGTAACTTCATGCAAAGCACTATCTGTACCCATTCTCTCTCTAAACCCAAACTGGTATTTAGACAAAATGTTGTTTACAGACAAAAAGCCGCACAGTCTTATTTTAATACATTTTTCAACAATTTTACAGATAGGACTAGTTAGCGCAATCGGACTATAGTTATTTTTGTCACCTCCCTTGTGCAACGGTATAATTATTGCCCTTTTAAAAATATTGGGAAAAAATCCAGTTTTGAACACTTCATTAACAATATGAATTAGGGGCTTCACCAGGCTTTTATAATTTAATTTAATTATTTTATTAGAAATAAAGAAATCATCAGAAGAAGAGCTGATCTTTAATACGTTTATCGACTTAATTACTTCTTCCTCAGAAATTGGATCCAAATACATTGAGTTCGGAAGATAGACTTCACTCGTCAAATGTTCCGGAACGTTATTAGGTTTGTTAATTTTGCTAGCTAACCTGGAACCCACACTGCTAAGAAAGCCATTAAGCTCATCTGTAATCTCTTTCTGACCTTGTATTGGTCTTAGAACCCAAATCATTTGTAGCCTGTTTAATTATGTTCCAGGTTTTTTTTCGGATCATGCCTGACGTCAATAAATTTTTTTTTATAGTAAAATAACTTAGATTTTTTAATAAGATTACTTAAGGTAGCTCTATAGTTTGTATAGTTTCTTCTCAGAACAACATTAAGGGGATCCTTCGCCCACATTCTATGAAGATTATCTCTCTCTCTAATTGACAAAAGAAGGCCAGGTGTAATCCAGGGTTTAAGTCTTAGTTTTTTATTGGGAATAGGCTTCTCCGTTGTAGCCATAGTAATATAGTAATAATTAATTTATATAAGAAGAGTTCAGTGGCAGCATCAGGGTCTTGACACAAAAAAACATCATTCCAGTTTTCCCTATAAAGATATAGTTGGCGCATTACCTTTCTGGAGTGACGTCACGCTGGTTTCAAATAACGTATTTCTTATATTATTTATATTTCAGCGATGATTCCTAACCTAAACGTATGCAGTGATGTAGATAGGAGGGGTGCGTTCAGCACTGGCTAAAGCGAATTTAAAATTGGCATTTTCTGTACAGAAAGCGCTGCAACTTGTCGAAAATGGCTGGCAAAAAATTAACACTCTCATTGCCATAAAAAAAACCCTCATTTTGCACACTTAATACAAAAATAACTATTATAACTTCAAAAACTAAAATTATTTTGCAAATAAGACTTTACTAATATAAATTCTTTCATCTTAGTCTTATTCTTTGTTTGCAATGTAATAAATTGACGCCAGTTACCCATTTTCATCAAAATTATTTTAATTCTCAATTACAGACAATACTGAAAAAATATTAAGAAAAGGGGAATAACGAACGATGAATCCTTTACCTCCAGAATGTTTCAAAAACAAAAAGAGGTAAAAACAAAAATCACAGATTACTTAAAGAACAAAATAAGAGATATGATCTATTGCGTGTATGCTAAAAATGAATATGTTACAATGCAGACTTTGCTTTAAAAACTAAAAGAGAGAAATTAATGTATAACTAACTAACTTTAAAAATAAAAACTACTCCCCTTCACTGTCTTCAGAATCAGAACTAAATTCTTCATCGTCACTGCTGTCTTCGTCGGTACTAATTACAAGTGGCGCAATGTCTGAAGCATCACATATCTGTATTGTCTTCCAAGCTTCTTGGATTACCCTTTCTGTGTGGCTGACATAATTTTTCCAATGCTCTGAAGATACTTCATTTATCGCTTTTTCCCACATGGCCAAAACTTCCGATGGTGTCCCCTTCAGACTAGCAATGTATTGGTCGTATTTCCTCTTACACTCAGACCATACCATTTCAATAGCATTAAATTGACAATGGTATGGAGGAAGTCTTAGTATTTTGTGGCCCAAAGGTTTCACATATTCGTCAAGGTAGAATGTTTTTTCAATGTTACAATTTTTTTCTACAATGCTCCATATTTCATCCTTCATGGCCCTCTCTGGGAAGTCAATGTTCTTTTCTTTTAACCATCCAATCAATCTCTGCTTTGTCCATGATTTTCTTGGAATATCCTCTAAAAGGCCGGAATGATAGCTTGCGTTGTCCATCACTATCAAACTTTTTGGAGGAAGATTTGGTACCAGCTGATTTTTAAACCAATTTTCAAAATTTTGCTTGTTCATATTGTCATGATAATCTCCGCTTTTTAGTCCACTTTTAAATATTAAACTGGGCCCCTTAATAAATCCTTCCTTTGATCCAGCGTGAACTACAATATATCGATGACCTTCACTAGCTTTTTTAGAACTTGTAGACATAGTGTTATCCTGCCAGCTGTTTCTAAACGAACCTGTACTAAAAATCCAAGTCTCATCAATAAACACGGTGGTATAAGCATCTTGTCCTAGATTTTGATTTTTGACATATTCCCTCAATAAATTGATTCTCTTGTGGACGATGTGGGGCAAATCCATCAGGTATTTTCTATTATTTGATTTCTTCCACTTAAAACCAATACTTTTTACGTATTTTCTTAGCGAGGTGATGGAAAAATTAAAATATTCATTTATCTCTTTTAGTTTTTTAAGCAAAGTCTGCATTGTAACATATTCATTTTTCGCATACATGCAGTAGATCGTATCTCTTATTTTGTTTTTTAAGTAATCTGTAATTTTTGTTTTTACCTCTTTTTGCTTTTGAGACATTCTGGAGGTAAAGGATTCATCGCTCGTTATTCCTCTTTTCTTAATATTTATGATTGTTGTATGGCTAAGTTTTGTTGCATTTGAAGCTCGTTCAATTATATTATCAGTTTGCGGAAGGATTCCATTTTTAGCTTGCTCTTTTTCCAATTGAAAAAAAGCCAAGATATTCAAAACTATTAGCTGTGATTGCTGATTATATCCTCGCGGCATCTTGCAAAAGTTTAAAAAGAATCACAACAAATCAATGTCAATTTTGACGAATATATTCTGAAAGACACATAACCAAAACCGGCATTGACTGTTGTAAAGAAACGACAATGAATTTTTTCAAAATGTTTTTGTCACTGTCAGTTAACATAAATCAAACAAAAATAACCAAAAATGACGTCATTCCAGAAAGGTAATGCGCCAACTTTATAACTTAATTTTGTTGTAATCTATGTGTTTCAGAACTTTTCTTACATTTTTATTAACATCTCTAATATCATATATGGAATTTCCTAAAATTATATTAAATAAGAGAGAATGGTGATCTGTGATTGCACTGTCAAGCAAAGTTATTTTGAAACAATTTAAGTAGTCATTAACAACCTTCGATAGAGTATCTAGTATATTAATATTAATATTAATATCTCCCACGAAGAGCTTAATATTACAAGAAGAAAACTTGGCATTACCAAACAACTCAGTTAAGGCATTTATATAATCATTTTTATCCAGTGAAGGAGATCTGTAATGAGATATAACACCTATTATAGAAGATGTTGTACCCTCTAAGATTGAAGTTATACTCATAGTCCAGGACATTAGTTTCTTACAAAGCTATAATATCAAAATCACATCCCAATAATTCCAAAAAGAGAGTCAAATTAGTTCGGCATTTCTTTTTATTAAGCATGCAAATATTTCCTTAAAATTGCCACGGTTAAAAGAATCTGTTGTTTCATTATGACCTCGAAATGCCAAGTCCTGTTTACCCAAAGTAATAGTAACATCAATTAAATAATTTAATAATAAACGGTTTTTTCGAACATTTTCATTATAAACAATTTTATTAAGACTTGCATTTTCTTATAATGCATCCGCAATAGTCGCCCTATTTTGCTCCAGTCTTGTAAGTGCTACCGAATTTTTAATATGCTCTCTTGAACTTTCATGCGATTTTACTGCTCGTGAAAAATTTTTTAAATCCGAATATCCGCTTTCTTTAGGAATGGGTTTGCACGGATTGCACGGTCGGTTTTTTGATGTGGTCAGAATTTATTTTCTAAAATATTTATTATGGGATTATATTTTGTTTTTTTTTTAATGTTATTATGTTGTAAAACTGTTAAAAAGTATATTTCTAATTGGTAATAGATAAAAAGTTATATAAAAAAAATTCTCTTTTCCTTTATTTTGGGGGTGAGGCGCGGCCTCAGAGGCCTACCCTGACGAGCCGCCACTGGGTCCAGGGACCCGAAAACAAAAAAATTTGCAAAAATATCGTAGGCTAATTTTTCACGATTACAATACTTCCCTCTTACAAGCGAAGCCAACATCCAAAAACATAGTTCAAAATTCAAATAATGGCAAAGTATGATATATTGAATAAAATGCAATAGTGCAAAAAATATTAACCTCTTTTTTTTTATATTTTCTGCTCTTTTCATTTTCTAGGTATACTTTGACAGAATGGAGCCTGAACAACCGGCATAGAGACAGATGCTGCCTGGACCAGCAGAAACTGGCTGATTCTATTTTGGCAGAATGTGAAAGGGTTCGTATTATAATAATATATATTAAAATAGATAGGTTGCGGAAAAGGCGTGTTAACCAAATGTTATCAGTGCCGGCTCAAACTGTAGTTTTAATAACAGTCTATGGACAACGCTACGTCTGTTGTCTATTTCAGCAGAGGCGTAGCTTAGCGTTTGGGAGATGATCTAATAACGGTGAAGGTAATGTCCTTTCTAGTGAAGAAGGCAACTCGCGGAACTCTGGAAAATTTTTTAGAAGCTCAAAACTCACTCATAAACTCATAGCCAGCGATCTGAATCTTATGGTCTTCAATGTACAATCTATTCGCAATAAAACTGATGAGTTGTTTGTGTTTTTGGAAGGGGAATCTTTTCCTGATATACTTCTTTTGGCTGAGCACTGGCTAAAGGAACATGAACCTATTTTTATTGAGAGTTACGTAGAGTTAAGCCGTATTAGCCGAAAACAATTTTTGCATGGCGGTACAGTCATTTTAATTAAAAATAAAGTACTGAAAAGTCTTAACTTTGTTGAGATAAAAACATTTAATCATTTATTACTAGAAAAAGATTTTGAATTTTCCTTAATACACTGCAAAAAGAAGAATATATATATTATTTGTCTTTACCGATCACCAGTGGCGGCTCGTGGTGTCTAAAACTGGTGAGGCGAGAAAAGGGTTGCTACTTATAATAGGAAGATGGCGCCGCAGCCGAAAAATTTTTGGGCTGCCACGCCCAAATTGACTCATTTTTATGATTTGTTTTTGTCTTTTACATACCAATACCAAGATATATGCCCAATTTTTCATTAAGTAATTTTTAAAATAAAAATTATTACATAGATATAAAAATAAAATAATAATCTTTAAGATATTCACTCAATTTTCATGTAGTTCGTTTTATCCTCAGATATATGTACATATATACTCTTCTCAAAGATATATAATATACACATTTTTCATCATTGGATTTTTTTATAAAAAATATTTAAAATACTTAATCAAAATATTCAGAATCGAGTTTAAAGTGTAATAAACCTGTAATAATCTAATATGGTGTGGACAGTAATTTTTTTATAAAAAACCAAAACTGTTTAGGCAAATAGGTATGCGGATGATGCAGTTAAGTCACTTTTTGTAAATTAAATTAATGCGCCTGTCTTTTAAAGAAGCAAATTTCTCAATGATTTTGTCATAAAAGTCACCATTACATTCAGAAAGTTTAACTAATAACTCTTTTTCTATTGCCATGATCGACAGGGCTGAGAGCCTATCTTGAGATATACTATTTCGTAAGTAGGTCTTTGTTCGCTTTAAGCACGAAAAATCTCTTTCGGCCTGTACCTACACTTGTTAAGGGGATTGTCAAAATTAATGTCGCAAGTCGATATACTTCACAAAATACTAAAATTAATTCTAAACTATTAATTTGTTTAAGGAGTTCTTGAATATTGACTTTATAAAATTGTTCATCTCGGTAAATTATGCTTAGCTCATTTTTGAGGCGGTCTTTGTCAAACATTTTTGGATACGTTTTTTCTAACGAATTTAATAGACTAATAGGGAATTCTGCGGCAAAGTCTTTGTATTTTGATGTATTAAGAAGTTTCACAAATTCCAATCTGTGTAAATCTTCAAACCTGATGTTAATTTGAAAAATTATACAGTCTAAAATTTCATAAAACAGATTTTTATATTTTTCCATTAAATCTGATTCGCTCATGCTACGGGTTTGTCTACTACATGGCAATCCGGTAAGTGATTTTGCTTTTTCAAAAATGGATTTAAGGAAATTTTCAGCGCGCAGCTCATTTAATGGTTTGACGGCAATGTTCAATGGCGAAATGCAGAAATCAATTTCTAGGTTACTTAACTGAAAAACTTGAAACAGGATATCAGTCACAAAAAAAATTTCTTTAAATGCAAAAGTTAAAAAAGCAAGTTCAAAATCGAAAAGGTCTTTTAGATACCCCTTGGCCATGTGTATAGTATCTGAGTCTAATTCTGGATTTTCAATCATGTCCTGAAAAACTAAGGTTAGTCCTTCCCAATTATTTGCAACAAAAATTAGAATTTTTGATCCAGAATACCACCTTGTATCACTTGCTTGCGGAACTCGTTTTTTTATTATTTTGTCCAATATAGATGTGCGTTTGTACGATTTATGGAAAAAAGCAGGCAAACTTTTCAAAGTTGCGAAAAAGATTCTGCTTTCCTTAATATAATTTGAACCCTGTTGTAAAATTAAATTGGGACGATGAGCAGCACAATGAGTGTATGTTGCTTGTGGGGCATCTGATCTTATTCGTGTTTGTAGACCGCTCAATTCTCCGGCCATAACCGCAGCCATCATAACATTGTGCTACTAATTTCCGTTTAAAATTTAAAGGTTCCAAGATTCTTACAATTAAGTTATAGAGTGCACTAGCTTTAGAATCCTCACTTATATCAAAAAAGCCTAAAAAACGTTCGTTTATTCCGGCTAATTTATTTACATACCTAACAGTTACACAACATTGGGCTTTTGCAACTATATCCGTCGTATCATCTACAATTAATGAAAAAAATGTAACCTCCGATATTTCTTGTTTAATAAAGTCTCTCATATGTTTGTCAATACAAAATATTAATTCATTTTGAATAGTTTTCCATTGTCCCGTAAATACACTTTTGTCTTCTAAATGCTTTACAAGTTTGGTGTTACGTTTAATTAAACAATTAAAAACTTCCTTAAAATTCCCTCTGTTAAAAGAAGATTCGGATTCGTCATGCCCCCTAAAAGCCAGTTCTTGTTTTCCCAGTAATATAGTCGTATCTATAGGTATGTCAAAAGCAAGCGGTTTTTCCTAACATCTTCATTGTACAATAATTTAGATAAACGAGCATTTTCGATTAGTGCATCTTTAATTGTAGTCATATTTGAGACAAACGTAAGGTATTTTGAATATGGTCTTTAGACCCTTCATGCATTTTAAGCGCTCTAGAAAAATTTTTAGAATCAACGTATCCATCAGAAGTCCAAACTGTTTTCGTTTTTCCCAGTATTAAGCAAGGCCAACAATATAAACGCTGCTTAAAAACACTTCTAAAAATCCAAGTGTGTGTTTGATACCATGACGTTTGAAATGATCGTTTATATTGTCGACCGTCTTTTTTATCGCTAGGTACTTATTACGCCTGGAAAATGCCGTTGTCAATAGTGACATAACGATATCGTGGACTGGATTCATAGTTCACACGTTTCGTTTAATATAAATTTTAATCACTAATTCATATAAACTACTCTATCAGTCTATCTGACACAGACTAAACGCGCGACATTCACGAAATAATACTATAAAACAAACACCAAATTATTGCCGAATAATCTCAATATCCACCCACTTCCCGCTCAATCTCAAAACGTTACCGGTAACAGTCAAATACGAATACCCCACACGCCCACGCAAATATCAACAAAAACAAAAACGGCTTGCATTTGTCAGCCGGATGCGCGATTGTTATTTACCGACAAATAAAAATTATTTCCGTTTATATTCAATCTGTGCTAACATTAAATGGCAACGTCTCAATCATTAAGTGAAGTTTTCATCGCCTCAAATGCAATAAAAAGAGATGGAATGAATCTACATATGCAACACGAACCTTTTCCCTCTTTCTCAGACTTATTAAAAATCCAAATACCATTCAAGTTCAAGTTCAAGGCGCAATTCGCATCGCCGCATATAGGTAAAGTCGAATAAAAAAGAAGTGATATTGCAGTTATTGGACATTGTACTGTTGGTTAGTAAAATATTTATTTATGATTTACGCATATTTGATGAAATTTTCATAGTGTTTGAGACAATTTTCAGAGAATAATGTATCAACTTGGAAAGAATTAATTTTGAAAATAAAAATGTATATTTATAGGAAAGCGAGTGAGGCGGCGCCTCAGTTGCCTCATCTGACGAGTCGCCGCTGCATCTTGTGTAAGGTTGAGAATCCGGGACTCTCAGATCATGAAGCAGTTCTGGCTACAATTGTTATTGATTTTAGGTTTGAAAAACGCAAGTCAAAATTTGGGAAAATCTACAGTAAGAAAAATTATTGTCATTTTTCTGAGCTTAGTGTAAGGACTGACTGGCGTTTCCCAACTAACTGTAATGATCAATTTATTACTAGACTACCCTAATTGTATACTTAAACAATAAAATGATGAACATTACAGTCCAGATGAACTACTTAGGGTTCCATGAAACAACATGCTTTCAAATTTGGAATCCAACATAACGAAATTAACTTGTTTATTGTTAAATATTATATTAACATGAGATTTTTCGTTCAAGGTGAAAGACGAAGTAAACGAAAAAACCGAACTGAACAGGAAAGATACAGATCGAAAAATCGAAGAACGAAAACTGGACATTGAATTTAACACGGGCGAAATTAGGAAGCAGAGGAAAGAGGTTTGCATCGAGGTGGACAATCTAAAAACTTACATGGAAAGAATGAAAGATTGTTTGGATGCGTTGGAGAAAAACGCCAGGGTGATCTGCCAAAAGTGCGTAATACTTAGAGAAGGACGAATAGGAATTGATTTGGTAAGTTTCCACTTTTTTTCCGCCATTTATCATAAGGTCAACTTATGCCCTTCCCGCATGAAACCTTTTAAAATGTTCCATAACCTAGGAGTGCAGTGTCTTGCCGCAGCTAATCTCTTTTGGTTGGCACCACCTATAATTGGATATTATACCTTGGTTTAATAAAATGATTATTATTACTTGAACTGTCGAGTTTATGGAATGATAATCATATCTAGTCAAATCAGCAATACATGTAAGCGAAACCTGGGGCACACTGTGTTTCACTGTTGCCAAAAAAATGAGCTGTGGCTATAAATCTTTGGGATCTTACAACCCAAAACAAATGCAAATATGTTTTATTGTTTCTATGGGGAGTTTTATTTTAGTGCTACGATGACGTCGAAAGGGAACTGAAGAAAGAGATGGACGTGATCGAGGGAACTCAGAAGATGCTTCAGAAAACGTTGCAACAGGCGAACGAACAAGTGAGGAGACTGAAATCGACTACGTACTTCATGGATCGAGATCTGGAAGATAAAGGCAACGTCGCTAAGATCGATCATCAGAACAGCATCCTCAAGCATACCAGCTTAAATCTTAGCTTGTACCATGGGTTCACACCTTTAAATAGAGGGTAAGAGATATACAGAATAAAAGGGAAATCACTACAAATTAAGGGTACAGGAAAAAACCAGGAGAAGATAAACCCTGCTATAAAGACATATAGAGCACTAATGTAGGGGAAAGTAGGGAGCATTCGACCGTTTTCAATTCAAAGATTTCTATTGAAAAATGTATTCAATAATTTAGGTTTTTTTAGATGTGGGCCATAAGAAAGAACTATTTGGTACATAATAAAACAATAAAACAAGAAAAAAACTTTTGCGATTATTGAATTTTGCATTTTTTTCTAAAAATCTACATATGGTCGAATCCTCCCTACTACTGGGGTAAGTTCAGCCATCGCATGGGGAGGATTAAACCACATAATTAAATGAAACCAAATAGTCTTTAGAAACGTATATTATACAAAATAAAACAAAAAAAACAAACTCTGGGAAAATTTAGAAACTTATTATTTAACTAGCGAATATTCCACCCATTAAAGTTGTAATTAAAAACGTACAAATTAGCTGTTCTTGCAGTCCCTTCATTTTTGGCTCTGGGAAGAATGCTTAATATATCATCTCTTTCGACCACAGAAGTATCTTCAATAACAGGGAAGACAAAAGTGTTGGATCTATTTTTCCTTCGTAGAAATTTCACTTTGATATTGTTTTCGATAACTGAAAGAACCTGTCCAATGTAATATAAGACTGTGGTTTTAGTCGGAAATTTTACAATTGTAAAATCCCCCTGTCGAACTAATTCTCCACTTTTTAACATTGGGAACTCTTCAGCTGTCAAGTCCTCGGAGTCGTCGTCATCTGTATCAGCCATTTCAATTGACTTGTCTCTTTCTTCACTGTCAGATGTCTCCTCTTTTAAAATAGATCTTTTAACTGGTGGTTTTTTAATTTTACTTTTCACAGCAGTCAATTTTAAAGTTTTCTTTCTTTCACTTTCTGCCTGTATCCTGCCCAACTCTTCTAGTTCAGGTGTCAACGTATATATTTTTGACTTGGAAGCATTATTTCTCCTTTTTTTTGCCTTTGGTTCGGCTATAGGAAAGGGACGGATTATTTCAAATGATTTCCTTTCAGTCGGTAATATGTCGTCCTTTTCCTGTGAAGTAGAGGGTTTTACAATAACATTACTGTGAATAATAATGCGTCTATCAGAAGACGATTCCTCAGTTTCTTTATTTGGAAAATTATCTTCTGTGATCGTGCTTCCTGAAGAGATATCATCTTTTTTATTTTCTTGTCTTATGGTTAACTCTTTACCGCTAAAAATTGAACTCGGTGCGAAATCTTCTTCAGAAAAAGCTAGACGATTCACAGGCCAAATTCCCGGTTTCTTAAAAGAATTAATTATATTGGACATTGTGAAAGAACGGATATATGCTTTGTTAGTTAATTCGCCAATTCGTCTTATCGTTATAATTTCCCCAGGATGTGATGTCAACCAATCATTGAAAGCAACAGAAGTAGCAGCCTTGAATGGACCAAAAACCCCAACATCAAGAGGCTGCATTCGATGACTCGTGTGCGGTGGAAATGATACAATTGAAATGCCTGACTCCTTGCACAATTTCATGGCTTCGTAAGACGTGTGCGAAGAATGATTATCCAACAGGATTAAAATATGGTTTTGTATAGAGCAATTTGTATGTTTTATTATGTGTTTAAGAACGTCTGTAAATAAATCTCTTGTCATCCATCCTGTTTTATTCCCTAATACGAGTGATGAAGCGGGTGCATCGTTGATATATTCTGAAGGATTTCTTAATCTCGGAACTACATAGACAGGTGGTATGGTATTCCCCAAGGCATTTATAATCCCAACAAAAGTGACTAACTCTCCTCTTTCTCCTGAAGCTGTCTGTCCCACTTGTTTTTTACCCTTTTGAGCGACAACCTTTACCGGTTTTAGGACTGTTTCTACACCCGTTTCATCAAGATTATAGATTTGAGCTCCAGTAAAATTGTATTTTGTGAGCTCGCTAATATAGTTTTCAAAAAACTCTTCAACCCTGTTTTTATTGAATCCTGTGGACCTCAGCAAACTTGTACTCTCCGGCGTTCTTAAAGATAGGTCTGGATGTCTCGACATGAAACCATAGAGCCAATCTAACCCTGCAACAACCGTTTTAAACTTATTTTTGAGCTTAAAAATTACAATAACTTACCCGCTATTTTATTTTTTTCCCATGACTCAGGATAATTGCAGCGGTTGCGGATAGCATATTCACATGCCAATTCCCTTATTTGGCGATAAGAAAGACCATAATGTAAAGCCGAACATTTCTTAATATAGCTACTAAGATCACTTTCTTCCTCAGCTGAGAGCACTTGACGATTTGTATATTTACTTTGAAACTTTTTGACGTCCTCGTCGTCAGATAAACCCGAATCTGAATTTTCATAAATCGGCTGTTTATGGTTAAGCTTAATTTTTTTAATCCTTGACATGAGCGTGCTTCTTTTTATACCATAATTCCGTGAAACCTCTCTAATGGGTATTTTATTTTTGAAATGATCCCTCAATGCTCTTTTGATACAATTTTCGTCAACTTCTCTCTGAGTTTTTCTCTTATATACTCTTGGCATCTAAAATTTGATACCTCTATGTAATAAAAGGTATTAACAGGGAGCATTCGACCACTGGTCGAATGCTCCCTAATTTAGGAGGTCGAATCCACCCCAACATGTAAAATAATACGGCCCTGCCTTTAAGTAAACATCAGAGTCTTTTGAGGTTATGTTGAAATACGGTACAGGTGTATTAAATCAAGTACTTTTCAGATAAAATACAAAAAAATTCACCAACCTAACACTCTATCAACAATAAACAATATATTATATTGGATAAAACGTACCTTTATTTGGGATTTTTAAGTTTTATCACTAAAAAAACATAAAAAATAACATTTATTTGAAGTTTTGGCGCGGAAGCGTGTTATAACAATGCAACGATTAAAATTTCCATGGACCGTACTCAAAACATTCATTAATAACAAGTATACAGAGGGTGGTTCAATGCTCCCGGTGGTCGAATGCACCCCACTCTCCCCTAATGATAGGGCATGGAGCAAAAATAATAATGATTATGGACTCGAAATTTTGTTGAAACCTAACCAACCCTAGCCTAATCTAATCGGCATTTTTATTAATTATACGTTTTGTTAAAAAAAAAACTAAAAAAATCATGTCTCAACGGGAATTTGAACTCATATGCGTCGAATTTTGTTTATATTCGGATATTTTCAGTAATTAAGCAAAGCGTCGCAAGTTGCACCACAGCCTGTGTATTTATAGCAGGATTTATCCCCATTTGAAAAAACCGGTTTAGTCCCAAAATTTTAATTTGGCGATATTCCATCATGTTACTTAAATAATTATATTGACACTTGTAATAGGAAAAAAAAACAGCTTAGCACCAAAAAAATTTTAAAAAAATTATTTTTCGCTGTTTAATCAATTAACAACATAACAATAAGAAGATCGTTAACGATAACCATTTAGAAACTTACATCTCCGTTGGTCAGTAAAGACTGATAATACGGGTTCCACGCAGGATATAGAAACTATATGTTTCCTGAGGATGCAACAATAAAGTTGCGAAACGTCGACTATTTAAAAATAGACTAGAATTTACAAATAGTGGATCCTAACACCGCAAATAATACACCACTCTACTATAACAACAAGAGGACTGTTAACGAAAACCATTTAGAAACTTAATATCTACGAAATATATGCGGACCAACGGAGTAGTTAAAGACTGATTATATGGGTTGCATGCAGGAAAAGTGTTCTGAGGATGCAACAATAAATTTGCGAAACGTAGACAATGTAAAAAGAGACTTTTGTTTTTTTTTACTGGATCTTAACCCCAAATATCACTCTAACAAAATGTTTTTAACATTGCTCCGCCATATTGGATTTTTACCAAGATATTGCCAGGTCATCCCCATATGACCCATAACTTTTGGTTATTTAAGCAATGCCGCGAACTGACAGGCAAACCGACAGATGGAATTGATAAAACATGTTTTTTGCCATCTAGGGACCCTAAAACGTGAAGATATGTAAAACCTGAGTGTGTATTTTTTTCACAATTACAAACATTTTTTTTGGCTGCCATTTTGTTCCGCCATCTTGAATTAGTAATACAGTTTTAATAGTTGATCCCTATACCATAATTAATTATGGCACACAATTTGAAATCAATCCAATAAGTAGTTTGTTCAGGTTGAATCTTTAAATATTTTATTATATCGCCATTTTGTTCAGCCTTCTTGGATTCATACCAAAATTTTACCAGTTGATTCCAACATAATACTTGATGTGTATGCAAAATTTGAAATTATAGTCGAATGCGGTCTTATCGTGCGGGTCCAAAGGTCGCCAACATTATGAATCAAATCAGAAAACACAGTGAATACCAAAATGTTGTGTGATTCTTTTATCGAGCTATTAAATCTCGATGGGCTATTTGCAAATACACAGGGAGAAAGAAAATAGTTTTTTTTATTATATTAAGCAATATTATTAAGATAGCCACTTAATATTATTTTATATATTAGCCGAGGGACTAAATGAGGCGTGTCATATCAAAAGTGACAATCTCCACTTTTGGCAAAAAATGAGTTATGTGGATGTACCTTTAGCTTAATAACTTTCCTATCAAATAAAGATATGTATTTGCATCATAGCTGGCAAAATCCCCTATAAAATACCTTTGAAAAACTAACATTCGCTGCAAAACTATCAATCTCCATAGGTGTATCCGCTGCAAAGTGAACAATATCCATCCTGACCAATAAAAATCAATATTCGGATGTCATCTGATTCCAATACGTCAGTCAGCCGTTTGTTTTCGTAATGGTTTCTACGCGTGTTGTGTCGGTTTAGAATGGAAAACTAGTGTTTAAAAAAGCAGATTTATAAAAGAAGTATACATTCTTGTTCTTCCTCTTTGCGTACAAGTGATTATGGAAACACATCCAACAGAAGTAGCAGAAGAGCGTGCCAGAAAACGACCTTCTAATCGAAAAAAATGGAGAACTTTACAAAAAGAAGCAAGGTATGTCAGAATTATTATCACGACACGATATTAAAGAAAGATTTACTTTTTATTTTAAGACTAGGCTAAGTCTTGAATAACAATCTACAAAAAAAATGACTGTCGGGATTTTGGATATTATGTAAATTTAATTAATCTTGAATTTTATCATTTTGGCATAACAAAAACATTCCCAAAGTAAAACAGGTTTCTTAGGACCACTTACGGAACTGACAAAAACAGTATTAACTGGGCTAGAAAGTGTCTACATCACAGGCGTATCGCAAATATTTTTTAACACGGGTGTTGAAACAGTTATTTACCTACCTAACAAATGCGCATGATGCGGCAGTTGCATGCTGCGCGAAGCCGAGTTCGGATATGCCACCGAGCATGGAAAAGTCACTTTTCGCACATATTAACATTTTTCCTACTTGCGTAGATAGACTAGTTTTTATTATTGTTTTGTATTTTTTTGGGTAAAAAAAGAAAAAAAGAAAATGTTGGTATAAATACCTTCGGGAAAATACATAGGGTTCTTTAGAGAGCTGATAAAAGAAATTACGCACGGCTTTGTGAAAGTTTAGCTTTCTGGTCGCAAATTCGTGCGTAAAAGGTGTTTTTCGGCACGCAAGTAAGAAAATGTTTTTGGACCTGACAATCTTGTTTCAATGTCACAGCTGACATAACGGGTGTCAAAGTAACGATAACTTTGTTTGTAACACTTATTTTGTGATATATTATTAGTGTCGAAATAGGAAAAACCTACATAGGATTTTTTTAGTATTACTCATGCATCATAAATGACACCATTTGTATTTTTATGAGATCTGGTGGGCGTATAATGATGCACGAGTTATCCTAAAAAAGCTAATGTAGTTTTCTTTTTTGTTGGTATAAGGCAACTGGTATGCCAGTAAGTCCAACCTGCAATCATCATTCTGGTTCGTTCGAGTGTCGAAATCTAACCATAAGAGACTTAAAACTTTTCCATGCAAAATTTTATTCAGTTTACGACAAAATGAAGCAAGATGCGTTAATTTTGAAGTTTACGCAAATAATGCCAATAAAAAGACGCCGCCCAAAAAATGAGTCACACTCCAAAAAACAGTTTCAAACAAAATATTTTATCAGCAACAGTGATGGTACTTCAATTCCCGTTTGCCAAGCAGCATTCTTAAATGTGCTGGATATTAAAAGATGTCGAGTTCAGCGTGTGTTGGAAAATTTCCAGAAGACCGGCCATGCTCCAAAAGAAAATCGGGGTGGTGATCATAAATCTATTGCTTACAAGGAGAAAAAACTCGCTGTAATTGGTTTTTTAAAAACCCTCAAATGTGATGGTTCACATTACTGTCGAAGTTCTTCTGCCCGACAGTATCTAAGTTCCGAACTAAGTATTAATAAACTTTTAAAAATGTATAACTGTCAGGCACCAGATCAACTTAAAGTGGAACGCACGTTCTTTTGGAATATTTTTAGCACAAAATTTAACCTTGGATTTGGACATCCTATCACTGACGCTTGGTCTACGTGTATTCAACTTAGTTTAAAAATAAAACGTGAATCTGATGTAACTCAGAAGTCTAAACTTATGGCAGAAAAGCACATACATAAACTTAGATCTAAAGCATTTTTTGACTTGGCTAAGGAAAAGAGAGATGATCTAGTAACGTTCTGCTTTGACTGTGAAAAAACCTACTCCTTCCTAAAATACCGGATCAAATTTGTTATTACAGCCGACAACTATACATGTATAATTTTACGATTGTAAACGGTTGTTCAAAGGATCGGCTTAATAAAGAAAATACCTTTTGCTACGTTTGGACTGAAGACGAGCATAAAAAAGGCTCTAATGAAATTGCATCGGCCTTGTATCATCGATTAGAAAATACAAATTTCCAGGACAAGAAAGTGTTACGATTAATCGCTGACGGCTGTAGAGGCCAAAATAAGAATGTAACTGTTATTGCCACATGTTCTTTTTGGCTAATGCAAAAAGTACCCAATAATATTGAAGTTATAGAGCTCGTATTTCCGGTATCTGGGCATTCGTTTATACCGCCTGACCGAGTGTTTGGAAACATTGAGAAGAAAATTATGAAGTTCCAGAATATTGTCAATCCAGATGAGTACAAAAATATAATATCTGAGCATGGAACCATTATAGAATTAGGTACAGACTGTAACGTAATGGATTTTAGGCAAGCAGCCAACACCATTATTAAATCGCCAGGTTCGCTACATTTCAAAATAACCGAATGTAAAAGATTTTATAGACGCAAAAGCATTAGAACCAACACGATTTTGGTTAGGGGAGAACCTGTTTATCGGCATAACATGAATGAATACAAATCAGTTACAAAGAAAAATAGAAGTATGGATAATTTTTGTCCTACTATTCTACCAAAATATGCTGTAAATGTGAAACAGAAAAAATAAGCGACGTCAAAGTTTTGCTAGAAAAACATTTCGGGCAAGATTGGAAACAGAATCAGGAACTTAGTTATTTTAAAAATTTTTTTGAAAGGAGTAATGTGGGAGAAAGAGCTGAAGAAGGAAATGATTTATTGTGTGAACCCACGCAAATTTTTCCAGAACTTGTCATTTAAAGTGTTTTTCTATTTTGTATTTTTAATGTCTGTGTCGTTTCTAATGTGACAATCATTTTTTCCATTTTTCTCAAAATGCGTTAAGTGGGAGATTGCCACTTTTGATATGATACGCCTCAAATAAGAAAATTCGCTAAATATGTATTTGGTTAAAATTTTTTGGTTGGCAAAAACAATATATATATATATATATATATATATATATATATATATATATATATCGGGTTCAAAACGTTCTCCGACGTCTTCCGATTTCCAGTCGCCATTGTTCTCTGTCGGTCCACAGATCCTCTTCTAGTCCTCGCTCTCTGATCTCCGAGTCTATCCCCTCTCTCCAACTCCTTCTAGGCCTTCCTCTTTTTCTTCTTCCTGTTGGGGTCCAGGTGAGAATTTGCTTGGGGAGTCGTCGGTCTTCCATTCTTTGGACGTGTCCGTACCATCTCAGTTGCTTTGTTCGTATATCATCGGTTAACGTGTATTTAACTTTCATGTTATTACGGATCGTCTCATTTGGGATTTTTTCGAGTCGTGATCTTCCTGCTGCTCTTCTCCAGAAGTCCATCTCAGTCGCGTTTAATGTTTGTATAGTCTTTTCTTTCAGTTGCCATACTTCGCTGCTGTATGTGACTATGCTTTTTATGATGGTGTTGTATATCAGATGTTTGTTTCGTTTGGTGATTTTTGATCCCATAGGATGCTATTCAACATAGCTATTGCCTTTCTGCCTTGGGTGTTTCTGTCCTTAATGGCCTCATCCAGTGTTCCGGTATTCGATATCTTCGTTCCTAGGTACTTATATGTTTGGCAGGATCTGATGATTTGGCCATTTTCTAGTACCAGATCTTGTTGAGTTCCACCGACGCACATGTATTCGGTCTTCGAGATGTTGACTTCTAGTCCCCAGTGCCTGTACTCTTTAATGAGCTTTCGCGTCATATACTCTATATCTTCGAAATCCTGCGCCATGATAATTTGGCCATCCGCAAAACTAAGGGTATACAGATTCGTATTATTGAGTGGGATTCCCATATTCCTACATTTCTGTTTCCATATCTTCAATGCTTGTTCTAGATAGATTTTGAATAGGGTGGGTGACAGACAGCATCCTTGTTTAAGGCCTTTACTTGGTGTGAATCCGTTGGAGATTTTAGCTCTGACTTTTACTTTTATGTGGCAGCTCAAAAACAAAAATACACAAAATGGCAAGCGCCTTAATAAAGTCGGAAGGCAGTTCGAATCAGTGGAACAATCAGGATATGTTCTTCAAAATACAAGAGTTCTAACTACACTACACCGCAACGCGAGTTTCGCTATACAAGTTAGCATTATTAGCAGATGATATAAACTAAAGTAACTGATCCTAACCGAGACTGTTTATAGAGGCTCTGCAAAATTCGAACCTTTATTCAAAAGGACCCGTTATCAAAAATGATAACAGAAGTAAAAAGTACTTTAAAACAGTGTAAAAACCTTGTGTCCGATAAACTAAAATTCAAACTAACACATAGTAACCCACAGTTATCTAAACTGTATTGCCTTCCCAAAATCCATAAACCTGGGAAGTCCATGAGACCTATTGTTTCAGCTGTTGGATCACCAACGTACAATATTTCAAAATGGTTAGTAGAAGAATTCAGCAAATTAAATATCTCGTATGATAACTTTGAGGTTACTAACTCGTTAGAATTCTTAGATAAAATTAAGAATGTTCACTTAAAAGAAGGTGAAATTTTAATATGTTTTGATGTAAGCTCATTGTTTCCTAGTGTACCTATACCACTAGCTTTAGAGTACCTAAAGGATCTACTTGAAATCAATAATTTGAAGAAAGAAATTATTAATGAATATTTACTTCACACAAAATTATGTATGAATCAAAATTTTTTTCATAAAATAAATATTATAAACAACTTGAGGGAACTGCGATGGGCAATTGCTTTTCTCCGTTCCTTGCAAAATTGTTTATGGGCAGATTAGAAACCCAATTCAAAAAAGAACTCAAGTATTTCCCAAGGGTGTGGTATAGATACGTAGACGATACATTTGCTATTTTTGATACTAAAACAGAAAATTTGGACACTTTCTTAGAAACATTAAACAATAAATATCCTTCCATTAATTTTACGTACGAAAAGGAGAACAATGGGCAATTACAATAGGAAATTTACTAATACTGATAGGTGTATAACATCCGACTCATTTCATTGCCGTCAACATAAAATGGCAGCATTCAATTTCTTAACTCACAGGTTAGTCAATTTTCCATTAAGTAAAGAACGTTTTAACAATGAAATGAATCGGATTAAAAATATAGCTAAAAGTAATGGATATAATGATAATTTTGTACATAAACTAGTAAATAGACATAAGCATAAGAAAATGTTAAAAGATACCACTACTTTTCAAACACCTGAGGCTTCCAATAAATCTATCCCATATGATCCCAGATATACAAGAGGTCTAGAAAAAGTATTTAAAAACGTAGGTTTTAGAGAAGCATACAAAACGGAGAACAGTTTGAAAAATCTCCTTGGAAACCCCAAAGACAAAGTCGACTTGAGGGAGAGGAGTGGCATCTATGAAATTAGCTGTAATGACTGCGATCTAAAATATGTTGGGCAAACTAAACGCTCCATAAACATTCGTTTTAAAGAACACATGGCACATTTAAGATACGGAAGAACAGAAAAGTCAAGCGTTGCCCAACATGCTTTGGAAAACAATCACCGAATAGGAATACATAATCTTAAGTTGATTAAAAATGTACCTAATAATAAATTATTGGATGCATTTGAGAGTATAGAAATAGTTAAATGTGGAAAGAAAGCACTAAATAAAGACAGAGGGCCTATTCCCTATACTCCACTCTATTGTTTACTTAACAACGGTGCAGTCGGGTGCAACCAAGTGTGACCACATTAACCTATAAATAGTCTCGGTTAGGATCACTTACTTTAGTTTATATCATCTGCTGATGATGCTAACTTGGTTAGCGAAACGCGCGTCCAAAACGTAACAAGTTGTGGTGTAGTGTGGTTAGAACTCTTGTATTTTGATCTATCTTCCACCACAGGTTCCAGTGTTAGGACTTAACAGGATATGTTCTGTTTATGCAGCCACTTAAAGAAAACTTGTTTTTTTTTGTATTGTGATAATAAAAAAAAATTATTTTGCAAAAATATTGTACAGAGTGTTCCAGCGAGGACTGAATAGGGACCTATTTTTGACCTTCCTTGTATTTTGGAAAAATTCAAAATAGCCAATCGTTGTATTTTTTCTTGTAGAATCCAAAAATGTCATCGAAAAAATATTTGAACCAGAAACAAAAGAGTTACGCTATGCATCAGGTGTTTTTTAAATGAAATGTATCGTTTTTTATACGATTTTTAGAAAGAGTGATTTTTTTATGTCCGTTCTGATTAAAAGATTTGATTTTGCGATAGCTGTTTATATTACATTTTAATGTTTTACAAAGTACAAACTAAAATTTTAGCTTCACCTGTTTAAAATATACGATAAGTTGGTATAGGTGATCAAGGTAAAATGACGTTTGAATGCTTTGTCAATAAAAATTGACATTATTTTAATTATTGTCGAAGTTTTCACCTAAAAAATATATATTTGACTCTGATCGAAATGAAATACTCTTTGGACGAGAGACTACAGATTGTTATGCTATTTTACAAGTGCCAAGTAAATGCAAGAGAAGCAACAAGAAGATTTATTGCAAATTTTCATAGAAATATATCATTTCAGAAAAATATACAATTCTAAAGATAAAAAACCTATTTGAGGAAAATAAAACTTTACATGATAGAAAAAGAAATTCAATAAAAAATAATTATTAAATAATAAAATAAAAGTACTAATAACGTAAGTTTTCAATGTGACCGCCGTTTTTCTCGAAACAACATCGATAACCCCTTTGTAGCCTTTCTAAACTTGCTGTTACAATATGATTTTCCTGGTTAAGGCGGTTTATTTCATCGACAATTTTTCCCATGATCTCTTGAATATTTTCGTTTCGTTTTCTGTATACGACGTTCTTCAAATGGCCCCAAAGAAATGTATCCAAAACTGAGAGGTCGGGGCTATTGGGCGGCCAAGCATATGTTCCATTTCGCCCTATCCATTCATTATGGCGCCGATTTAAAAATTGAACCACATCATGCACGGCATGAGGAGGCGCCCCATCATGTTGCCAAATTAAATTCTGATATTCTGCCAATGGTAAGTCTTCCAAAAAATTTTCAATTTCGTTTTCTAAAAACTCATAATATCTGTGCCCATTTAAAGTCCCGTTAAAAAATATTGGTCCCAAAATTTTATTGTTTTTTATCCCACACCAAACATGAATAGAATTCCTCCCTTGAAATTTAATAGTCTGGAACTTTTTTGGATTTTCAACGGCCCAGTGGTGACTATTATGTCTGTTGAATACTCCCGATGTTGTGAAAGTAGCTTCGTCGGTCCACACAATATTTTTGAATAAATCAGGGTCTTCGTTTTCTTGCCGAATTACCATTTGAGAAACAAATTGGAAGCGAAGTTCTTTTTGTGCCGGTGTTAGGTGCTGAAGTGGAAGGATACGAAAAGGCCTAAATTTATGAATTTTCAGAGTCCTGTGAACAGTCCCTCGGGTAACTCTTCTGCGCCTTACACCGCCACCGTACTGAACTTCCCGAACTGCATCCGAAATAGATTTGGTTGGATTAACTTAAAAATAATTTATAATGGTCTCGATTTCTTCTTCTTTGTATATTTCTTTTTCTATCATGTAAAGTTTTATTTTCCTCAAATAGGTTTTTTATCCTTAGAATTGTATTGATGGATATATTTCTATGAAAATTTGCAATAAATCTTCTTCTTGCTTCTCTTGCATTTTCTTGGCACTTGTAAAATAGCATAACAATCTGTAGTCTCTCGTCCAAAGAGTATTTCATTTCGATCAGAGTCAAATATATATTTTTTAGGTGAAGACTTCGACAATAATTAAAATGTCAATTTTTATTGACAAAGCATTCAAACGTCATTTTACCTTGATCACCTATACCAACCTATCGTATATTTTAAACAGGTGAAGCTAAAATTTTAGTTTGTAAAACATTAAAAAGTAATATAAAAAAAAATCACTCTTTCCAAAAATCGTATAAAAAACGATACATTCCATTTAAAAAACACCTGATGCATAGCGTAACTCTTTTGTTTCTGGTTCAAATATTTTTTCGATGACATTTTTGGATTCTACAAGAAAAAATACATCGACTGGCTATTTTGAATTTTTCCAAAATACAAGGAAGGTCGAAAATAGGTCCCTGTTCAGTCCTCGCTGGAACACCCTGTACACTTTTGTTAAAAACACAAGAGAATTAGTTATTATTTCCCTCGTGAAATTTTCTCAGATCTTTACGTTTAAGGGTCCCTAGATGCCGGAAAACATGTTTTCTCAATTCCGTCTGTCCGTCAGTCTGTCTGTTCGCAGCATAGCTAAAAAACTACTCATCCGATTTCTTCAAATTTCGGTCTAAAACTAAGGGCCATGCATGTGAAAAATACAGGCTATATATATATATATATATATATATATATCTCGGAGGGTGATTTTTTCACGATTACAATACTTCCCGTTTACAAGGGAAGTAAAAATGAAGTTAAAAAATAGTAGTAATGAAATACCTGCAAAATAAAAATGTAAAAAATTTCAAAGCAGTTTGCCAAGTAAAAAACTTGATATATCATGATCAAGGTCTAAGATTACTGTATTGGCATCGAATTTACAATACAATGCTCCTTTTTATTACACCATTTCTACCCTTATTGTTTTAACTCCTTCTATATTTCTATATGTCATTTTTAGATAACTACTGGGGACCATTTTATAGGAAAAAATTAAATAAAAAGGATGCTTAAGTAACACACCTTTTGAAAGGTATTATCGAACTTACGCCTTTTAAAATGGCAATCATTTGTAAGTGTGACAAAAACTATATATCTATATATATATATATATATATATATATATATATATATATATATATATATATATATAAATTTTAAATTAAAATTCACTGGCTAATATTCAGGAGCCAGTGGCAAAAGCTCTGAGAATCGGTATAAGGAATGTACAGAAACTTGTGCGTGAAAAAAAAACATAATTTACTTCCGAAGAAGATTAAGAATTGTACACAAAAAAATCCGAAGGCAAAATGCAAAAACGGATATTCATAATGCAATTTATGATTTATACATGTCAAAGACTAATATAATCCTTCAGAAACTTTTTAATATTATAGACTAAAAAATATCATCATCACCTAAAACGTCCTCATCTTCTGAGTCGTCCTCAAATGGATCATTAGTGCTATTTCGACATCTAGAACTCGTTCTCGATTCCGCCCAATCCCATGTTAATTTCTCCGTATGTTCCACAGATTTCTTTCAGTTCTCCGGCGTAATATAATTTAATGAATCTAGCCAAACAATTTGCACTTCATCTGATGTAACACCATCGTTCACGGGTTTTTCGTAATATGATTTTGCCCCAGCCCATATTAATTCTATTACGTTAAACTGACAATGGTATGGTGGCAGTCGTAAAACCTTATGTCCATTTTCCCGTAATATTTCATCTACGGCATATATTTTCGGTTTTTTAATAGATTTTGCCATTAAAAGAAGTTCTAGTTTCAGCATATTGGATAAAGGATTTTGTTTTTGTTTTATTAGCCAGTCATAAATAACACTTTTCTTCCAGGATGAAGTAGGTTGTTTATTTAAGATTCTTGAATGATAAGATGCATTGTCCAGAATGATTAAAGATGGAGCATCTACATTTGGAATCAGTTGTTCTTTTAACCACTTTTCAAACAGTTCACAGTTCATATTATCATGATAGTTCATACTTTTGGATGTTGCACCTGGAAGAAATCCTATTGAAGAACCTGCATGCAAAATGATGTACCGTTTTCCCGTCCCACGTCCCTTTTTTCTCTTGACGCTTTTTACAAACTCGTCCTGCCAAGATTTCGAACCACTTCCCTTAGAAAATGTCCAAGTCTCGTCTAAAAATACCACTTTTCTAAATTTTGAATTAACATTTTCCGTGTATTTCTTTAAAAACTGGATACGCTGACTTACGTATATGTGGCAACTCGCATAAAAATCTTCGATTACAGTCCTTTTTATATCGAAAACCCAACATTTTTATTAATTTTGACAACGATTTTAGTCCAATTTCCAATATGGCTTGATTTTTTAAAGCTTCTTTTAAAACTTAAAGGGTTTTATTAATTTTTGATGAGTACAAATCGTAAATTCCATTACGAACGTCCATTTTTACATTGTCACTTAATTCAGTCTTCTGTCTTTGGCTTTTTTCGTGTACATTTCTTAATCTTCTTCGGTAGTAAATTATACTTTTTCATGCACAATTTTCTGCACAGTCCTTATACTGATTCCCAGAGCTTTTGCTACTGTCTCGTGGATATTGGCCGGTGAATTTTCGTTTTCGTAATATTTTATTAGATTTAATACCATTTTTTTCGCTTGTGGATGCAAAAAACCCGAAAATTGTTTTCTATTACTCATTTTGTCACTGACTTGTCAATCTGACTTAGAAGTGACATCGCCAAAGATTTTTGCAACTGCTGGTATTTATGTTTATACTCTTTTTTGCATATGAAAATATCTATCTATCTAATTCATCTTTCGGATTGTATGCGGAGGATATAATTACACGTAATAAAAGAAAAGCAAACTTAAAAAGTTTGTCCTTGATAAATCGTATGCCGCAGGATAACACTGCTTTTGACTATAGTTAGTTTTTTCGTAATAATTTTTTTAACATTAGGCTGCCATTTTTCTTTTGCTATACTGGATTTTTACCAAAATATTACCAGATCATCTCCATATGACTCTTAATTTTTGGTCAAAATTTGAAGTCAGTCGGGTTTGACGTTTGTGCAAAATTTGAGATAAATTGGATAACTAGTTTTTTAATAATATTTTTTTAACAAGTCACTAGGCCGCCATTTTCTCTTGCCATATTGGGTTTTTATCAAACTATTACCAGGTCATCTCCATGTGGCCCTTAATTTTTGATAAAAATTTCAAGTCATTCGAGTAAGTAGACTTGACTTGAATCCTCAAAAATTCTGTTTTAGTTTGGATCCCTTGCGGTTTAGTGTTGTTAAGTTAGGTCTATATGTGGCGTTACCATGTGATTTTTAGTTTTTTTTTGGGTGTTTGGAACCATACACAACATTGACCCTTGACAAAATCTCAATAAAGTAGAAGAAACGTTGGGAAAAATATAATTTTGGTTTTGATTACATAGTCCTGAACCCCACTATACTGTACTTTTGAAAATATAACGCTTAAATAAGTTAGAATCATATGTCATTAACGTTACGGACCTAAAAAAGCCTTGTATCAACGTAAAAATAACATCATCTTGTACTTGGGTCATGAATGCGGACTGTAGCGGGCAGCATCTGAAATGCAGTATACGACTAGGACGAGTGTAAAGATCATTTCAACAATTTCACTATCACATTAATGTGCTCATTTGACCCCAAAGAATAAAAATGTATTGATAATAGTTTGCTGGAATAATTACGTTTCCTGTTTCTCGTACGTCTTGCTTCTTTACCCAAATGTTCGATCATTTGGTAGTCTTCTGTCTGGAACTCTTTCCCAATAAATAGTTCCAGATATTTGTGTGTTCTGTGACTCTTCAACCCCTATTGCCCTCCCCTCGGTGCGTCACTGAAATGGTCCATTTAACACAACGGCTATCGTATTACTTCCTCTAAACTAAACGGAACATATTCAGGTTTATATATTAATATTTAATTTAATCCTAGCAATACTTATTGAACCTCTTATTTAGATCTAGAATTTTTATTGTTTCTTTAAATGTATTATATTAAATTTTTGTTCCCCAATAAATGCAGGATCGTAACGAACGAGGAATGGGAAGAATTCACGAAGAACAACATAGAAAAAGCGGCGAAAGAGATCAATTCCGCGAGACAGCTGCGGGCCTACACCGATATCATCATCAAGCAGGCCATCGACGACCTCTGGGATCAGTACAACGCGGTCAACAACGCCTTCAAAAGGAGGATAGCGGAAATTAGGGATGCCAAGAACAAAATGGAAGTTCAGCATTCGGAAGTGAGTACGTAGTTAGTCATTGGTTGTGTATTGCATGTGGTGAGCAACTCAAATTTGAGTGGTTTAACACATCGTTGGTTTACCTGTTTCTGAATTATATAATGAAGACGGAATAACTCATTATAGCCACAACCCTTGCACATTTTCCTTAAGAACATCGGTTATTCTAGACCGGTTAACCAGACATTAAATGACTGAACTTTTTACACAGCACTTCGTTGCAAATTGCATTTTAATTTGTCTGTTTGGTCGGTAACGACTTTGCCATTTATTAACGAAGTTCATTTGAGAGTTAAAGGGATTCAGAGTTTTTTCAAAATACTAGGCACTTTTTCCAAGAGAAATATCAATACAAATCTTTTATATTACTTTTTGAAAAGTATACACTAATCCATGATAGGACCTACATAAAATCGAAGAATGAAGAGTTAAGAATCTTCTTCAGTTTAACGCAACAACAAACCTACATTTGCAAAACATACCACAGATCAGTTAATTGATCCAGTAGTTTTTAAGTTATTTTACAAACGGATTTATAGATAGACAGACCTTTGCCAAAATTAGGTGTCTTATAGACAGAACCCTAAAAATTAACTTCTAAAAAGTAATTTTATATTTATAGATTATTGTTAAGTTCTTTTATTTTGCAAAAAATAAAACACATGACAATTCTATCGCCAACACCGTGGCTTCATCAGATGTTAGATCTCTCTTAAATTTAAGACAATGAAAAAATATGCATATTATCCAAGTTACACTATTTTGAAACAAAAATCTTTTTTGGCTTTTTCGCAACTGAATAAAAATATTTAACTTTAAATTAATTGAAGCAAATATTTAATATAATTACATACCTCAACATGTAGACTAGTCTGTCTACGGAATGTTTCGATACATAATATAAACAATATTATTTAAGCAAGCATAAGAAATTATATCATTTACCTTAAGTTTTTATAGACACATAGTAATTGTACAAATACTTTCATCCTATCGGGACTCATCAGTGCGCCGATCGTAAGAGAAAAACATTAAATAATAGAAAAGAATTGATTTCAAAATTTTAAAATGTGTCAGTTTGTTTGACATGTAACCTAGATATGAAAAAAATGATAGTTTGCAGCCATCTTTAATGTTATTTTTAAATGTGTTCAGATTATTTGTTGCGTATAGATTGACAAACAAAAATCTTTTTTGGCTTTTTTGTTTGTCAATCTATACGCAACAAATAATCTGAACACATTTAAAAATAACGTTATAGATGGCTGCAAACTATCATTTTTTTCATATCTAGGTTACATGTCAAACAAATTGACACATTTTAAAATTTTGAAATCAATTCTTTTCTATTATTTAATGTTTTTCTCTTACGATCGGCGCGCGCACTGATGAGTCCCGATAGGATGAAAGTATTTGTACAATTACTATGTGTCTATAACAACTTAAGGTAAATGATATAATTTCTTATGCTTGCTTAAATAATATTGTTTATATTATGTATCGAAACATTCCGTAGACAGACTAGTCTACATCAGTGGCGGATCGTGAGTATATTGAAGGGTGAGGCTACATGATGTTAATTTTGTTTAAATGTGAATAAATTTCCACGTCACCCATGAGGTATTATTCTGCGACGCGTTGACCTTTTTTTTTAATGGAGGTCATCGCCAATAGCCCTACTAAACCATTAAAAACTAAAAAAATAAACTCTAAAAAAAGTAAATAAAAAGTAAACAAAACAAGTAAAATATGTACACACACCTATCACTAAAATATAGCGGTGATTGCGATAATAAAAACATAATTTAGTTTATTAAAACTTAAAATAAATAGTTGTATGAAATAAGATAAAAAAACTACTTTTTGTACATTAAATCTATACGTCTGTCTTTTAAGGTTGCAAATTTATCTATAATTTGGTCGTTAAAGTTTTGGTCTTCACTAAGTTCTGACAGTAATTCCTGCTCTATTGACATCATTGCTAAACCCGAAAGCCGTTCTTGTGTCATTGTGTTTCTTAGGTAGGTTTTGATCCGTTTAAGACATGAAAAATTTCGTTCGGCCGATACACTTGTTGCGGGAATAGTTAAAACTAAATTAAAAAGCTTATATGCTTCCGCAAAAATTGCTTTAAAATCTTTAAATAACGAAGCTAGACTTTTTTCGACATCTAAATTTAAAAATTGTTCATCCCTATACAATACAGAAAGCTCATTCTTTAATCTATCTCTGTCAAAAATGTTTGGATAATTTTTTAATAAATTATTTAATAAGTCGTCTGGAAAGCATTTAACATATTCCGAATATTTTGTGCAATCGACTAAAGCAAAGAAATTTAAATTATTTAAATTTTCAAACCGCGTCCCTAATTGAAGAATTATACAATCTATTATTTCGAAATATAATATTTTATATTTAGTAAAAATATCAAAGTCGCTAGAACATTGCCCTCGACGTGTGTTAGTTGGCAGAATAGTGGCTTTTTTAGCAATATTGAAAAGTTCTTTGAAATGGTCCTCGTTTCTAAATTCAATAATTCGTTGCTTGGCAAGGTTTATTTGCGAAATGCAGTAATTTATATCTAAAAATTTGTTTATAAATATGCGTTAAAAGGCAAAATTCGAAATCATTAAAATGCTTTAGAAATCCTTTTGCACCATTAATAGATTCTGTTCCAGAACTTAAGTCATTAATAATAGTTTCAAATACTATAATTAAATTGTCCCATTCATTAGCCACTAAGTTTAAAATTTTAGACCGTGTATACCATCGCGTTTCTACAGCTCGCGGATTTCTTTTACCTACTATCTGATTAAGCACAAAAGACCGTTTTGGTGATTGGTGGAAATAATTTGGTATTCTTAATAAAGTGGCAAAAAATATACGACTTTGGGTAATCAGTTTTGTTCCCTGTTGTAAAACTATATTTAATCTGTGGGCGCAACAATGAGTAAACATAGCTAAAGGAGCAATAGATCTAACTTTTGTTTGAAGCCCATTTATTTCACCTGCCATAACACTAGCCCCATCGTAACACTGCGCGACCAATTTATTTTTAAAGTCATAAGGCTCTAAGCTGTTTTGTATTAAATGAAAAAGGCTCTCTGCTGTTCTATTATCGCTAACGTCAAAAAATCCTAAAAATCTTTCTTTTAAAGATCCGTTGGTCACATACCTAACTGTTATCGAACACTGTGATTTTTCTGTTATATCAGTACTATCATCCGCAATTACGCCAAAAAAACAACAATCGGTGTCATTGATTTCTTTTTTTATATATTCTTGAATATAGTCATGTATGCAACCAATTAGTTCATTTTGTATAGTCTTAGATTGTCCCGTAAAAATATTACTAAATTTAGCACAATGTTCAGTAAGTTCGGCATTTCTTTTTATTAAGCATGCAAATATTTCCTTAAAATTGCCACGGTTAAAAAAATCTGTTGTTTCATTATGACCTCGAAATGCCAAGTCCTGTTTACCCAAAGTAATAGTAACATCAATTAAATAATTTAATAATAAACGGTTTTTTCGAACATTTTCATTATAAACAATTTTATTAAGACTTGCATTTTCTTGTAGTGCATCCGCAATAGTCGCTCTATTTTGCTCCAGTCTTGTAAGTGCTACCGAATTTTTAATATGCTCTCTTGAACTTTCATGCGATTTTACTGCTCGTGAAAAATTTTTTAAATCCGAATATCCGCCCCCTGAACTCCAATTATTTTTGACGCAACCTAATAAAATACAAGGCCAACAATATAAGCTTTCTTTATAAATACTTCAGCATAGCCACCTATAAGTTTCGTACCAAGATATTTGAAAAGTTCTTGAATATTTTTTACCTTGCCTCTTATCGTTAAATATTGCTAAAATTTTCGGCGTCGGACGGCTACCTAATATCTGTTTCTTTTCAGTTTCGCTTCTTCTTAAAAAAGGCGTTTCAATTAATGAAGCAATAATGTCGTGAATAGGATTCATTTCAAAAGCAAAAAGCAAATACAAAAAATGGAACGGTCGAACTTACCAAATCAAAACAAAACAAAAACTTACTCACGCGTATTTATTCACCTTAAAAGACAGACCGCCCTCAATCAGCGATTATCGCAATCTATTTCCTATTTCTTTCTCAGCCGCACGCACCACGTAAAAAGAAGCCGTTGGAATATTTCGCTAGTCATGTGATTTAAATAACCAATAAAAGCATATCCAAGCTACAGATTTATCGCCTCAAGAATGCAATAGAAAACGCGTGCATCGGCAATCGCCATCCCGCTCTGTCGTAATCAGGTGACTCGCCGGCATCGGCACCGGCCGTTGATAAATAGGTCAGAAGTCGAAACTTTCCAAGCTGAAATTATTTCGCCTCATTCGAGAGCACTTTCTTTAGGAATGGGTTTGCATGGATTGCACGGTCGGTTTTTTGATGTGGCCAGAATTTATTTTCTAAAATATTTATTATGGGATTATATTTTGTTTTTTTTTTTTAATGTTATTATGTTGTAAAACTGTTAAAAAGTATATTTCTAATTGGTAATAGATAAAAAGTTATATAAAAAAATTCTCTTTTCCGTTATTTTGGGGGTGAGGCGCGGCCTCAGAGGCCTACCCTGACGAGCCGCCACTGGTTTACATGTTGAGGTATGTAATTATATTAAATATTTGCTTCAATTAATTTAAAGTTAAATGTTTTTATTCAGTTGCGAAAAAGCCAAAAAAGATTTTTGTTTGTCAATCTATACGCAACAAATAATCTGAACACATTTAAAAACTATTTTGAATTTTGTGTTAGAATCTGGGTGTCTCAGTTTTTAAGATAACCTATTTGTTTCATAATCATGGATTTCATTGACTATCACAATTCTATCCATAAAATGTTAAGGATATAATGTATTTTTTATTTTATAAATCACAGTCATTACATCAACAAAGGTACCTTGCCTAACACTAAGAAGATCTGTACACCCTAGAATATTGGTAATGTGTGTATATTCATCGCATTCCAGAATTATCCTAAGTGCCTTATTTTGTTTTGTTTTGTAATGTGTTTAGTTCGGTCTTGTTTAGTGGATATAGGATAGTTGGGCAAAATTTAAAATGTGGCTGTATTATTGTCTTGTATATTAATAACTTACTCCAAGTACTTAAATGTTTCCCTTTTCTTGATAAAAAAATAACTATCTTTGCATTTTTTTTGTGTTGTACAAAGCTTGATCAGTCGTCCACAAGTGTAGACATTTTTCCAACAATCGTTCCATCGTCTAAATACCATAAATTAATTTCAGAGTGAATAGCTTTTACTAATAGATGAATTGCGAAACAAAATAATGAAGTCCGGTCTATGAAGATCCCCTTGTTGCAAAGCTCTTTGTGACAAGGCACAATGATCACCAAAAAATAGAAGTGAATGTCCTGACACCAACACCAACACAAACACTGAGAAAAATTAAAAAATTTTGAAAATATTCTTTAATTCTAGAAATATGTCTCTATTTACCTAATTAAAAGCATTAAAATAATCGATTTTTAGAATTACTTTATCAGAATTATGAGGATATTTAAAGTAACGGACGTCTTCGCAACCAAACTGCGAAGACAAAAACCCACAGCGATTGGCCGAATTCCACCAACTTTTTTGTTAAATGCGCATATATTAGCCTCGTAAAAAAAATGTGACACATTTGGAACATTTTGGACGTTTGGAACAAAACTTTCAAATATATAATTTGTAACAGATACTAAAAAAGAAAGTAAATTTGAAGAGAAGTTACTTCTGGTAACCTTGTGATCTTCTTGATTGTATTATTTTGTTTGTTTCTGTTTGGAACAGTGGCGGCTCCTCAATAAGTGCACATGTGCACGTGCACTCCCAAATGTTTTAAACAAACATATTTAAATGTTAATTTTCTTTAAACAATATTATCATAAAATAATAATTTAAAAACCATGCCGTCAAAGAACATGACCCAAAGACCAGACATTAAAATATGCGATGTAAATTGATCGACGAATTTCTTAACTAGCGGCAATGTCATGAATCATCAATAATAAGCACTAAACAAAACCAAAGTTTGCAGAATAAATATTTCTGTAGACTTTGACGCTGGACCTGGACGCCTATGCGTACGTATTCGTATTAAATATCGAAGCGGGCCTTTCATCGGCTCCATCCATCCTGCCGCAGCGACTTCGTTCACTGCTCGCCCGAATATTAAATCTAATTGGTGGAAACCTGCCCCCCGCACTCTTTGTTCCCCGTGACAATCAGGCGACGTCCGATAGCTCCCGAGCACCTGAAAGCAGTGCACATTAGAATTAGCGCTTTGCGGTACGATAAGGTTGTTTTCATTTCGCGATTGCAAGAATGACGGAATTATCAAATCTTGATTGCATTAGCGTGCAATATTTAAAGACAATTAAATTTTCCTCGTTATCTTTAAACGAAAAAATAAAAATTAAAAGTGTCGGTCGTCCAAAGCCAAATTTGTTAATTACGAGTGTAACTAAATGCAAAAGTCGTGATTATAAACGAACTTTTAAAATAGAAACTTACGAAAAAACCGAGTGGTTGTGCGGGTGTAGTATTAGTAATAGTCTTTACTGTTTTCCGTGTTTATTATTTGAAAGCGGTGAGGCATCAGAATGGACAAAATCCGGGGTTAAAGATTTAGTACATTTATCCGAAAAAATTAAAAAGCATCAAAATTCAAAGTCACATCTGTCTGCTAAATTAGGATTTAATTTATTAGGTAAACAAGATATTCTGCAACAATTAAATAGTCAATTAAGCATTCAAAAACATAAAGACGAAGTAAAGAATAATAGGTATGTCTTATCTAAAATTATAAATTGTATTAAATTTTGTGGCGCATTTGAGCTTGCTCTCCGTGGACACGATGAACAACAAGATTCATTAAACCCTGGTATATTTAGAGGCCTCATAAATTTTTCTGCCGAATTGGATTTAGCACTGAAGGATCATTTGCAGCAAGCTACCGTGTTTAAAGGCACGTCAAAAGACATTCGAAATGATTTATTAGAATGTATGCTTTCCGTGAGTCAGACACATATAAAAAAAGAAATTGCCGCTGCAAATTTTTTGTCTGTTATGAGTGACGAAACAAGTGACATTTCGAATATTTTTCAAATGGTTATAGTTTACCGTTATACTTTAGCAAACGGCACCCCCGTTGAACGATTTTGGACATTTGTAAAACCAAATGAACATGATGCTGTTGCCTTAGCTGGCTGCATAGAGGAGGCTCTTAATTATGTTTTAAAAAATTCTGAACAATTGATTTCCCAAAGTTATGACGGAGCAAGTGTCATGAGTGGCGCCCATGGTGGTGTGCAAAAACGTATTAAAGATAAATTTAAATATGCGCATTATATCCATTGTTATGCTCATCAACTAAATTTGATAATGTCGCAGGCAACAAGCATAAATACAAATGTACGCATATTTTTTTCCGATTTGAGTGACCTTACCAATTTTTTTTTCGAATTCTCCACAAAGAGTTGCAATATTAGATGAAGTGGTTGGAAATAGGGTCCTAGAGCATCTGCTACAAGATGGAATTTTAAAATTAGAACAGTTAACACTGTATACGAAAACAGAGAAGCACTTTTAGAGTGTATGGAAAAAATACAATCCACATCCAAACAATCTGATACCATTAGAAAGGCGGGTGCTATTTTCAGATTATTGAATGACTCTAAATTTGTTTTTTGGTTGACAGTGTTTCATCGTGTAATGCCCCATGTTGATATTTTATATTCACAGCTGCAAAAAAGGGCTACTGATTCCGTTACTGTAAAACGATGTATTACTGAGTTCGAAAAAAATATTCAAAAGGAGAGAGATAACATACATACTATTAGAGAAATTCTTATGTTTCCACGACTGTGCAAGCTAAAGAAGTGTGTGACACCATAATTGCAGAAATAAAAAGAAGGTTTTCGTTCACAGGCCATTTGGAAATAGCTCACTTATTTTCGGTGGAAAATTTTGAAACATATTCAGCAAATTTTCCTATACTACATTTAGATTCAGCAATTCAAAACTTTCCATTTTTAAATAAAAATAAATTAAAGACAGAATTAGAAATAATATACAGAAGAGCAGATTTTAGAGAAGTTTCCGGAGCAGTCCACTTGCTTAAATTTTTAATTGAAAATAATTTGCAAATAGATTTCTCAGAAACATTTTCAGTGTTACAGGCGATTGTTACAATGCCAATGACAACCGCAGAAGCGGAACGTTGTTTTTCCACATTGAATCGCATAAAAACTTTTCTTAGAAGTACAATGGGCCAGAATAGACTAACTGCTCTCGCAATGTTATCTACTGAGAAACAAATGATTCAAGAAATTCCAAATTTTAATGAATTGGTTATTGAAGAATTTGTCTCAAAAAAGGATAGAAGACTTCATTTTCAATACAAAACGTGTTTGTAAAATATAAAAACAATTATTGTTTGGCCAGACCGATGTACTCAGAGAGGTAAGTTACTTAATTCTTAAATTCTTATAAGTTTATTTAATTTGTATGATTTGATAGTCCAATGAAAGTCTTTTGGGCGTGGCACCCAAAAAACGTTTCGCTTTCGCTGATTTACCAACGGCACTCATGTTCTATTCTAAGGTTGTGCACTCCCAAGTTATTTAACCACGCGCCGCCACTGGTTTGGAAATATTTATTGGTGGATCATTGACCATTTGACCTAGTGGAGGAGCTGCCACTGTTCTTATTGCCCCATTTGCATCTCTTTCAGAAAGTTTTTTTTCAATCTTCTTAGCAATATAAGGCGTATTTGTAGTTTTTTTCGATGTTTGGTTGTGTTACCAGGTTTATTTTCATATAATGAAGTAAAGATCTCAATGGTAATAATTTGTTTTTCCTCTAAAAATGAATGTTGTCTTTTAACAAACGTTAAAGAAGGCTTTGACTTAAATTTAGCTGGGATCTTTGAAATAACATAAGGGAATAAAAAACGTAGGATGAAACTTCATTGTTTATATATTTAAAAAGTTAATCCGTATTAAATTTACTTTTTTTCTTTAGATCGTGAGACAGGCGAACGAAATGACCAGGACTATTACGGACTTGGAAAAATCCCTGGCCGAAAAAGAGGGTTCCGTGGCCCTGGCACACACACGACTCGGAAACAGAGCCCAGAGGCCCGGGATGGAACTGTGCAAGGACTTGGTGGAAATAGCTTTGGTGAACGAGGTCACTGAATTAAGAAAAAATTGCGCCGCAATGCAGCATATGCTCGCGGAGGTAAACATACAACTATTACCCAGTGGCGTAGAAAAAAGAAGTGGGTGGGGATAAACCAACATTTTATTTAACGAATCACATACATTTTAAAATGTTAAGTCTGTGTGATAATTTTCTACCGTACGCGTAGAACAAGGATCACTTTTAGGATCCTTTCTATGTTTAACTCATGTAAATGATGTATCTAATGCTACAATCAATGGTAACTGTACAGGGTGATCAGTTAAGGGTAGCGAGTGGCCATATCTCATAAGATATTGGTCGTATAGATTTGAGAAAAAAAATGATAATAAAAGTCGCCAAGAGAAATTGCTGAAAATTATTTTCGAGTTTGTCAAACGTCCGCTAGAGGGCGTGACAACCAACACCAAGTAGAAAAATGGGGTTTTTATAGAATTTTGCCTAATGAAAATATATCGATGATATCATTTTCATATTTAGTGACCATTTCCCTACACTTTTTGTCTAAAATGTTTTGTTTTATATATCAAAATAAAGCGGTAGGGAAGTTCAATTGTTTTTTCAAACAAACCAAGATGTCTCCCGTTTCTCTGACCGATTTTAGCAAACTTAGGCTCATATGAAAGAGCATAATTTGCACTACAAAACGCTTATTTGGTTTTGAATTTTTGACTTTTGCTGGCGTCGCTAGATGGCGTTAACTGAATTAGTAGCATATTTTTTAGTTTTTTCAAAAAAAAAAAACAAATGTAATGGTATATTCATTTTTACATATTTTAAAAGGGGATAAATTTCTCTATAATTTAATGAAAATAATTTATCTTCTACCTTTTTTTGAACCGTTGATATTGACCAAAATATTATTTTATTTTATTAAAAAATGGCACGCCACTGCTTTTTGTCAAAATAAAAATCATTTTCGTAATCACTTATTAGTTTCTAACAAAAAGAACCTCTTGACTTTTTTTCGTTAGACAAACGGTTTTGGATTGAAAAAATAAGATGTTTAACAATGAAAAATCTTAATAAAACTGTCCAACAACAGCAGGAGCATTAACACTAAAAACAAGAACATGGAACTTTAAAAATAAACGTTAAAAATAAATTAATAGTTTTGTCGTAAATGTTCAAAATGTTGTCCATTATTTTGAATGCACTGGTCCAATCTCTTCTGGATGGAGTTGACAGCTGTCTCAATTTTCGCTCTTGGTATAATATTTATGGCGTTTTGAATTCGGACTATCATGTCTTCTCGAGTAGTTGGTCGAGTTGTATACACCAAATCCTTTATTCAGTCCCACAGATAAAAATCAAGGCAGGTTAAATCGGGGGACCGTGGTGGCCAGAAAAATAGACTGCCTCTACCAATCCAACGGTTAGGAAAATGCCTGTTCAAAGAATCTTGCACATTTCGTGAATAATTTTTGAAAAAAACTAAAAAATATGCTACTAATTCAGTTAACGCCATCTAGCGACGCCAGCAAAAGTCAAAAATTCAAAACCAAATAAGCGTTTTGTAGTGCAAATTATGCTCTTTCATATGAGCCTAAGTTTGCTAAAATCGGTCAAAAGAAACGGGAGACATCTTGGTTTGTTTGAAAAAACAATTGAACTTCCCCCACCGCTTTATTTTGATATATAGAACAAAACATTTTAGACAAAAAGTGTAGGGAAATGGTCACTAAATATGAAAATGATATCATCGACATATTTTCATTAGGCAAAATTCTATAAAAACCCCATTTTTCTACTTGGTGTTGGTTGTTACGCCCTCTAGCGGACGTTTGACAAACTCGAAAATAATATTCAGCAATTTCTCTTGGCGACTTTTATTAATTTTTTTTTCTCAAATCTATACGACCAATATCTTATGAGATATGGCCGCTCGCTACCCTTAACTGATCACCCTGTACTTTCTTTGTTGGTAATATCAAAATTTTTTCGGGCCATCCCAACACATACAAAAATATTTAAATGAATCAAAATAGCATATTGACTTAAAATAAAAAAAGAAACCCTTTCAGATTTTAAAGACCTCAAGAGTTATTATACTTTTTTCGAAATAAATATACTCATTTATAAATTTTGGATATTTTAGGCGTACGCGTCATTGCGTTACCTGCTGAAAACCCAGATCCAGTTAGAGGAAGACCTGAATGTGAAAACGAACTCTCTCAAAATCGATGAAGTGGACTGTATGACATTGAGAGAAAGCATGGACTATCACGCTTTCTAATAATTATTATCTAACCGATAGAATGTGACCAATTATAACTATTAATAAATCGTGTTGTGCGCATTTGATCGTTTTTATCAATGACGTCGAAAAGAAATAGACCCGGCATTTCATTCATAAAAATGAAATAAATAGAATCAAACATCAATTTGTTGTTCTGTATGAGTGGAAAAAAGACGGACTGATCGCATAAAGAATAGTTTGCGGTGAAAATTGCAACGCTGTCAGATATCTTCGCGAGGCTTACCAGTGGCGTAGCTATTTTTGAGATAATGTATTATATGCTATATTTTTTTGAGCCCAAATATTAGTATGGTGGATACGACATTTTTTTGTTCTAAGATGAAAAGGAACGACTTCACATTGCAAAAGTGAGTTTTAATAATAACTTGAAAACAATTAATTTAGATATTATGTCGTGGAAAAGTCTGCACTAAATGGGAAACTTTTTTATTATCAATTTCTCGAAAAACTTTCTTCTTGATAAAACTTGTGTATTTGTCGAAAAAATAGTTTTCACAGTATTCAAATTTAAGTCAGTTATACAGAACATTCCAAAAATACGAAAAAGTGTATTTCAAAAATTAAAATTTTTGTGACTGCTGCGACCGTAAAAAATCGTAAATAAAGGTTTAGTATTAGTTATGTCAATTAGTAATAGCTAAGGAAAGATTTAAATGGAAAAATGTTTTTTTGCCGTTTGACCTTAAATATCTCCATAACTATAATATAAAAAATTTTATTCAGTCAGAAAAATTTAATTTTTTTGAAATTGTTAGTAAAATCCACTTTTTTGAACATCCTGATCTAAAGTTTATTACTATCAAAAATATTTTTTTGAACCACCAACTTTTATCAAGAAATCAATAATAAAAAAAGTAAATAAATGCATTAAAATGCAAGATGTTTAAAAATAAAATCATCTTTTTGATGGTTCTGAAGCACCCTGTATAATATTGTACACTATATTTGAAACTTATTTTTTTTTATATAAAAATTTAAATAACAAGGTTGAAAGTGGTGCTGCACTTTATAAATTTTCATCCGGACACGTGGTTTATAAAAATAAAACAAAGTTTAAAAGTTTGGTATAATTTATATATAAACGGTTTGATATAATAACAAACAACTATTATTATCGACAAAACAAAAGTAACAGCATATTAATTTAATATTTCATTATATATATATATATATATATATATATATATATATATATATATATATATAACAATTAAACTCGTCTATTACATATTTAATGATTCAGTGACAATTTTCAAAATCGGAAATTTAGAATTTGTGTGTTTGGAAATTTTACATAGCTTTATATATATATATATATATATATATATATATATATATATATATATATATATATATATATATATATATATATATATATATATATATATATATATATATATATATATATATATTAGGTTAGCAAGAAGCTGATTTAATATAATTGTATCAATAATTATCTGTGACAAAAGACCAGGCACGTAGTCTAAGGGCGGTCCGGACCCCCCCCCCCCCGCGAGACCCTAAAAATATTTAGGAGTTTTTACATAATTTAACCTACGAAAGTAGAATTCCAATAACTGCTGATTAGAAGTTCCATATTGGCTCTGCTTTCTACAGCTATTTTTTAACTCGGACCTCAGGAAAATTAGGGAGCAGGCTATTTTTTGAAATTCTAACTTTTTCTAAATTTCTCTTCGTGATCCATTTTCACACAACTTTGAAGTTCTTATCTTTACGTATACAAAACACGATTTAAGGAATAAGAAAATTATTGAATTTACCTTTGGGGATTGAAAAAAATTACCTCCAAAAATATTCGATTTTGGCAGTGAGGAATATTTAGAATTCTCAAAAAAAGAAAAACTTTTAAGCAAACGATCATTAAAAGTAGTTTTAGAATTTCGAGAAAGTACTAAAAAGAATGATGAATACATTTATGATTAAAGAAATCCAGATTTTTAGTGTAGCAATATGGTTCCAGAGCCTCTATGGAAGATAACACCACATTAAACTCGATAGTAACAAAGTGATTAAGCACTTATTTATTAAAATACTATTAAATATATAAAACCTAAAAATATTAAGCAAAAGTCGCTAACGTCCTATTTGCTCAAGATATACCTATAATTTTTTACATTTTCATAATTGCTCTACCTGCAATATTTTTTTGCAACTTTTTTTCATATTTTGTTGCACTTGCAGGGGAACTAGCAACAAGTGAAAAAAAGCATTCTTCTTAATAATTTTTTTGTCATTGAATTGGATTTGACAGGATTGGATCCCCTAGAACTGAAATACTGGCTACGTGCCTGCAAAAGACATATTTATGTAATGTGGCAATATTTATTATTAGCAATAAGCTGTCATTAAAGAACAAGCATTTCCATGACAAAATACAACCAATAACAGGGTGAGTTCTTATTACTATTGTTACTAAAGATGAAGATGAAACTAAATTTTGTTGCATGGACCCACTTTGTGTTTTCATGTCTATACCAAGAGTATAATGCTTATTTAATACCTTTCTTTATCAGCTTATCACCGACTTCATAGGAAATATGTAATAAAATATAATTTATCACTTTTTAATGCAACCTATTTTTTGAAATGGGGTTTGTCTTTCAAAACATTTTGATTTCACCCTCTTTCCAACACATTTTAGTTCTATTTACGCGAAGTTAGGCAAAAATTTGGGTCCACTACTTTTAAAAGTTTGCCAGGCTCGCGGCAAGTAATATTATATAAAAATGCACCACCTTTACATATATTGGATGGCCCCATATTAATATGAATACAAAATTGAACTTCGTGCCCCTAATAACCACAAAAACCATATTATGAAAAACAATATCTTTACAGTATTTATCCCTCAATTTACCCCCTTTTTTCCCCACCATCCACCTTCGCCGCTATACATTTCACTTATTGACAATATAAATATTTTGTACCAAGATGTTTAATATTTTTAACATTCATTATAATATATTATATTATTAATTATATTACCGAAATCACCTGATAACAACTTTTTTGATTACTTATTTTTAAAAATCAAATTTTTAGGCAATAAATTAAAGCATTTCAAATTCATTAAAGCAAACATTGAAAAGTAACGCTATTGCGCTATTTTCATTTTTTGTATATGCTTGCTATATGAGAACTCCGACACTACCCTAAATATTCCTTGAAAATGTCATCCAAAATGCAAACCATCCTGGAGTAATTAAGGACAACATAAAATAGAGGGTCTTACAGCTTACTCAATTAAAATTTAGTACCTATGCTTTACCAAATAGTATATTTATGTTGTTTATTAACCCCTCAAAAAAGGTGGTTTGATAAATTTTAGAGGAATATTTGAGACTTTTCACAAATATACAAATTAGCAAAACGCTGTACTCCGTTTATCATCAGTGTCTTCGACTTTATAGACAAGTTGAAGTTATAAAAAATTAATTTAAGCCCAACAGAAACGTGCAATACAAAAACCATACTTCATTTGCAAATATAAGAACACTATTAGACGGTGATTTTACCCTTCAACTACAGCACTGGTATGACATAACCTTACTTACCTTCGAAAACAAACTTCTGGGTTTAAATCGTTTCTTTTTCTGCAAATAGAGCAAGTTCGCACCATTTTCTTAAAGTTTTTTAAACAGATTCTTGAAATTAGCCACACAAAACACTTGGATTTCTGAAAAACACTTATTTCACCAACTAGAACAATTACAACGCCGCGCATCAAATAGGTAGAAATCATGAATGACTACGACCGTCTTCGGTGCCTTCCGAATGATCCCGAAAGAAATCTGTAGTATACTGGAAAAAGGTAGAATTCCGTCCTTGCCGATTATTCTGGGCTTTATTTCTTGAAATAAGGAATAATAATTACAGAAGATTTAAATTACATTTAAAACAGATTCGGTTTGAGTTATTTATAATAAGCTATTTAATTATCAGTTTTAAAATATTCTATATGGAAATTTATACTGCGAATTTATGGAATTCCTTGTTTGTTGAGGCAATAGTATAAAGGATGATATCTGTTATAATCTGGCCACAGTAACGGTTTGGCAAACCAAGGTTAATGTTGGATTCCTACAAAATGTAAACAACTGAGTCTATGTTAATTCCATGTTGTTGGTTTTTATACAAAACTTTTATGAATGAACTGTTACACTGGCCGACAAGATTTTTCTAACACAGGCCAGCTCATTATTTTGACAATGGAAATACCCTCCCAATAATAAAAAACATATTCGGAAAGCCCTAATACGCACCATTTTTTAATAGCCTAATTAGAACCTTTCATATTGGCAGGCAAACAATTTTATTGTGGGGCGGCTAAAATGGGTCCATTTTACAACGCAAAAATTACCTAGACTGGGTTGTTTACAACATTAGACATGAAATAAACGTTAAAAATCACTCTTCTGTTTAGTTTCTAATTGAGTGGTTCTCTGTGTATCGATAAGCAAGTGTATGTGAAGACGAGAATGTCGAGTCAAACACGCCGAAGTTGCAAAATTTCTCATGACAAATTTTGTTACATTTGTGGAGAATTTCTGGTGAAATCAAAAGCCAGGCCATTTTCCGAAAATGTAAAAAAGCCTACTTTAAATATTTTGGTGTGTTAATTGGGTATCAAGATAAGCGGTGGGCTCCCCATGTGTGCTGTGTTAGTTAGTGTATCATTGGTGCAGTGGATGAAGGGAAAGAGAAAAATTATGCCTTTTGCTGTTCCAATGGTATGGCGAGAACCTACAAATCATTCTGACGATTGTTATTTTTGCCTGACAACGACTGAAGGTTATTCCAAAAAGGGAAAGCACAACATAGAATATCCAAATTTGCAATCTGCCATACGACCTGTTCCTCATAATGCAAATTTGCCAGTGCCGATTGCTATTGATTTGGGAGATAATGGAGGTAACGCATCATCAGGCAGCTCAGAAGAACAGTGCACCGATCCCACTTTTACCACAAGTCCCTGTTCCGGCGAGCCACATTTGATTGTTCAAAGTGAATTAAATGATTTAGTACGTGATTTGGGGTTATCCAAGCAACAGTCAGAACTTCGGGGTTCCCGTCTTAAGAAACGGAACCTATTGGCCAAAGAAACAAAAATTACGAATTTCAGAAGAAGAAATGCTATGTTTTCTGAATTCTACAGTATGGAAAATTCGTTGTGCGCGTGTACTGATATACATGTTAATGTAGTAAGAGGATTTTTAGGCAAGAATATGGATGAAAATTATGAACAACATGAACTCTTAGATGCCTATAAAGCTCTTGGTGCCAGAATGTCATTAAAAATTTACTTCCTCCATTCCCATCTGTCATTTTTCCCTTAAAATTTGGGAGCTGTTAGTGACGAGCAGGGTGAAAGGTTTCACCAAGATATCAGAACAATGGAAATTCGGTACCAAGGACGATGGGATCCAACCATGATGGACTACTGTTGGTGGGTTTTTGAAGATAGGACACCTCATAAACGGAAAAAATAAAGTTTAATTAGTGTTTTAGGTTAATATTTTTCTCGTTTGCTTTTCTCTTAGATGTATGGTATGTTTAATAGGCGAAAACTGTAAACATAGTAAATAAACAGGGTTAAGAATTTTCTGAAATCAATTTTTCTATAGATATTAAGTATCATAACATTCGATATGGTTCTACATTTCTAACACGAAAACCATACATGCTTAAACTTTCTATTTGTCATTTTCGTATTTGGATAGGTCCATTCCATTAGATTACGATATTCTGACTTGTGTTACAACAAAAAAAAATTTTTTTGTCGGCCAGTGTTATTAAATGCATTTTCGGATACAAACAAGGGAGGTTTAGACTGAACCTATTGTAAATTCCATGAATATTTTTTATTAAATAACTATATATGCTTCACTTTCCCTGATAAATGGAGGGAAGTTTAGTGTAAAATCATTTAACCTATTTTTTTTTTAACTTCTAGAAATATTTTATTTTCTTTAACAACTCGGAAGTAATAAGCGGAATTTTACTTAAAAGCAGATAAAACATCGTATTTTTAACTTTAAGTTAACCTAGTTATTCATATATTTCGTTTTTATATAAAGAAAGCATGTAGTTTTAGATTCAAATTTCATTTTACGTTTTACGTCAAAATATTCTTTGACAGGCTTTTGAAAATAGATGTACAACAAAAAATGGTCCAATATGATGGCCACCAAGATCTCCTGACATAACTCCATTAGACTTTTACTTTTGATGTTATGTCGAAGAAGAGGTATATAAAAAGAGATATTCGACTTTAGACGAACTACAACTTAATATTAGGCGCATTGTAACATTTATCGATGGCAGAACACTTTTGAGGGCAACAAAATGCTGAAAAATATATTGAAGAAAATGGAGATATATTTGCCCACTTGCTATAAATTTAAATTGCTCTTATTTGTAACTTAAATAAAATACTAAATAAAAAAAAACGTAAAATAAAATTTTATTTTAAAAATACATAGCCTTCTTTATCTAAAAGCGAAATATAAGAATATCTAGGTTGTCTTTAACTTTAGGCCAATAATCCATATACACTTTTTTTTATCAGAAAAAATCGAAACAGTAAAAAATATACAGGGTGTCCCATTCAAAAAATACTATTTTTGTGATGTTCGATTGTTTTTCTTTTTTTACTATTTTAATCACAATAAAAAATGATACCAGTTTGTTAATTTACCTGACTTTGTAGTTCCTGTAATGTTTACAGAAACTTGGGAAATGTAAGAACGTTCCAAGATTATTTTTGTAACCCATTTTACTTTCTTAAATTTCTTTACACTAACAATAACTAAATCTCTTCTTATTGTGAAATGAAAAACGTTCGGTCCGTTTCTTTTGGTGTTTTAAACTGCAGACAATATTAAATTTTGATTTTCCTTAACATCTGTCATGCGTAACTTATAGAACATTAAATCTTTAAAAAAATAAATTATGTCTCTTATTATTCTCTTCATAAAAAGGAACAAATGGAATATTACCAAACATTTAATTGGTTCGCTATTTTGTTTTGTCATATAGGATTCGCATTAAAAATTCACCAGTCTATCTTTGTTTAAATGAAGCCCTTTATGAAGGACTTATGGAGGCCCACCATCGAAATGTTACTTCTCATTCATTGCATTTGCACTTACATTAGTAGTAATCTATCCTGTTCAAGACTTCCGAATCTTGAATCGAACAGATCCGATATCCTGTGACTCAACTTAGCCCTCAGAACCACTAAATTTATTTTTCGCTCTCTCTCAGACAATTCCTCCAACGATCTTTTCGATTTTCTTTCTGCTAAAGTGGATTTCCTACTCTCTGAAATCATTGCAGCGATTACCATTCCTAAGAACAATATTGAAGTTCTTTTCGTCGTCACAGTGGCGCTCATATATATATATATATATATATATATATATATATATATATATATATATATATATATATATATATATATATATATATATATATATATATATATATATATATATATATATATATATATATATATATATATATATATATATATAAAATACATACATATACAATGAGGGCATAAAGTCTCTAATGGAAACCTTGAGATATGTCAAAAACTATACAAGTTGGGTAAAAAAGTTTCATATAAAAGTTGTATAGTTCCTTACAATTTTTTTTATGATTCAAAAATGTCTTGAAATATACAGGGTGTTTTAAAATAAATGTTACACGCCAAAACTTCAGAATCTCTAATAGAACACCCTGTATATTATTTCATTTTAAGAATCTACATGAAATTCTGATCATATTTTATTAAGCATACCCTATCCCTAAAGTGAACTGTTCGCAAAACTCAAGTCGGCGGTCAAAGTCGTCTTCATTTAATTCATGCATTAATCTTATTTTGTAGGGATGATACTTTGAAGTGTGCAGAATATTTTTTACCGATGATTGACTAAGGTTTAAATCTAATGCTACTTGACTTGTAGGTAAATGTGGATTTTCGTTATAACTGAGTAAAACATTCAATTTCATATCATCATCTAGTTTTAGCCTACCTGTCCTGGGAAGATCTTTTACACAACCATGATCACCAAATTTTTTGATAATTTTGCTAACTGTGTATTTTGCAATTGCTTGTCCTCGCTCGGGACACATACTTCGTCAAGATTTCTTTGGCGATCTCCCCATCCAAACATCATAAGAATCTCTATTCTTTCTCTTTGTGAAAGCATTTTTATCAGGAAAAAAGTAACTCTCCAACAATATGTTAAAAATTGACACAGTTTATTGTCAGTACATGACAGTTTCTATGGGAGTTCTAAAATAATCCACCAGGTTTCACTATGCATAGGGAAATGAGTTAATTTTGTTTAAAGCCAAATTTCCATTTTCTCATTTTTTTATTTCAAAAACAGTTGACTTTAGGGATAGGGTATGCTTAATAAAATACGATCAGAATTTCATGTAGATTCTTAAAATGAAATAATATACAGGGTGTTCCATTAGAGATTCTGAAGTTTTGGCGTGTAACTTGATTTTAAAACACCCTGTATATTTCAAGACATTTTTGAATCATTAATCGTAAGGAACTATACAACTTTTATATGAAACTTTTTTACCCAACTTGTATAGTTGACATATCTCAAGGTTTCCAGACTTTATGCCCTCATTGTATATAATATATATATTTGGAACAGTATACATTCCGCCATCTTCCTCGGTGTGTATATATGAAGCTTTTGTAGAGTCCATTAATGATGTTATGGACAACATTCCTAATTGTTACTTAATATTGGCAGGCGATTTCAATCTTCCTAAATTTAGTCTATGTAGTAAAGTTATGGTTTCTAATAAAGCATTGTGTTATGCGCTTATATATCTCTTTATGTAATGAAATAGTCACTATATTTAATGACTGTGAAAAGACTATATTAAACTGCGCTTGTTTTTACGATCTTTCTCAGCTAAATACTTGTCCTAATGATAATGGCGTTATCTTAGATTTAGTTTTCTCTAACCGCCCGGAGGTATCTGTTGCTAAATGTGACTTTGCAATTACAAAAGTTGATTCTCCCCACCCTCCATTAGAAATTTTAATTCCACACGCCGAAATGGAACTTACCACATTAAATTTTGACTTAACATCTTTAAACTTTTATAAGGCAAATTATGACTTACTAAATGTTGGGAATTTATTAATTGCACTAAATGTAATTTATGCTGCAGTGGACATGTTTGTTCCACTTAAGTATCGTTGCTCGTTAAAATATCATCATATTTTTCATAAGTCAATAAGGGCCCGGGCCTGGATGTAATTCCTCCAGTTTTCCTGAAAAATTGAAGCCCATCCCTGGCTTACCCCCTGAGTTGCCTTTATTCTTTATCGCTGAATTCTGGCACATTTCAAAAACTGTGGAAACAAGCCATTGTTACCCCTCTTTTCAAATGTGGTAACCGATCTGACATAACTAACTATAGGCCAATCTCAGTTTTGACGTGCATGGGTAAAGTGCTGGAGTCAATTGTAACTGATAACTTTATTTCAGCGTTTCATGGAGTTATTTCACCACAACAACATGGTTTTTTTACTGGTCGCTCTTGCCAAACAAACTTAATGGTCTGTTCTGACTTTATAAGCTCTGCTGTCGACCAAGGTTGTCAAGTAGATGCCATTTATTTTGATTTTAAAAAGGCCTTTGATCGGGTTGATCAGAACATGCTCATATCCAAGCTACAGTCATATGGAATATCTGACCCCTTACTTTCATGGGTTCGTAGATATTTGCATGGTCGGACTCAAGTGGTGAAAATAAATAACTGCACTTCTGAAATGATCAACGTCTCATCTGGCGTCCCTCAAGGTTCCCACTTGGATCCAATATTATTTCTGATTTTTGTCAATGACCTATCACTGAGGCTCGCTGATCGTCACCACCTAATGTTTGCAGATGATCTAAAAATTTTCAGGTTTCTAAATAATGAAACTGACTCTTCTTTACAACTGAATATAAACAACATACAGTGTGTATCAGCCAAATGGAATAAATTCGATAATAAATAAATGGGGGCGTGTTCGGAAAAACGCTTGGACCCGTCGATTGGTATTTTTAGTTGCTCATTTTCTCCAATAAAAACTTTTTATACAGGGTGTGTCCTGTAACAGTGGTCAATGCCAACTTTCGTATTTCAAATGCAACACCCCGGATATTATTTAATTTTTGAATTCTTTAGGAGATTCTAAACATATTTTATGTTCAATGTCCTATACCTATCTTCAACTATTTCGGCAATATTAAGTGTTTTCAAATTTATTTTTATTTTATTTATTTCGAATTTATTATTATTCATGAAAGTGGCTCTGGTTACTGAACTATTTATTTGATTACAAAAATTCGCTACAACACACTCAATACTTATTTACCATTTAGGTCTTCATATTAAGAATGTAAGCAAAAACCATTTTAGCGTTCCTTTTTATTGATATGGAACAAAAAGAGCCAGTTTTGTTTACTTTTGTGTAAAATGCCTGGCCTTTCTCTTTGCAAGACAGTAGTTGTCAGTGTCAGTGTCATAGTCTTTTGAATTTCGTTAACTGCATAATACCTAATATCAGAAAAATGGTTCATTTAACAGAAATGCATAAAATAACAATTCTACAAATGATTGGTTATGGAGATAACACACGAACACAAGTGGAAGTTGCTCGCTTATTTCATGAAAAATTTCCATATTTGCCGCATATATCCCAAGGGACAATTAGTAAAATAGAAAAGCAGTTTCGCGAGCTTGGACCTGTGAGGCAGATAAAAAAAGCAGCTGCCAATTTAATAAATGATGATACTAAATTGGATATTATGCTTGACTTTGAGGAAAACCCACATATTTCTAGTCGACAAGCCGCCGCAATGTTCGATATTAGCCATTCGTCGATTATTCGAACATTAAAAGAAAATAAAATGCATCCCTATAAAGTGATACCAACTCAGGAGCTCATGGAAGGCGATTATGATAGGAGAACTTATTTTTGTGAACAAATGATGGCTATGTTAGATAACAATGTTATTCAATTAGAACATGTTTTATTTTCGGATGAGTGCACCTTTACACTTCACGGTCATGTAAATCGTCAAAATTGCCGCTATTGGTCTAGGGAAAATCCTCACTGGATCAGCGAAGAACATACTCAATATCCTGAAAAGGTTAATGTTTGGGCAGGAATTGTTAGGGATCATATCATAGGCCCTTTTTTCATTGACGGCAATTTGAATGGCGATAATTATTTAGCACTGCTCCAAAATAATGTCGTGCCAACTTGACAAATTTGTATCCGGATCCAGCAAACCCACAAGTTTCAGCGAATATGATATGGTTTCAGCAAGATGGAGCACCGCCCCATTACCAAATTAATGTCCGGCAGTACCTCAACGAACTATTTCCAAATCGGTGGATAGGGAGACGAGGATCGATAGAATGGCCAGCGCGATCCCCTGATCTGACGCCATTAGACTTTTTCTTATGGGGACATTAAAAATGTTGTATACAAAACTAAACCCCTCGACTTAGCTGACTTAAGAAGACGAATAACGCTTGCGATTAGATCGGTCACGCCTGAGATGCTAAATAACGTTAGAAGAAATTTCTATTTAAGATTAGGAATTTGGCAAGACGTTCGCGGCGAGCATATTCAACAGTTCCTAAATTAACTTTTTACTTTTGTTTATACATTATGAAGAAATAAATAATTTTATTTTTTTAATCTTAATTTTTGCAATAAATTTGAAAACACTTAATATTGCCGAAATAGTTGAAGATAGGTATAGGACATTGAACATAAAATATGTTTAGAATCTCCTAAAGAATCCAAAAATTAAATAATATCCGAGGTGTTGCATTTGAAATATGAAAGTTGGCATTGACCACTGTTACAGGACACACCCTGTATAAAAAGTTTTTATTGGAGAAAATGAGCAACTAAAAATACCAATCGACGGGTCCAAGCGTTTTTCCGAACACGCCCCCATTTATTTATTATCGAATTTATTCCATTTGGCTGATACACACTGTATATTCATGGTGTCAAAAAATCATATGGACCGGAACATCTCCAAATGTAAGATTATCTCTTTTAGCAAAAAAAAGCAACCTATTCAACTCACATACGTGATTAATCGTCTTGAAATTGAACGGGTTAGCATGACAAATGATTTAGGGGTCATCTTCGACTCTGAGTTTCGTTTTATCTTTCATATCGATAATGCGGTCGCTAAAGCTCTTAAATTATTAGGTTTTATTATGAGGCAATGTTGGGACTTTAAGAACAGTGAAGCTTTGAGATCTCTATATTTTGTTTTGGTGAGAAATAATTTAGAATATTGTTGTATGATTTGGGCCCCGTATTACCAGGTTCACATTAAATAACTTGAGCGTGTACAGGATAAATTTGTAAATTTCTTATTATATAAGTTGTGTATTGACAAGTCAGACTTTGTTTGTGGTGATCGATTGAAATTGTTGGGTTTAAATGATTTAGCAACACGAAGAATGATTCTTACATTGTGTTTTGGTTATAAATTGCTAAGTAACAGAATTGACTGCAACGATTTACTGTCAGCTATTAACTTTAAAGTTTCATCGCGTATTATGGGAAATAGTGACCGTTTTGCTCCTAACTATAGAACATTAAATCTTTAAAAAAATAAATTATGTCTCTTATTATTCTCTTCATAAAAAGGAACAAATGGAATATTACCAAACATTTAATTGGTTCGTATTTTGTTTTGTCATATAGGAATCGCATTAAAAATTCACCAGTCTATCTTTGTTTAAATGAAGCCCTTTATGAAGGACTTATGGCGGCCCCCCATCGAAATGTTACTTCTCATTCATTGCATTTGCACTTACATTAGTAGTAATCTATCCTGTTCAAGACTTCTGAATCTTGAATCGAACAGATCCGATATCCCGTGACTCAACTTAGCCCTCAGAACCACTAAATTTATTTGTTGTACGTTTCGCTCTCCCTCAGATAATTCCTCCAACGATCTTTTCGACTTTCTTTCTGCTAAAGTGGATTTCCTACTCTCTGAAATCATTGCAGCGATTATCATTCCTAAGAACAACATTGAAGTTATTTTCGTCGGCGTACGTCACAGTGACGATATATATATATATATATATATATATATATATATATATATATATATATATATATATATATACAATGAGGGCATAAACTCTGGAAACCTTGAGATATGTCAAAAACTATACAATTTGGGTAAAAAAGTTTCATATAAAAGTTGTATAGTTCCTTACGATTTATGATTCAAAAATGTCTTGAAATATACAGGGTGTTTTAAAATCAAGTTACACGCCAAAACTTCAAAATCTCTAATGGAACACCCTGTATGTTATTTCATTTTAAGAATCTACATGAAATTCTGATCATATTTTATTAAGCATACCCTATCTCTAAAGTCAACTGTTTTTGAGATAAAAAAATGAGATAACTGTTACACATTTTTTTTAATAACCATTAACAACGATAGTCTAAAATTCTAAATGATGCGTTTTAACGTAATAAATGCTGGAACTGTTGACCGTTCACTTCCTGACAATATCCTAATCGTCTGTTCAAATAAACTTTGCTCTTTAAATATCCCCACATAAAATAATCTGGGGGAGTTAAGTCCGGGGACCTGGCCAGCCATTCGTAGGGACCATGACGTCCTATCCACCTGTTAGGAAATATTTCACTGAGGTACTGCCGAACAGGTAGCGCGTAGTGAGGTGGTGTTCCATCTTGTTGGAACCACATTGCTGCGGTAGGCATATCCGGCTCATTAACTGGATACAATTGAGCTAAGGCAGGAATCAACTCGAGTTGTAAAAAATCAAGATACATTTCACCGGTTAAATTTACGTCGAAAAAGTAGGGACCTACAATTCTATCTTGAAATATTCCAGCCCAAACATTGATTTTCTCGGGATATTGCGTATGAGCCACTTGAGCCCAATGGGGATTCTCTGTAGACCAATATCTACAGTTTTGTCGGTTGACAGTACCATTAAGAAAAAAGGTGGCTTCATCGGAAAATAAAATATTTTTACAAAAGAATGAATCCAGGTTGCACCGCTCTTGCATACTTTCGCAAAACTCAAGTCGGCGGTCAAAGTCGTCTTCATTTAATTCATGCATTAATCTTATTTTGTAGGGATGATACTTTGAAGTGTGCAGAATATTTTTTACCGATGATTGACTAAGGTTTAAATCTAATGCTACTTGACTTGTAGGTAAATGTGGATTTTCGTTATAACTGAGTCATTCAATTTCATATCATCATCTAGTTTTAGCCTACCTGTCCTGGGAAGATCTTTTACACAACCATAATCACCAAATTTTTTGATAATTTTGCTAACTGTGTATTTTGCAATTGCTTGTCCTCGCTCGGGACACATACTTCGTCAAGATTTCTTTGGCGATCTCCCCATCCAAACATCATAAGAATCTCTATTCTTTCTCTTTCTGAAAGCATTTTTTATCAGGAAAAAAGTAACTCTCCAACAATATGTTAAAAATTGACACATTTTATTGTCAGTACATGACAGTTTCTATGGGAGTTCTAAAATAATCCACCAGGTTTCACTATGCATAGGGAAATGAGTTAATGTTGTTTAAAGCCAAATTTCCATTTTCTCATTTTTTTATCTCAAAAACAGTTGACTTTGGGGGTATGGTATGCTTAATAAAATATGATCAGAATTTCATGTAGATTCTTAAAATGAAATAATATACAGGGTGTTCCATTAGAGATTCTGAAGTTTTGGCGTGTAACTTAATTTTAAAACACCCTGTATATTTCAAGACATTTTTGAATCATTAATCGTAAGGAACTATACAACTTTTATATGAAACTTTTTTACCCAACTTGTATAGTTTTTGACATATCTCAAGGTTTCCAGACTTTATGCCCTCATTGTATATATATATATATATATATATATATATATATATATATATATATATATATATTTGGAACAGTATACAGAATATAAACAACATATATTCATGGTGTCAAGGAAATCACATATCTCCAAATGTAAGATTATCTCTTTTAGCAGAAAAAAGCAACCTATTCAACTCACATACGTGATTAATCGTCTTGAAATTGAACGGGTTAGCATGACAAATGATTTAGGGGTCATCTTCGACTCTGAGTTTCGTTTTATCTTTCATATCGATAATGCGGTCGCTAAAGCTCTTAAATTATTAGGTTTTATTATGAGGCAATGTTGGGACTTTAAGAACAGTGAAGCTTTGAGATCTCTATATTTTGTTTTGGTGAGAAATAATTTAGAATATTGTTGTATGATTTGGGCCCCGTATTACCAGGTTCACATTAAATAACTTGAGCGTGTACAGGATAAATTTGTAAATTTCTTATTATATAAGTTGTGTATTGACAAGTCAGACTTTGTTTGTGGTGATTGATTGAAATTGTTGGGTTTAAATGATTTAGCAACACGAAGAATGATTCTTACATTGTGTTTTGGTCATAAATTGCTAAGTAACAGAATTCACTCCAACTATTTTAATTTTGAGGCAAATCCATTTGAATTTAAGAATAAGGTTCAAAATTTGCTTCCACCTTGAATGTGTTTTATGTCTTACTATGTTTGTAATTACCGTTTTAAAAAATTGATGATGTTCTAGTACTTTATTTGTTTCTACAAGACGATTTTAACTTTTGTTTTCAAAATTGTTTTAACCTTAGTCATAGTTTAGTATTAAATAGAATTAGATTTAACGATGATTGACATTTGTAACACTATTTGGGCTCTGCCTGTTATGTGTATTGTTCATAAATAAATAAATAGGGATAAAAGCATAGTATAATATATGCAATTAACAAACAACAAATACAATATCCTAGTAAATAAACAAAGATAATAATAACATTATCCTTGGCGATATAATGGCATAATAAAGAATGGTTAGGATCTACTAAAATTGATCCCCAAGGTAGAGCAGAAGAGGCCTTTGCAATGATAGCACACATAGCCAAGATCAATTGATCCTCTCTATCACTACTCACCCAGAATCTTATCAGTCTTCCATTTCGGCTCCTCTAGGTGCCTCTAACCATAGTCTAATTACTGTTTCCTGTCCCATACAACAAGAGATTGTAGAATCCATGCCACCTCGTACTACTATTCCATTGATTGGGTTGGGCTACGGGATTTTTGAGGCTCTAGGGACCCAAAAACGTAAATATTTTCAAGAAGGTAAGGAAGAATGAGGGGGGTGTTACCCAAATAAAACTCTAATTATTTTTAAAGAAATTTAATTACAAGTGTATCTTTCTTCCACTTTACTTTATTTAAATATACCGATCGATCGGTTCAAAAATCAAATAATTTCTTTCTATTTTAGTTCGGACACGGACCTACCTGTATTATCAGTTTAAGTACACACAGCCTAAATTAACCGTTTTAATTCTTGGAATGAATGAAATTTCTTACGTTTAGAATAAGTTAATTTGCTTTACAACTAAGACTACGGATTACAGGATGAAATGCGGAGTGACTGAACGCCATGGCCTTTACACAGAGTGGGAGTCATGGTCTGACCTGGAATAGAGAAAAAGTAACTTAATAATAAAATATGAAAATAGCGTAGCGGCGCGTGGAGGAAACATTTGTGCAAATTTATTTTATTAAAAATCAGACTAAAACGTTTTCGCCATCATCAGTGCCACCTGTAAAGAAAGGAAATAACACTTTTTAAAGATTCTGTCCACCGATGAGACAAAACTATTTTTTACAAACACTTCCACTATATTTGTTAACAACACGTAACATGTTTCGCTACACAGTAGCTTCTTCAGACGTTACATCTCCAATGAATCAAGTAAAAAACTAATGGAATTATTTATTTACTATTAACATTTAACAACAATATTATTTAAGAAATCATGGTTCTAGGGATTAGATCGTTTCAAATTGGAATCACTTTCCGACGTTTCGCCTTAGATTGCACGAGGCATCTTCAGGGATCTTTACTCCACGAGATCTGAACACTGAATGTGTGAATGAACGATTTCTTAATTGACCAAAGCCGTGAAAGCTTCCGTTCTATGTTAACAATATTATTAGACAAAAATATAAAGAGAAACACTATAAAGCAAAATGTAGCCAAAATACGTATGTGCGCAAGGTCGCAAGATTGTGTTTGCGCACAAATGGATACGAAATGGAAAAAAGTAATCGAACGAGAAGCAAGTTTGAAACTCAGCAGAAAAAATGGCTCAATGCTGTCGTTTGTTCAAATTAGTGGAACGAAATCGCCTGTACAGGGTGTCCGGATTTGGTTGCAAAAGCAGGGTATCTCGCTTATTTTTAAAGATAGAACCTTGCGGTTTTCACGAACCTGAGCTAATTTTTTGTGAAACTCATGAAGCCGTAAACAAAATTTTCATAGCCTTCTTCGTTGATGAGATACAGGGCGAAATAGAAAATTTTGCATTTTGGGACCCCCCTCGTATCTCGGTTATCCTTTAACGTGCAGTTTTTTACGCTGGATCCAGTGGCGTAGTCATATTTTTCATTCGAGTTGTTATTTTTTAGATATGACCCAAAGTTGTATTTTTTTAAATGGGACACCACCCTGTATATTTGTCCAGAAATTGATTTGTCCTTTTAAAAGCTTCTCAAAAATATATAATAGTATGGGTCTATTTTAATAAACAACAACAAAAATACTAATTTTTATAATTATCATCCCAAATTTTGCAGTAGGCCATGCAAAACAATGCTGCCTTTTATTTAAAGTCGTTAACAATATCTACATCCTAACAATAAATCAAAATAAATGTGTAATTAAATTTATTTATCAAAAAAAATATGTACTGATAATTTCGCACCAAAAAAGTACCACCTACCTAGATTTATGTAACACAAGAACAAAACTGTAATAAATTATTATGTAACAAGCCTTTCAGCAAAAATCAACTGTCGTATAAGAACTACAGTAACCAAGGAAATCAAAAGAACTGTTCAAACTGATTTCCATTTTGTTCTATGCATGCTTCGCACAATTTTCGTATTCGTTCTCTTATTGCATTTCCTAAATCTTGGACATTATCATAGTTGTCTTTGTAAATTCTATTTTCCAGATATCCCCATAGAAAGAAATCTAAAATCGACAAATCCGGGGACCTAGGGGGGCATCTTATAGGTCCATTTGTTGTTCCATTATTGTCCAGAAATAATCTCGTCATTCCAGAATTGTGTGCAGGAGCACCGTCCTGTTGAAAAAAAATTTCGTTAATTTGCGCTAGAGGAACATCGTCAAGTAATTCAGGTATGGCTGCCTCTAAAATTTCTATATAGCGATTGGCTGTTAGATTTCCCTCAAATATATAAAATTTTATATGTGTTCCTAATATGAAGCAGGACACATTTAGACCAAACCTGCCCTGCTGTCTTCTGGGAAATATTTGGTGTTGATTTTCCTGGGACCAGAATCTACTATTGTGCCTATTGAGTACCATATAACCTTCCTTTCAAAATCTCTAACCATATCGTATCTTTCTCGAAACCAATTGCAGAAGACTACCCGACGCTCTGCATCCCCTGGCTGTAAGTGCTGCACGAGCCTAAATTTGTATGGGTGGTATTTGTGCTTTTCACTGACCCTACAAGAGTTTGTAGGGTAAGCTTCTGCATTAGCCAAAACCGTAATTTCCTCAGCCTCCCGATTTTCTTTATTATATGTTTTCGTACGAGGTTTGATAAATGATCCGTGATTAAGTAAATTCTTTTTTATCCGATAAAAAGTGGATATATTAGGTTGCCTCCTTTCTGGATATCTAAATAAAAATTAACCCATAGCATTTCAACATAACTAAAAATTAACTATTTACCTGTTAAAATACATCTCAGAAGCCGCTTCAACATTTTCATTACTTAATATAAAACAAGCTAACATATCGTACTTTTCATAATGTTCGAAAGTTTGGTTTTCTTCCATTATAATACAAATATATTTTTACACAATAAATAAACACAAACAACTAGCGCTATATTTTATATATGCGTACAAAATTGGGAAATGTCATTTGCTTCCAAGAAAACAAAAGAAAACGGCATCGTTTTGCATGGCCTACTGCAAAATTTGGGATGATAATTATAAAAATTAGGATTTTTGTTGTTGTTTATTAAAATAGACCCATGCTATTATATATTTTTGAGAAGCTTTTAAAAGGAAAAATCAATTTCTGGACAAATATACAGGGTGTCCCATTTAAAAAAACAACTTTGGGTCATATCTAAAAAATAACAACCCAAATGAAAAATATGACTAACGCCACTGGATCCAGCGTAAAAAACTGCATAAGCAGCAATTTTTCCCTTTGCGTTAAGTTAAAGGATAACCGAGATACGAGGGGTGCAAAATTTTCTATTTCGCCCTGTATCTCATAAACGAAGAAGGCTATGAAAATTTTGTTTACGGCTTCATGAGTTTCACAAAAAATTAGCTCAGGTTCGTGAAAATCGCAAGGTTCTACCTTTAAAAATAAGCGAGATACCCTACTTTTGCAACCAAATCTGGACACCCTGTACATCCGTTCACTACTGTTGTTCTGAAAAGAACAGTTTGGCTGACGTTTCGCCAAAATCACATTTGGCATTTTCGAAGCTTTCTTTCTCGCATCCGAATAGAGACTGTCTCTATTCGGATAAGTAGTTTTTTAGCTAAGCCTCGAACAGGCAGACTGACGGACAGACATACCTTCAGACATACGGAATTGAGAAAACATGTTTTCCGGCATCTGGGGACCCTTAAACATAAAGATCTGAAAAAATCTCACGAGGGAAGTAATAACTAATTATCTTGTGTTTTTAACAAAAGTGTATATTTTTGCAAATTAAATTTTTTTATGACAATACAAAAAAAAACAAGTTTTCTTTGCAGAGGGGGATTTAAATAAATGACACTGTATATGTGGTTAGATTTTTAGGTTTGCCATTTTGTGTATTTTTGTTTTTGCCAACCAAAAAATTTTAACCATATACGGGGTGGCCAACTAAGAATGGACGCCGGCCATAACTCGCTAACCGTTAATCATATAACTTGGGGGAAAAAAAATTATTAGCTAAATCGACTAAAGGAAAATATTTTGAAGTTCCGCATATGGCCGCTAGGGGGCGCAACTGTTATGGTCAATCAGAAAAAGGGCTGTTTCTTAAAAAATATTCATGTAAAGGTATATTATAAATACTGCCATCGTAAAGAGTAGAAAAATTGTGATTTTTTTGTTAAGGATATTTTGCTCTATCTCGTAAAATGTAGTGGTGGGGGAAGGTCAAACATGTTTTTATTTAAATGTCAATAACTCCGTTATAAGTCAACGGAATTGAACAAACTAGGTCTCGTTTAAAAGAGCCCATCTTAACTAATAATCTGATGTAAAAAAAAATCCGATTTGATTTCGCCGTGGTAACTAGAGGGCGCTGATTGACATCACAACAATTATTACGCATTATTTTGAAAATTTTAAATAGCACGCTATATCTCTTTTAACACAATTTAATAGAGGGGGAAATTCTCAATAAGTCAGTGCAAATTTCAGCTTCCTAACTTTTTTCAAACCGGAAATATAAATAAAACAAATATTAGGGCGCTGGGTACGCAACATCTCCCTAATCTGTATGGACATAGCCTACATCACAATAATTCAGTAATAATACCACAGATAATATTCAACGCAAATCGCTAAAAATTATACTAATGTTCTGAAATAACCACCAGGTGGCGCAGTAGACGTTAATAAGCATAGTTTTACTCGCAATTTTATTTTTCTCTATATTTTTTTGTAGTTTACTCTATTTTCAGTAAGTTAGATATTATAAGGTAATAAATAAGAAAAATCCTAATATATTCGACCGTTGCAAATCTCCGTCTTTCTTAAAATCGACAATTTATGCACAAGAATAACAATAAACTAAAAACATAGATAAATAATAATTCCTTAGCAATTTTCTGCTACATCAAGCAAAAAAAATAGTAGGCTGTGAAAACAAAATTGAAAGTAATACGTCAAAAAATAAACAATAGTTTCTTGTCAGTGCCTTTTAGTTGCTATTTATCGTTCTTGAATTTCCTAATAGTATTGCTATCATTTCGCGTTTTTGTCCGAGATTTTCGTGTTTTTTGAGTTTTTCTAGTTGCTGTTGTTCATGTTATTGTTGTAGTTCGTATTTTTCTTGTTGAAGATTTGTTATTGTTCGTGTTGCGTTGTGTTAAGAACAAAATGATTTATACAAATCAAGAACTATTCGACATGATAGGTGTTTATTTTGAATGTTTGAGAAATGCTACGGTTGCTGCAAGAGTATATGCGCAGGAATATCCGCAGAGACGCCACCCAAGTAAAAAGGTTTTTCTTCGAGTGATCCAACGTTTGCGAACCACTGGAAACGTGCATATTCCCGTATACCGCAGACAACGCAGAGGACGCACCGAAGAGAATGTAATTAATGTGCTAGCGTATATCGAGTTTAATCCTCAACTAAGTACTCGAATTATTGCGCTAGACCTAGGAGTAACGCGAACCACTGTTCAAAATATACTCAAAGAGCACAGGTAAGCAACGACATTGCAAATATAAACTGGACATATTTTTTAACAAAAGTCACGTGATTCTGATGTCACATAGGTCTTTAAGCCTAGAAAACCAATAATTTCCTGGAACATCAATTAAATATCTTCATCTTGTTTTAGGTTACATCCATATCACTTAGTGCTGCATCAGGAATTGACTGCTGCAGATTTTGATCACAGACTAAACCATTGTCACTGGCTTTTGGGTGTAATGAGGGAAGATCGGCAATTTCTGAGGCGAATATTGTGGACTGATGAGGCTACCTTCCAGAGCGATGGACGTGTCAATCTTCACAATACACATTATTGGTCCAGAACAAATCCACATTGGATGCGCGAAGTCCAGCACCAAGGCCGTTGGTCTGTAAATTGTTGGGCAGGGATTTTAGGCGGACGAATTATCGGACCATTTTTTTTTCGATGAGAGATATCTAAGATTTTTAAGGGAGGAATTGCCGATTTTGTTGGAGGACGTACCTCTGAACGTCCGACAACGATTGGTATACCAGCACGATGGTTGTCCAGCGCACTTCGCCGTCAACGTTCGGGAATTTTTAGATGCCCACTATCCTGGCCGATGGATAGGGCGAGGCGGCACCCTTCCATGGCCAGCTAGGTCACCCGACCTAACGTGTTTAGATTTTTATTTATGGGGTCGAGTGAAAGATTTAGTTTTTGCCACCAGACCCACTACACGGGAAAATATGATTCAGCGAATAAGAGACTGTATAAATACTATTTCAGTTGGTGAACTGGAGGCTGCAGTTTTATCCACGCGAGATAGGATGCATAAGTGCATCGAAAACGATGGCCGACAATTTGAACATTTAGGGCGGCATTAATTGAATTATATTTTTATTATCGTTTCTTTCACACGTTCCATTTAAATGGCTTTCATTTCCCATTATAATGAAAATTTAATATTGCACTTATTGACTCCTACTGCGCCACCTGGTGGTTATTTCAGAACATTAGTATAATTTTTAGCGATTTGCGTTGAATATTATCTGTGGTATTATTACTGAATTATTGTGATGTAGCCTACATCACAATAATGTCCATACAGATTAGGGAGATGTTGCGTACCCAGCGCCTTAATATTTGTTTTATTTATATTTCCGGTTTGAAAAAAGTTAGGAAGCTGAAATTTGCACTGACTTATTGAGAATTTCCTCCTCTATTAAATTGTGTTAAAAGAGATATAGCGTGCTATTTAAAATTTTCAAAATAATGCGTAATAATTGTTGTGATGTCAATCAGCGCCCTCTAGTTACCACGGCGAAATCAAATCTGATTTTTTTTTTACATCAGATTATTAGTTAAGATGGGCTCTTTTAAACGAGACCTAGTTTGTTCAATTCCGTTGACTTATAACGGAGTTATTGACATTTAAATAAAAACATGTTTGACCTTCCCCCACCACTACATTTTACGAGATAGGGCAAAATATCCTTAACAAAAAAATCACAATTTTTCTACTCTTTACTATGGCAGTATTTATAATATACCTTTACATGAATATTTTTTAAGAAACAGCCCTTTTTCTGATTGACCATAACAGTTGCGCCCCCTAGCGGCCATATGCAGAACTTCAAAATATTTTCCAGCGATTTCTCTTAGTCGATTTAGCTAATAATTTTTTTTCCCCCAAGTTATATGATTAACGGTTAGCGAGTTATGGCCGGCGTCCATTCTTAGTTGGCCACCCGGTACATATTAAGCAAATTTTCTTATTTAGCCCCTCAGCATTTAATATATAAAATAATATTAAGTGGCTATCTTAATAATATTTTCTTCTCTTCTTCTTTCTCCCTGTATATTTGCAAATAGCCCATAGCTCGATAAAAGTATCACACAACATTTTGGTATTTACTGTGTTTTCTGATTTGATTCATAATGTTGGTGACCTTTGGACCCGCACGATAAGCCCGCATTCGACTATAGTTCAAAAGAGCTCTTAAAGTGTTACAATTAAAATATTTTGCTGAGGTTTGTCCCTCCTGTAATAAAGTAGTTAGGTAAAAATTATGAACCTACTTTTTGTTTTTCCTGTCATCCTTTTCTGGCACAGAATTGCTGCTATCGCCATTCGAAGTTCTCTGGGGTTTGGGAGGTCGCCTCTGATTTAAAAGCGAGGGAGTCCAACTAAATTCTACAACAAAAGGAAAATGTTTTGAAAAGTTTGTTAAAATCTGTCCTGCCGTTTTAATCATCTTGAAAATTTTGATACCCAAATTTGATGATCCACTCTCACCTGTCCTATGGCATCATAAATTGGGGCTCAAGCTCGGACGTGACAAGAGTCTTTTTGCTTCAAAAATATGCTGTACGAATTTTGTGTGGTTTTTCATTTTTGCTTCAAAAAAAAATATTGACCTTGGCTGGAATTTACATATTTAAAGTTTCCGTTTTTGCATATCAGAATATTGTTCAAAGTGCGCTTCACATGCTTACAGTACTAGAAATAAAACATTACTTCCACCTAATTTACATAATTCCACATTTTTCCAAAAAAATGTGATATATAATGCATGTAGGTTTTTTAATAAATTAAATAATGATGTTAAAGATGCTGATAATCTTAAATCCTTCAAACGTAAATTAAAAAAATATCTAGTGGAGTGTAATTTTTATTCTGTGCAAGAGTTCTTAAATTAGTTTTTAGTTTAGTTTTTTTTTGTTGTTTTTAAAAATGCACGCGTCTAATGTAGTATTTGTATTGTTCCTTTTTTAGTGATTATTTATGTACTTACCTGTAACTTTTATGACGATGTACAGGGTGATCAGTTAAGGGTAGCGAGCGGCCATATCTCATTGGCCATAAGATATTGGTCGTATAGATTTGAGAAAAAAAAAATCATAATAAAAGTCGCCAAGAGAAATTGCTGAAAATTATTTTCGAGTTTGTCAAACGTCCGCTAGAGGGCGTAACAACCAACACCAAGTAGAAAAATGGGGTTTTTATAGAATTTTGCCTAATGAAAATATATCGATGATATTATTTTCATATTTAGTGACCATTTCCCTACACTTTTTGTCTAAAACGTTTTGTTCTATATATCAAAATAAAGCGATGGGGGAAGTTCAATTGTTTTTTCAAACAAACCAAGATGTCTCCCGTTTCTTTTGACCGATTTTAGCAAACTTGGGCTCATATGAAAGAGTATAATTTGCACTACAAAACGCTTATTTGGTTTTGAGTTTTTGACTTTTGCTGGCGTCGCTAGATGGCGTTAACTGAATTAGTAGCATATTTTTTAGTTTTTTTCAAAAAAAACAAATGTAATGGTATATTCATTTTTACATATTTTAAAAGGGGATAAATTTCTCTATAATTTAATGAAAATAATTTATCATCTACCTTTTTTTGAACCGTTGATATTGACCAAAATATTATTTTATTTTATTAAAAAATGGCACGCCACTGCTTTGTGTCAAAATAAAAATCATTTTCGTAATCACTTATTAGTTGCTAACAAAAAGAACCTCTTGACTTTTTTTCGTTAGACGAACGGTTTTGGATTGAAAAAATAAGATGTTTAACAATGATAACTATAAGGTTTAAAATTATTTTTAAATATTACATCTCACAATAATAAAATTATTACCTATTATTTTAATCATTAATAATCATCTAATTAGCGAGAGAATGCTTTAGTTCATAATTTATTATTATAATTATTATTATTTCATAAATTAAATAAAAAATCAAATTAACTAACATCGCATTTAAGAGAAGCAGGCCATGATCTACGTTAAGAAACAAAACACCAAATTGTCAATCACGTTGATATTCATTTTGATAGTTCCTGCTTTTTACGAATGAAGAAGCCTTTGATATGTTGAGAATTTATTTTCAATGTTTTCAAAATGCGGCGAATGCTTCTAGGCAGTATGCACTGCGTTATCTCCTCCGAAGACACCATTCGAGAATGGTTTTTCATCGTTTAGCCTTACGTTTAAGTCAACATGGCCAAGTGCAACCAACTCCAACTTTGAGAAGAAATCGTAGAGTAAGAAGAGAAGATAACATAAATGTGTTGGCTTATATTCATGCAGACCCCCATTTAAGCATAACAGAGATCTCCAGAGATTTAGGAATATATGGCTCAGTGCAAAAAATATTAATGGATTTTAAAACGCATCCATATCACATCGTGATTCATCAAGCCCTAAATGACACTGACTTTGAACGTAGGCTCGATTACTGCTACTGGCTTAGAGACTTGATTAGGGAAAACCATCATATTTTGTCACAAATATTGTTGGACAGATGAAGCATCGTTTTGCAGTAATGGCAGGGTAAATCTTCATAACGTGCATTACTGGTCGGACACTAATCCACACTGGTTACGTGAAGATTATCAGCAGGGTCGATGGAGCGTCAACGTCTGGTGCGGTGTTATTAATGGTGCTATTATCGGTCCGCACATCTTTAATGGCAATCTAACCGGTGACATGTATTTGAACTTTTTATTTAACGATTTACCAGGACTCTTAGAAAATGTGCCTTTACAAGTAAGAAGAAACATGTGGTTTCAACAAGACGGATGCCCGGCACATTATTCACGAAATGTTCAAGATTTTTTAAACAGGCATTTTCCTAACCGTTGGATTGGTAGAGGCAGTCTATTTTTCTGGCCACCACGGTCCCCCGATTTAACCTGCCTTGATTTTTATCTGTGGGGCCGAATAAAGGATTTGGTGTATAAAACTCGATCAACTACTCGAGAAGACATGATAGTCCGAATTCAAAACGCCATAAATATTATACCAAAAGCGGAAATTGAGACAGATGTCAACTCCACCCAGAAGAGATTGCACCAGTACATTCAAAATAATGGACAACATTTTGAACATTTACGACAAAACGATTAATTTATTTTTAACGTTTATTTTTAAAGTTCCATTTTCTTCTTTTTTGTGTTATTGCTCCTGCTATTGTTGGACAGTTTTATTAAGATTTTTCATTGTTAAACACTTATTTTTTCAATCCAAAACCGTTCGTCTAACGAAAAAAAGTCAAGAGGTTCTTTTTGTTAGCAACTAATAAGTGATTACGAAAATGATTTTTATTTTGACACAAAGCAGTGGCGTGCCATTTTTTAATAAAATAAAATAATATTTTGGTCAATATCAACGGTTCAAAAAAAGGTAGATGATAAATTATTTTCATTAAATTATAGAGAAATTTATCTCCTTTAAAATATGTAAAAATGAATATACCATTACATTTGTTTTTTTTGAAAAAAACTAAAAAATATGCTACTAATTCAGTTAACGCCATCTAGCGACGCCAGCAAAAGTCAAAAATTCAAAACCAAATAAGCGTTTTGTAGTGCAAATTATGCTCTTTCATATGAGCCTAAGTTTGCTAAAATCGGTCAAAAGAAACGGGAGACATCTTGGTTTGTTTGAAAAAACAATTGAACTTCCCCCACCGTTTTATTTTGATATATAGAACAAAACAATTTAGACAAAAAGTGTAGGGAAATGGTCACTAAATATGAAAATGATATCATCGATATATTTTCATTAGGCAAAATTCTATAAAACCCCATTTTTCTACTTGGTGTTGGTTGTTACGCCCTCTAGCGGACGTTTGACAAACTCGCAAATAATTTTCAGCAATTTCTCTTGGCGACTTTTATTACGATTTTTTTTTCTCAAATCTATACGACCAATAACTTATTAGATATGGCCGCTCGCTACCTTTAACTGACCACCCTGTACTTTTATAAGTAGGTATACTTGATTTACTCTTTGTGACATTTTCTCCAATTGCTGATTGCATATTATGTACATCTGTTTTATTGGTGAAATAAAATTATTATTATTATTATTATTATTATTATTTGAATAGGGGGATAAGTAAAAATTAAAATAACTTATATGTGGGGGAGCCAACAAAACTTACTATGGGTCTAAGAGGAGGGTTTTCTTTGTGTACTTTTAGTTGAACATACAAATTAAGAAAAACTCTGTCTGTGCTATTAATTTATGACTTTATTGATGACCTAACCTAACCAATCCTACAGTGGTAGGGTTGGTTACAATTCTTGTTTTTAGTGACCTCGAGTATAATGAGTGCATTATACTCGAGGTCACTAAAAATAAGAATTGTATTTTTAACTATTTATACCAGAAAAGTACCTGTGCTAGAGGGCGGATGACAATTTTCCAGGCCGTCACTTATAGGCGGGGGCGGAGGCAGGGTGGTCTGGACAAGTGGCACCGGTTGATTCGATTTGGCGTGGTATTTACGTCGCTCCTTCTGGCCGACGTCTTTCTTCCGATTCTGCTCGTGTTCAGGATAACAGTTTATCGATCGAAGAAAAGACTCCAACGGTCCCATCACAGATTCCTACAAAAATAACAGAGGAAAATGAATACCATTTTTATATTTAAAGTGTTTCTAACTCAATAGGTTAATGTCAAAATATAACAAATAACCCTGTACAATATGTTTGGACATCTGGCCTTCGAGATGTCTCTTAATATTAAGGAAAAAAATCGATATTTACTTTTGTGTTGATGGGAATCGTTTCTGTCCAGACATCGCTGGACGACGAGTCGCTTACGGGAGACGCGTCCGAGATCGGTCGAAAACGCTGCTTCAGTTTTTTTCTATCGGTAGTCGATCGTGCTGGAACATATTCAAAAATTAAGTGAAACTGAATGTACAAAAATCAATAATCAATTATACAGTGGGTCTAAAATGTAGCGCAATTCATATTTTACTCGTTTCTTTCATTTACTAAAAGTTAATGTTAATATCTAATATGGCAATATAAATTTGGCGCATCTCATTATTTGTTCTTTCTTTTTCGTGCTTATAAAAAAAATACACATGAGTGCTTCATACCGACCGCCTGCAGCAAGATTTAGTATGTATTAAGCTTAGAGTAAGAATTAAAATAGAGATCACAACTTATTCATAAATCGCGTTAGGGGTATGCATGGTTCCCCTATTTTTCACATTCTATCGACCAATATTTACCATAAAACAAGAAGTGGGGATGGCCCATGCCCAAGCCGTGGCCATTTGTTGACGAATGCCAGTGACGGCGTGAGTTTTCACTTCCCGCATAAGGAAATATCATTAATCGTGAAAAAATTATCGTTGCGGGTTTTTACAGATCCTCATGTTTTTCCATTACTGTTGGTTGGTCGGTCTGTTCCGGTATGGGGTTTTGTTGCGACTAAATAAGGCAACTGTAATCGTCGGATGCGTCTATATACCACCAAATACTAGCACCCAGTCATATGTGAACTTTATAAGTCATTTAGAGAACTTACGGGGCAAGCATAAAAACGCCAAGGTTATGATTTTGGGTGACTTCAATATGCCAACCGTCAGCTGGCGAAGTGATGCAGGTACTCTTGTTCCAAACGATCTATCATCACTCGTGGCCGATTGCTGGGGAACGGGACTGTTTATCAATGAACTGCAACAGGTCAACGATTTGCCTAACGAGTTTAACTGATATCTGGATCTGGTGTTCTGCGACGAATTTTCGGATATAACAGTAAATTTAGCTCAGATGCCTCTTATTAAGACAGTACCACACCATATCCCAATTGAAGTCCAATTCTCCCTGTTAACTATGCCTGTCTTAGAGAATGACAGTGAGGTTGTCTATAATTTTAGTAAAGTAAAATACCAAGACCTTAACAATTACTTTTCTGAGGTCAACTGGAAATGCTTGGAGGCCCGTGTCGACGTTGACAGTATGGTTGACCAATTTTATTGGATTTTACTTGGGGGAATTGATAGATTTGTTCCTAAAAGATGTAATAGGAAGAATAAATATCCGGCATGGTATACAGAGGAGACTAGACGAACTCTGAAAAAGAAAAACAAGGCGCATCAAAAATACAAGTCTTCAAGAAGTCCAGAAGACTATGCACACTACTCTGGACTTCAGATAGAGTCAAAGTATTTGATTAAGCTAAGCTACCTCCTCTACGTGTCCAATACTGAGTTGACGGTTCCTAAAAATATTAAATATTTCTGGTCTTTTGTAAAAGATCACGGGATCCCCAAAATAATGGAATTCAACAACGAGACAAAGACAACATCACAAGAAATATCCGATGCTTTTGCACATCATTTTGAATCCTGCTATGACGACTACTCGGGTCGGCCGATAGGTGTTTGGCCTTCCCGGGAGGCTGCTGTGCTCGTTGATCATCATTTTACATCTGAAGAAGTTTTTAAGAGGTTGAGTGCCCTGGATGTGACTAAAAGCACTGGGTCGGATGGAATATCGCCAGAATTTTTGAAGAGTTGCTGCACATAATTGGCTACTCCTTTGAGTATGGTTTTTCAGGCCTCATTCAATCAGGGAAAATTTCCAGCCCTGTGGAAGCATTCTTGGGTGGTTCCTATTTTTAAGTCTGAGTCAAAAAAAAAATTCAGAATTATCGTGGAATTTCATTGTTACCAACCATGTCCAAGATTTTCGAATCCATCATAACACAAGAACTTATTGAGACTTTTAAGCATCGCCTATCCCCAAAACAACATGGCTTTTTCAAAAGAAGATCTACTGCCACCAACCTGAGTGTTTTTCAGGAATACTTAGTAACGAACATTAAGGGAGGTTCACAAGTGGATGTGGTCTATACCGATCTTGCAAAAGCGTTTGATCGGGTATGCTCTAAAACTACTTATAGCAAAGCTTTTTGCTATGGGCGTAACCGGATCATACATTCAGTGAATAGACTCATACCTCAGGAACCGCAAACAGTGTGTAAGACTTGGCAGTGTAGCATCCCGGCAGGTAAACGTGACGTCGGGAGTGCCCCCTTTAGGGCCAGTATTGTTTTTACTGTTTATAAATGACATTGTAAAGTTGTTTTACGCTGTGAGAAGCTTTGAGGACTGTGTGGCTGTCCAGAATGACCTCAATAATTTAGCTAAATGGTGCGACTTAAATTTTTTACAAATTAATGTGTCCAAGTGTAAGATTATGCGTTTTTACAAGTGTAAATGTCCATTAGAATATCCATATTCCATTAGAAATGCTGTCTTGGAATCTGTACATAGTTTTAACGATTTTGGTGTTACTTTTAATAGGGATCTTAGCTTTAATAAACACATTGACACAATTTTAATGAAAACTTCTAGGATGTTAGATTTTCTTCATCAAACATGTTTCAGGATCTGTGATGTTAGGGCCATTAAGTATTGTATAATTGTTTGGTGCGAAGTATTTTAGAGTATAAACAAACAAACAAAACAAACAAAAGTATGCTTTATTGCCGCAGAAAAATTTTACAATTTTATGGACAAAGCTAAATATACTACGAATCCTAATAACCTTATAAAAGTAAACAAACACACACGTACGAGGTGAATAATTTCCATGACATTGAAATCAAAATTGCAACTATGCCACTTTAAACTCTATGTTATTATAGTTATACAAATAATTGTGATGTTAAACAGAAGGTATAATGAACTAGTGTAGAATGTAGTATACAAAAAAGAATTCAATTTTGTTTTTAATCCAATACCTAACAAAAATAATTAAGTTTTAAGTGCATGTTCGACAGTTCTTTTCTCTATATGATGATTTTCAAAATTCTATGTTACGAGTTAGGACATGACTCACAAAAGATTTAAGTAAACAAGCGAATTTAGTGACTATTTAAAGAGACTTACTCGCTGTAAAAATGGTCTCTCAATGAGGTATGCTTTGGTGTTTTTTCGAAATTGTGCAAGAATAGGGATAGATTTTAAATGTACTGGCAGATTGTTGTAAAGTTTTATGGCGTTGTAAATAATTGATTTTTTTATTAATTCTGAGGAAGGAATGAGAAGATATATATCATGCCTAGAGTTTCTGGTAGGGTATACATGTTGTGGCCTTTCTGGGAGGGTGTTTATATGTTTTCTCAGCAAACATACCGTTTCCAAAATAAATAATGCAGGAAGTGTTAATATTTCATGTTTTTTGAAATAGTATTGGCAGTGGGCTCTATTATTTAGACCAAACAAATAACGAATGGCTCTCTTTTGAATCATAAAAATACTACGAAGTTGCTCGGTGGTACAGCAGCCCCAAAAGGGAAGGCCATAGGGGAGGTGGAATTCAAATAAAGAGAAATAAGTAAGTCTGGCAGAAGGAACGTCTAGTTCTTTTGAAACTGATCGAATGGCGAAGCAGTGTCAATATGATTAGACCATTTTAGGTTGTTATTTATATTTAAACCCAGGAATTTAACCGACTCTACGTATTCAATATTGCTGTTATGTACCTGAAGTGGTTGCAAAGTTCCCTTATAAGATAACGCCACTGTTTTATCGACATTAAAACAAAGCATATTGGAATCGGACCAAGCCTTAATTATAACCAAGTCTTTGGAGATACTAGAGTGTAAAGACGTTGTATCAAAATCACTCCCAGTTATGCTTGTGTCATCAGCAAAAAGGGAAATTCTTCCATTAATTTTAAGGTTCGTGATATCATTAATGTATAACAAAAAAAGAATAGGTCCCAAGACTGAACCTTGAGGAACTCCACTTGTAATCAACTTACAATCAGAATCGGAACCATTAGCCCTTACAAGTTGTTGCCTTTTCCCAAGATAAGATTTGAACCAATTTAAAGAAGTACCACGAATTCCATAAAAATTTAGTTTGTTTATCAGAATTTCATGACTAACACAATCAAAGGCTTTCGCATAGTCACAAAAAACTGAGGCAGTTGGGTGGTTGTTATTGAGAGATAAGTAGACGCCTCTAAGCAACGTGAACATGGCGTCGCTGGTGCACTTGTTGGGTAGAAATCCGAATTGCTCTGGGGATATTATCTGATGTTTCAGGAGAAATGGCATAAGACGATTCTTCAGTAGCCTTTCGATGATTTTTGATAGCACTGGTAGTAGAGCAATTGGGCGATAATTGCAAGGGTTAGTTTTTTCGCCGCCTTTATGAAGTGGAATAATTATAGCTGTTTTAAGGCAATCAGGGAATACACCTTTTATAAAGGACTCATTTATTAATGTTGTAAGGGCCTCTATGACTGGGAGTGGCAAGTTCAGGAATATTCTAATTGATAGGCCATCAGTGCTACACGAAGATTTACTTTTGATATTATTTATTACCTTCAATAGTTCAGTGTTGCTAACGGGACTTAAGAAAAAGCTATCAGCTAAATTTTTTGAAGGAGGGAGAAACGAAAGAGGGTCCAAACTTGGCGAGATACTAGAGGTAACTTTTTTGCTTACATTAATAAAATAATCATTTAGATCATTAGCCCCTGGCAAGATCTGAGTCACAGGGTTTGATTTGTTTCTGAGGTTATTGATGATGGACCAGGTTTCTTTTGAAACGTTATTTGAGTTTGTTAAGAGTAGTGTAGATCCTCCTATAGTTAGAGATATAGTCGAGAATAAGAAAGGAGTCGGTGAATTTTTTTATATATGAGAGCGAGCGCATATTTTTAGCAGAAATTCGTATTCCTTTCGTGGTCCACAGGTTTGATATTCTTAAGCGGGAAGGCCTTGTTAAAAGCACTTAAAGTTTTATTTAAAAAAGTTCTGAAGTTTGTGTTGACATTATCAGATTCAAAATTCCAATCGGTGTTAAAGTAAATATTATGAAATACTGAGAAATTTGCGGCCGAGAAAATTCTGCCCCGATGGCGAGATCTTGGTAAGGGTCCAGTAGGTAAACTAAACCTGGAAATTACCGCCTCGTGATCGGAAAGACCTGAGTTATAGACCTGTGAATGCACCTCTGATGGAGAAAAATCAGACGCCATGTAATCGATGATAGAAGAAGAGTTTTTTGAAATTCTAGTTGGCGAGGATACATGCATTGAAAGACCAAAAGAGTCGAATATAGAAATTAGATATTTTTGGATGGCACAAATAGTAGCATAGTCAATATTAAAGTCCCCGCATAGAATTTTTTTACCTTTAATCGGTAGACTGTCTAGCAAACTTACCAGGCTATTTAAAAATGATTGTACATCAGAGTTTGGTGATCTATAAATACAAATTACATAAAGATCAAGGTTTTGATTATATACCATAGAGAATTCAAAAGAGCTATCCGCTAACAAATGATCATATTTAGATACCGACATGAAATCTCCATTTAGGGATAGAATCAGTGTTCCCCCATGAGCTGAGTTTTTTCTGTCATATCTAGCTATTGTGGTATACCTCTCAATATAAAAGGGTTCGTTTCGATTCAGCCAGAGCTCAGTAATTGCAACAAGTTGGGGGAACTCTAATTCTTCCAGAAATAGGTACAACTCGTCAGTTTTATTTCTTAGAGAAGCAATATTAATTAGAACCATATTAAGACTAGTAACAACAGGAAGTTTTGAGGAATCTAGTTCCTCAGGACACGTCGTGTTTTCTAAACATTTTTTTTGGGAGAATTGCTGGTAAAATAGTTTTTATGGCATTCTCTGGTCCTCTGAAGATGGATCGTTCTCTCCGAAGATATATAGGATCCATAGGCTGCAAGATCCGCTTCCACTTCTGCTGCGTTAAATCCGTAAGCAGCATGAAATTCGAAATATATCTTATGTAGGGTTCTATAATCTATAGGAACGCCTTCAGAAGCCAAAAACAGCCTGGTGCTTGTATTTGTAAACCCTTCAAAGTGAATTGGGGCAGATTGGTTGTGCAGGAAGGCGAGATATAAAATGGCTGGTTCTCTTAGTCTAGACATGAGGAAACGGTTATCAGAACTTTTTTCGGTTCGCGTAAGCTTCACTGTTGGGGGAGACATCGGATCAAAAATAGGTTCTTGGTCAATATAACAGTGTTATTTGGTGTCAGTATAACAGTGATATTTGGTGTCCAAGTTATAACTGTCACACAAGTTTCTTTTATTTAAGATTTCCATACAAGGACCTAACTTATGCAACACGCATTCAACTTGCTGGAATTGAAAGCCTACAAAAACGAAGGCATAATGCTTTAGCATGCTTTTTGCATAAGCTTCTAAATGATACAGTTGATTGCAGCTATCTACTGTCTAAAATATGTATTATCGAACTAATTATGGCATGCACCAGTGCTTTACTGATAGGCTTATGAGGAACTATAACGATAATTTTAGAGAAATAGATCTTTTAGTTCAGCTTTGAGGTATTTAAATGTAGAATTAAATATCAGCATTTTGATTATCTTTAGTAAAAACTTTTCTTTTATGTACAATTTGGAGTTATTACTCTGTATGTATTGTGTGAATAAATAAATAAATAAATAAATAAACTCTAGTGTCGCAAAAATTGAATATTTGCTTTGTTTAATTATAAATAAAATACGTTAAAAGTAAATACTGTTGTGTTGAAAAGTATATTTTCTAGGGCTCCTATGCAAATGCATATAACCCTCATAGCATCCTTGCATTGAAAATTCTTCATTTCTCACCATATGACGTCACACTGTGCGAAATAATAATTATCACAGTCTATCGTGACGCCACACATTAATATGTCTTATACTGAAATTTAATACAAACCTTCAGTCTTTTTCTGCAAAGTTGTCCCTAAAAGGGCTAGATCGAGATTCGAAGCTGTCATATCCAGAAGGGCAGTGGGATTTGCAGATATGGCACCTGCAATTTAAAATAATGCAATTATTGAAGAAGAAACATTTATCATCACAAATCTAGAGAATTGATAAATTCTAAATGGGCTCGTCCTCTTAAAACTAGGTATTACATTTACATTAAGACAAAACAAGAATTTAAGAAAGAATACTCAATACTCAATACTCAATTTATTCATATTAAGAGATGCTTACATATGTCAATAAATATCTTCAAATATTATTATATAAATATAAATAAACTAAATAAATTTAAAATTACTACATTATCACAAAATATATATAATAAAATACAAAAATCACAACACATAGAAATTAAAACAAATAAATTCATTGAAAGAATAAAATGCATTTTGTATTAAAATATCCCTAATCCGATTTTTGAAATGTTTGTAAAAGTTTTATATTTTCAGGCAGAACATTATAAAACTTTATAGCCCAGTACCCAGGGCCACTCTGACACCTTTTTAACCTCCAGTAGGGAGTAATCAGATTTTGTTTATGTCCAGTGTTGTGGTTGTGCAGCTCTCCATGCGTTCTGAAACAGCTCTCGTTCTGCTTCACATAAAGCCAATTCTCAAAAATATAAATATACTGGGATGGCACTGTCAAAATTTTTAGATCTATAAATGCTGCTCTGCAATTATCTCTATATTCAAGGCCAGCCAATACCCTTACTGCTCTACGTTGTAAAACAAAGATGCGGCTAGTCCCAGCACAGTGTCCCCAGACAAGCAAAGCATACGACATATGCGAATGAAAGAGGGCATGATAAGCAGTTCGCACAACCTCACTGGACACATTGTTTACAAGGTTGCGCAGAAGAAAGATGTTACTTCTTAGTTTTTTGCTTAAATTATCTATATGTGTGCCCCATTGTAGCTTTGCGTCCAGATGCACGCCTAAGAATTTAGCACTCTCCACTCCCTCATCATCCCTCAAAGAAAACATTATATTGATCGTTTTTTCCTTATTGAGATGCAGCTTGTTCAGACTAAACCGCTCTTCAGCCTTCTCCTGTGCCACCATTAAAGCCTCAAACGCCCCTTCAATATCATCAGATACACAAGAGATTGTTGTATCGTCCGCGAATAAAGTGTACCTACCAGGTATTTCTTGGTCAGGTAAGTCATTAATACATATGAGGAAAAGAATGGGACCAAGAACCGAGCCCCGGGGGACTCCAATATTGATTAAACTTTCCTGTGATGACACTCCGCAAACTTTTACTACCTGCCTCCTGTTTAGTAGATATGATTTTATTAACTCTATGCTTTCAGGGCTAAAGTTATATTTTGTAAGTTTTCGCAAGAGTATTTCGTGGTCGACACAATCAAATGCTTTACTTAGGTCGCACAGGAGAACTGCATCAAACTGTAATAATACAGGAAACCAAATCCAAAATAGCCAAGACTGTGTTTTTGTTTTTTCTGAAACCATATTGGCACTGAGAGTACAAGTTTTTAGTTTCAAAATAATTGACAACCTGCACTGACATACATTTTTCATAAATTTTTGAAATAATTGGCAATAACGATATAGGTCTATAGTTCTCCGGTTGTTCTGCATCCCCGTTTTTAAAAACTGGAGTTATAGTGGCACATTTTAACACTGAAGGAAAAATATTATTATTAATGCATTGGTTAAGTTTTGTAAGAGGAATTATTATAAGATTTTTAATAGATTTGATTAGCTCTATATTTAGACCAAATATATCTTTACTTTTTTTATTTTTAAGAGACTATAATATCTCTTACCTCATTAAAACTAAGTTGAAAAAAGTAGAATTTGTCTGTGGATGTAATATCTTTGACATGACATTGTCGAGAGGGTTCCCGTTTAGGATTGGGATGGTATTTGCTATTTTTTGAGCTATTTGATTAAAATATTTATTAAAGGTTTCGACAGAGATAAGAGCCCTCGCATTGCTTTTTTTAATACATCTTTGATTTATAATATCCCACATGGTACGTGCTGGATTACTTGAGGATTGAATCAAGTTGTCATTTGCTTGTATTTTAGCTATGCGTATTGCATTTTTATATCGTCTTTTAAAAATCATTATATATTTTAGATATATCTGCATGCCTGTATTGTCTCCTAAGTTCCTCTAAAAATAACAATTGTTGCCTCATTTCCCTTAGATCTTCTGTGAACCAGCTGATTTTATGCGCTTGATCCGATCTTACCCGATAATGTTTTTCAAGGAAAGATTCCAAATATGCGGATTCAAGTATACTTATAAATCTAGCAACCTTCCTTTCAACACACACGTCATTCATACTGACGAAGCTCCAATCAGTCATATGGACTCGTTCATAAAATGCAAACTTCCCCTTCTGAGTTTTTGGTCTGCAGAGAAAACTATCATGAATTATTTCAAAATCTCTCCCCATAACTGAAACCTTAGCTATTTGGCCTCTGTGGTCAGAACAGTATAGTTCATGGACTTCTGCAGATATAAGTTCCATTTCAGAATCTACAAAGATGTTATCAAGGCAGTTTTGCCCTCTAGTTGGTTCATATATTGTTTGTTTTAGATTGAAACTTTCAAGAATATCACAGACTTTAAGAACATTTTCATTAACTGCAAGAAAATCTACATTAAAATCACCTTCCACAATGATTGGTTTATTTATGGGTAAATGTTTTAAAACTCCATCCAAGGAAGCCAAAAAGGTGTCAAAGTTGCCTGAAGGGCAGCGGTATAAGAGTACTATATTTAAATTAAAATCTTTCACAATATTCAAAACATTTTTCAACATAAAAATCGGGATTAACGTTAATTAGATTAAATTTAAAACATTGTTTCATAAAAATGGCTACACCACCCCCAACAGAATCATATCTTGATGCACAGTTTGCCAAAGCGTATCCTTGGATCTGGGTGCTACGAATTTCTTCCTCTGTGAGCCAGTGTTCTATTATACACAGTATATCGATGTCCTTGTCTGCGATGAATGCTTCGAGCTTTATTTCTAATCGATCGGATGTTAATATGTAGGATTTTTATATTGTTTCTGTTTTCCTGTTTAGGTGGGAATTTTGTAACCCTTTCCCTCGGCTTTGAATATTTAGAAAAAGGTTCACTAGTGTTCCTTGTAGCCATAGGTCAGAACAGAGGTATTTCAGACGTTGTTCCATTGGTACTGTTAGCTTGAATGAACTGCAGTATTTTTCTTTCCTGGTTCGCATTTTTTCGCATTTACAGTAAAGATCTAAGTTGTTGGTGGCAAGATAGTCCATAATATTTTTATCTGTTGTTTCAGGCGCAAGACCTGATAAAAACAAAAATGCCATCTTTCTTGCGGTCTTAAAAGTACAAGTATTATTTTCAATAGAGCCTTGTATGTTGAAAAAAAATACAGGCCAACAAACATTTATATAAATTAAAAGTGAGATAGTCCCTACTTATAACAGAAACTCCACTACACAATAAACCCTCGAGGAGGCCTATACTTATCAACAAACCTAGACAAGATACCCTCAATGATAAAACTATTGCCAGATTTATGTTCCGACAATATCGTGTTTCATAACTGTGTATATTATCTCGAAAGATGATACTAATATAGGAATGAAAACCTCTCACCAACCGGAGCCAGTAACCTTTCCCTTAATTTCAACAATTAATTTTACCAAGAAAGAGTTTCATCAATGCAGATATTCAAGTACTTAGTAATATTAGAATACTTTAAGCCCAAGTAGCACTTTTAGTCATGAATATGTCATTGTTATCACAAGTATTTTCATTGAGTAACCGGAACTTGGTGTCGTCACGTTCTGTTTGAGCCGAGACTACGTAGTTATTACCAAAATGGGGAACAATTTTAGGGTAACTGTTTCGTGAATAACATGTAACTGTGACTTAGACTGTTACATAGATAGTACGGAATTGTGTAGTTCCATTTAAGGAGCCGAATAGTAATAATTCACCCTATTCGTCACATCCTTATTTCTGTCTTTATTTAATCCGTTTTAAAAATATGTATGCTTCTTTTTAATACAATCAAAACAGTGGGATACGTTATTAGTTGTTGAGATGGGATACATGCTTTTCACTTAGTTTTCTAGCTATGCTAAGGACCTAAAATTAAAACGCAGGCAATTTCTCTGGTGAATATCAAAAAAAAAGTCAAGTCAAAAATTGCTTTATTGTCTAAGATAAAATCTTGTTACAAAGCCAAAGGTAGAAATATATAAACAAGCAGTAAAAAAAATATAAGTAAAAGTAGATAACAATTAAAAAAAACACACATCAAAAGCACTAATATAATATAAATATACGTACACACTTAAATATAAAGAACACTAAACAGAAACCTGCAATGAGGAAGTCTATCCAGTGTCATAATACATCATTGAAAAATTCCAAAAGACCATAATAAGCTTTTTTGAGTAATATGCATTTAAGAGAAGATTTAAATGTTTTAATATTATTCAAAGTTCTCACATTCTCTGCTAGGTGGTTGAATATCTTCCTACCTGTATAGAATATTGAGCTTTTAACTCGTGAAGTGTGAGGTATGGACAGTGGCAGAGCTCCAGTTTGTCTTGTATTATAATGATTATGATACTCTCGATTTTTAAATATTTTAAACATCATACAAGTTGTCTCGAAAATAAAAATTCCAGTTAGAGTTAGGATTTTACTATTTAGAAATAGTGGTCTACAAGAATCTCTACCACTTACCCCGCACATATACCTCACTGCCCTCTTTTGCAGAACAAAAACTGAGTTTATCAGATATTGGCTCAAATTACTCCAGAAGCAGACCCCATAACGCAAATGGGATTCTATTAAAGCCGAATATATTGATTTCGCAATGTGTTCATCCAACTCGTTCGATACAAATCTCAAGGCATATACTGATGATAATTGTAATACGTTTCGGTCAAAGATATTGGCCAGTTTAAATCTCAAAAATGTAATTTTGGACTTTGGTTTAAATAAGCCAAAGTCAAAGTCAAAATCACTTTAATCAAAAAATTACATAGTACAATAAATGGAATACATAATTGAATGATGTGGCGTCAATAATAAAATAGTTGTTTAAAAAAAAAGAAAACAGACTAACTATACAAAATACAAGTTAATTAATACATAGGTAAATCAAATGCATATTACAACATTTTTTAATAAATACATATACATACATATAGACACATACCTATCCTAAAAATTCATTTATTGAATATGGTTCCACTTCCACAATCAGTTTAAATATACAATTTTTAAATGATCTAAAGTTTGTTTCCAACTTAATGTGGTTTGGTAACCTATTAAAAAATTTTATGCACGCATATGCAGTGCCCCTTTCAGTCGCACTGAGTCTGTGAATTGGGAAATTGAGACCTATATTCCTAGTATTGAATTGATGTTGTGTTTCAAGATCAGAAAATTTATACCTGTTTTTATGAAAGAAGATCAAGCATTCATATATATATAGTCCTGGAACTGTTAGTATATTAAGCGCCTTAAATCTTCCCCTACAAGTCTCCCTACACTTAAGACCCAGAACAATACGTATGGCTCTTTTCTGTACAATAAAAGTACGCTCTGCATCGGAGCTCCCTCCCCAAAATATGACTCCAAATCTAAGCAAAGAATGAACATTTGCAAAATATACAGTTCTTAGGGTATTTGCATCAAGGTATTTAAACATTACTCTTAGGGAGTAGCAGGCACAATTTAGTTTCTTGCAAATATTTGAAACCTGTTCGACCCAATCCAAGTTTTGATCTATAACTATGCCTAAGAATTTTGTACTCTCGGCTAGAGTCACCCTGTCATCACCGAGTTCCGCGTCCTGTGGAAAGTCACCATTCCTCTGTTTGGTTCTGAAACATACAAAGTTTGTTTTTTGGGCATTGAGGTGTAATCTGTTCTTTATAAACCATTTTTGTGCAATTGTAAGACGATCGGTAGCAATATTAAGAAGCTCAGACATAGTTGAACCGATAGTTAAGATGTTTGTGTCATCAGCAAAGTTTACCAAGTAGGAGTCTTGACAAACAATTTCCAAAGCCAAGTCGTTTACATAAAAAATGAATAGTAGGGGGCCCATGACACTACCTTGTGGAATACCTAGCTGCAGATAACCTTCTTCTGAAAAGTGTTGTCCGCCATTTCTCCCAACTACCACCTTCTGCCTTCGATTCATCAAGTATGATCGGATCCAACTCAATGCTGGTCCCCGCACACCATATCGCTCTAGTTTCTCAAGTAAAATCTGGTGGTTCAGGCTATCAAATGCCTTGGACAGATCAAGAAATGCACCCATGGATACAGAACCCTCTTCAAAGCCACTAATGATCTTGTCTACAAAGTCGTAAACAGCCGTCTCCACAGATTTCCCCTTCAGGTAGCCATGTTGTGAATCACTTAGTAGTTTTTCAGTGTAAAAATATGGTAATAGTCTACCACACATAGCCACCTCAAAGATTTTTGAAAATGTGGGTATCAGACTGATAGGTCGATAATTTTCAAGAGCTGTGAAGTCACCCTTTTTATGTAGGGGTTTAACTAAAGCCAACTTAAGGTTGTCCGGAAAAATACCATATTTAAATGAGTTATTAATTATATGGCAGAGGGGGATTGCAAACTCTTCGGCACACTTTTTGACAATGTTAGAGGAAAGCTCATCATAACCTGCAGACATATTGTTTTTAAGTTTAGTGATTATGTTCAGAACCTCATGGATAGTGACTGGGGTCAAAAAGAAAGACTCACTATTTACCGGAATATCACATGAGAAGGGACCTGCAGGGGGCAAATCTCTCACCAGGCTCGGAGCTGCTTGGATGATAAAGTTGTTGAAGTTATTGGCAATGGTCTTTGGGTCACCAGGAATCTGGCATTCCCCAGGGCCCTTGTTGCTACCTGATATTTCTCTCACTATCTGCCAAACACATTTAGATTTATTATCACTGTTATTTATGCGATTTTCAATTTGAGTTTTTTTTGCTTGAGTAATAAGATGATTATAATGACGCTTTTTTTCTCTATATGCCTCGTGAAAACCCTCTCCCCCCTATCAAGCACCAACAACACATCCAATTCCCACTTACATGACACGATTTCATGCCGATGTGGAACTCTTTTTGATGATGTATTTACTGATTTCAATGGAAAACAGTGATTAAAAATTGGAGACAGGATACCCATAAAAATATTCCACTGGGTGTCGACCAAAAATTCTGGCACCTGAAAAACATCCTCCCAGTTTTCTTCTGCTACCATTTGCTTAAAGTATTCTTTATTATGAGCATTAAAAATACGTCTTTTGATCTTAATATTATAAATGTTGCCAAATTCAAGTTTAAAAGAGATTTTTTGGGCAGTATGATCAGATATATGGGTATGTAGTACCTCTGACCTGAAATTGTCACAGTTAGTGTAAATGTTGTCAATGCAACTTCTAGTGGTTCTGCATATTCGCGTAGCATTTAAAATGGATGGACAAACATTAAACGATTGTAACATAGAGAGAAAATCACAAACATTTTTATTATTACTATTCTTAATATCTAAATTAAAATCCCCAGCAATAAAAATCAAACAATTTTCATTAAAAATCTTATTCAATATTGTCTCCAATTTACCTATTAGATCTGTTGCTGGAGCAGTGGGAGACCTATATACACTTAAAATTATTATATTATTACTACCTAGTTGTACTTCTATGGCTGCACATTCAAATATCTCATCTTCAGAAAATCCAACAATGTCATGTCTGACCTTCCAGTGCTCTCTGTCCTTAATGAAAACTGCCACACCCCCATGGGCTCCCTCCTCTCTGCAATGGGATGATGCGAGCTTGTAGCCCTGCAGACTGTAGTTGGGAAGTTGATTTGGACCCTTCCAATGTTCGCTTACACAGATGGCAAGACAGTTCTCATGTTCATTTACTAATTCCTGGAGTGCATCATGGGAATTTCCAATGGACTGTAGGTTTTGGTGTATAATGGAAACTTCTCTATGTGTGCTTCTGTTTCCTGGTGAAGCACCATTTAACCTCTCTTCAGAGGCATTGTCCGTTTGAGGTTTAAAAACTTGTTTATAAGGATGCCTTTAGGCCAGAAATTAGTATTTAATATTTTCTCTTCCTCTTCCTTAGGTATGCCAATTTTAAATGAGCTGATTATGTTTTGTCTTTTTGTCTGAAGTTTTTCGCAATAGCAGTTGTTTATACTGTTGCTTTTTAAGTAATTTTCCACATCACTGGTTGTTGAGTCTGCTGATAAACCTGATAAAAACATCCAGGAGTATGTGGTTGAAATTCGGCGAGCGACTTTGATGTTAGCTGTATCATCCCTTGTCCCTTCAATTGGGGCTGATCTAGTACTCCGGTTGAATACCCTCTTTTTCTGCTTTTCCCATTTCTGATCGTCAACGTTTTGTTCCTGCTCTGGAACAGACATTTCTGTTGAAACGCTTTTCTTTTGTTTGTTTATGTCGACCTTGACATCAGTCGACTTCAACTGTTTGTCAATGTCATCGTTTTCATTTGTGTTGGGAAAAGGACCATTTTCTGGGTCACATGAACTACTGTCAGTGGTTGGCGGTTCTGGCCTAAAACTTCCAGAGGAATTTGGTACAGGTATAGTCGACTCCTTGGACTCTTCAGAAGGCCGCGTGGGCGTGGAAGATATAATTTGGACACGATGGATAGGCGCCAGTGTGCCCTTTTTTTCGATGTTTTTTTGACTATTTTCTTGGACTTTTAAGGATTTTTCGAGATTCATGGACTTCTCCATCCACAACTTGCAGTTTTCCTTGAGAAGACTGTTCTTTTCTTCAAGTTCTTGTATAATTCTCTTCAATAACCTTGTCTCAGTGATTTCATGCTTAGCAGTTGTATCTTCTACACAGCATGTCAATCTGGTGTTATCTAAAATCTTTACTTTTTCAATCCAGTCTCTTTTAGCGCAAGAGGAGTGATAAACCTTGCCACACCCTATACACTCTAAACTACTGAATTTTTTCGTCTTACAGCATTCAAAATGCACTTTCTCCGTATTACTACTTTGATGGCCATCTTGACAGGTCGCCATTGTACGTAATATTTCGAGATTTTTAAGTATATTGTGACGTCATACTATAATTCTTGAAAAGAAGTAAATTGTACTAGAACTGTACTATTTTTGCAATTTTTCAATAATTGTACTGAACTGTCAAAAATGTACTGACTTTGTACTATTTTAATATGAATTTGTAGATTTAGTAAATAGTAATTATCATTAAATATATTATTATAAAGAGTGATTCTTTTTTTAACGTAATGTTTAATTTGAATGCATTTCTAATCTTTATACTCACAAACACAAACATCATAGTTAAATATTTATAGGGGAGATGAAAATAAACAATGGCGTTCTATTGGACTTTTACTTTTAGGTTGCATTTCTTTATTCTTTATCTTATTATCTTTACTGAGAAAATTACTTAACATCAAGTGTCTACGACTGCTCCCATATACTTTTATAGTTTTGGATTCTTTAAATACACAGCTGTTACTTATACCCAATTACACTGAAGTCTTGAACACTAAGGTGGTACGAATTGTTAAAATACTTACCTTGTTTATAGGCAACCTTGCCTGAATGTCGATATCGACTTCTGAATACCATCCCTAAAGGTTGACGTTTAGTAAATAAGAAGTGTCAAGTCAGTTTTTAGTCTGTCAAGAATGTAAAAATAAGTTGAGTCATTGTATTTGCCGGTCCTTGCTTTCTATTATAAAATTCGTGTTTATCCTTGTTTTATTTCTGCAATAAAGCTTTTATCAAGTTAAACTGCCGACTCTATTTATTCTTAACATTGGTTATGGGCCCAGATGTTGTGCAGTGAGTGAAAATCAAGGAAAACTCAAAGTGAGGTTAGCAAGGGCAGGAGGGAAAAGTAAAAAGGAAGTGGCTACCGTGTCGACTAGACGGACGTTAAGTTTTTTGAATTAAATATCCGTAAAGAGGTGATCATTAAAGAAAATGAATACTTTGCAGTCAGAAAGTAGTGAAAATAGGTATGGAATCATTCCTTTTAAAGGAAATAATTTCGACAACTGGAAATTTAGGTTAAAGGTTGTTTTAACAGCGATGGATGTCGACAGTGTGTTGGAATTAGTGACGGCGCAGGAAGCTGCAGCTGATGCATGGATAAAGAAAAATAACAAGGCACAAAATATCATTGTGCAATGTGTGGCAGACTCTCACCTAGAGTACATAAAAGACCTGAAGACTGCGAGAGAGATGATTGAAAAGTTGGAATCTGTGTTTGCTAAAAAAGGATTATGCTCAAAGTTTTATTTATTGAAAGAATTAGTAAGCCTAAAGTATGGCCCATGTGAAGATTTGCAATTGCATTTTGGAAAGTATGATAAAATTTTGAAGGAACTTAAAGGTTTGGATACTAATTTTACAGATTCAGATATTGCATGTTTTTTGTTATTGTCTATGCCAAAAGAATATGAGAACATAGTAACAGCAATTAGAACTATAGCTGAAGATGACTTAAGTTTAGAAATGGTAAAGAAAAAGCTGTTAGAATTTGAAGTAGACAAAGGAGAACCTGGTAAAGGAAGAAATGAAGTATCAGCATCATTTGTTACTATAAAACGGAACGTAAAGTGCCTTAAGTGTGGAAAAATTGGCCATATGCAAAATACCTGTGGACTAAAATGTTTTGTTTGCAACAAATTTGGACACAAGGCCTCTCAGTGTAAATTTAAAAAACCTAATAATTCTCAGGCTCATTATTCTAAGAAGAATAGTGAAGAAGATATGTCAAATGAAGAGACAAGTGTGGCTTTTTGTTTGGTAAATGGAGATAACAAAGATGAATCAATGTGGTGGTGTGTTGACTCGGGTGCTACACATCATTACATTAATAGTGAGAAGTTTATGATTAATAAGGTGTATTTTGATGAACCGAAGCCAATCCAATTAGCAGAAAAAGGTAAAGCAATGCTAGCTACTTGTAAAGGAGACTTGGATATGGTGAAAGAAATATTAAAATCAAAGTGAAAGATGTGTTTTGTGTACCAGATTTAAGAGTTAATTTGCTATCAGTGTCTACTATAGAAAAATTAGGTTTCAAAATTGTTTGTTGTGCAGGTTCTATTTCTATAGAGAAAAATAAAAATATTTATGCTGAAGGAAAAAGAGAGGGAAACTTGTATAAAATATTGTTTAAATTTAGTAATGAATTAAAAAGTAATGCCTATTTGACTGTGACAAATGATATTAATTTGTGGCATATGAGATACGGCCATTTGAATTTTGAATCGTTATCCAGAATTAATAATTGTAATTTGGTTAATGGTATTGATTTTAAAAATAGTAAAGATCAAGGATTGTGTGAAGTATGTGTAGTAGCGAAACAAAAATGCTTACCTTATTATTCAAAAATAATTCGTTCGAGTCGAGTTTTAGAATTAATACACACAGATGTATGCGGACCTATTACCCCTGCTTCACATAATAGTAATCGATATTTTGTAACATTTGTTGATGACTATTCACGTTTTGTAATGGTTTATGTAATCAAAAATAAATCAGAGGTTTTTGAATGTTTTAAGAATTATGAGGCGAAGGCAGCATCTTTGTTTTGTGACAAGAAAATTGCAAAAGTGAAATGTGATAATGGAGGTGAATACACCTCAAATTTATTTAAAGAATATTGTGATCAAAAAGGTATTGAGATTATGTATGTTCCACCTTTCACCCCGCAGATGAATGGTGATGCTGAACGCATGAATCAGACTCTTATAAATAAAGCTAGGGCAATGATTGTACAGTCAGGTTTATCAAAAGATTTTTGGGAAGAAGCAGTTTTGACTGCTGCATACATCACAAACAGGACGCAGTCATGTTACGTTACAGACAAAACTCTTTTTGAGTTGTGGCTAGGTAGAAAGTCTAATGTATGTAATATGCGAGTGTTTGGATGTGTATGTTATGCAAGAGTGCCTGATTCATTACGTAATAAGTTAGATAATAAAGGTTTAAACTGCAAATTTGTAGGGTATACAGAAAACGGTTACAGGTTGTGGAACAAGGAAGAAAATAAAGTTGTACACAGCAAGAATGTAGTATTTGATGAGCTGAGATTTTCAGATGAAATAGTGAATATGAGAAGAGTTTATGATGCTGAAGAAGAAGAAAAAGAAAAAGAGGTGTATGAAGAAGTTAGAGAAACAGAAGAAAAACAGGAAGTACAAGAGACAGAGGATGAAGAAAGTGTAGTACAAAGAAATGAAAGACCAAAAAGAAACAGGCAACCACCTACTTACCTTGATGACTATGAAGTTGATCTTGATTGTTTAGCTTTGTTATGTGTTTCGTCTGACTGTCCTAAATCATACGAAGAAGCGGTTCAGTGTGCTTATTGGGATATGTGGGAAAAGGCTGTAAGTGAGGAGTTAAAGGCTCTACAAGATAATGAAACATGGCGGCTAGTAGACAATCCAGAAAATGAAGTCGTTATAAGCAATAGGTGGGTATTTAGAACAAAAGAGGAAAATGGTAAGAAAATCTATAAGGCGCGTTTAGTAGCGAGAGGGTATGAACAAGACAGTTTAGATTATTTAAAAATACATGCCCCTGTTGCGAGGCTATCTACATTTAGAATATTGCTATCAGTGTGTGTGAAGACTTGTACTTACAACAGTTGGATGTGAAAAATGCCTTTTTAAATGGTGTGATAGATGAAAAAGTGTACATGAAAATACCGGATGGAATGAATGTTATGAATAAAAGTGATTTTCATCACAAACACTTTATAATTACAAGCAAAAAACAGGTGAACCAGGCTTAAATACATTTCTCCATATGGCCAATGGCTGAGGTCTTCTTGTTTAAATCAATATTTATTTTAATAATCACAAAATATAATAAAATAAGACACTAAAACAACAAATCTCAAAAGAAACCCACGTAGGCGAAAAGTAAACAAAACGATCTATTGTTACCACTGTCCTTATAAAATCACCGACCGAATCTCTCATCTGAGGATGCAACAATAGAGAAGCGAAAAGTCGACAATTTAAAACAAAGCATTTGCTTTTTTTAACTGGATCCTAATCCCAAATAATATACCACTCGAACATAACAACGAAAAAATTGCTAACGAAAACCATTTAGAAACTTAATATCTGGGTAATATATGCGGGACAACGGAGTAACAGTACTGATAATATGGGTTTCATGCAGGATATAAGATCTATCTATGTGTCCTGAGGATGCAACAATTAAGTTGCAAAACGTCGACAATTTAAAAAAATACCAGTTTTTTTACTGGATCTTAATCCCAAATAATACACCACTCTAACAAACTTTGAAATCAATCGGGTAAGTATTAGTATTTAAGTTATGTGGCGAACTGACACACAGACGGACAAAAGGATATGATAAAACATGTTTTTTGGCATTGAGGGACGCTAAAACGTGAAGATATGTAAATCCTGAGATGATTTTCTTCACGATTACAAAAATTTTTTTTGGCCGCAATTTTGTTCCGCCATCTTGAATTAAAGTCGAATGCGGTCTTATCGTGCGGGTCCAAAGGTCACCAACATTATGAATCAAATCAGAAAACACAGTGAATACCAAAATGTTGTGTGATTCTTTTATCGAGCTATTAAATCTCGATGGGCTATTTACAAATATACAAGGAGAAAGAAAATAGTTTTTTTTTTATTATATTACGCAATATTATTAAGATAGTCACTTAATATTATTTTATTTACAGGGTGATTCACGTTGAGTGTCCTATTAAAAGTTCTGGAGAACTATAAAAGGGATTTTTTTCAAATTCGGCATACGGACATAATAGGTAATAATCTATATTTTAAAAATATTTTCGCAAGTGCAGCGTTGCCACATCTCTCCGAAACCAATAGCAACATTGAAATTTCAAATAGAACACCCCTATAATTTGTAACTTTTGTTAACATCTTCCTATACTTATCTCCTACCATTTTCTCTAAAAAAATTAATTTATTATTTTTTTTTAGAAAATCACCACGTTAATAAACTTCCATATTTACCTGCGTAAGCGAGATAATTACTAGATTTTTTTTCTGGGTTAGAGAGTACATATATTTAAAATAACGATATGTTAGAATAGCGATATATCATACAGGGTGTCCTATAAAAAAAGTATTTTTATCGAAATTTAGTAATGGTGAAAACTCATTTATTTTAAATACAACACCCTGTATTTTATGGTATCTTTGAATAAACCAATACCTTACCTACAATATTTCCATATATGTTCCTATACCCATCTCCCACCATTTTTTAGATACGAGCCAACTTTGAATATTTTCCTGTTTTCAAAGACCATCCACAACAAAGCACCCGCCTCGGCACCTGCTTAGCGAATCACTTAACTAGTTAGGGCATGTAAGGTTTTATTTACCTCGTACTGACAAATATTTGAAATAAACAGACAGTTTTAAATACGGTGAATAATCCAAAATGTATTTTTTTAAATACAATTTGTAACCTAAAGGTGTTAGATATTATAAGTGATAATTAAACAAACAAATAATACATAATCGTTAATTTTTAGCAAAAGAAAGATAACTAATTGTTAAATTGCATAAAATGGCCACCATTCGCATTAAGGCATTCGTGCAAACATGTTAATTGGTTTCTTGTTGTTGCTCTTCGTATTTCCTCAGGATTTAATTCGTCAAAAGCTCGACGTACTCGATTTTCCAGATCCTGGAGATTTTGTATTGGATTTCCTACATACACTCGCTCTTTGATGGTTCCCAAAAGGTAAGAATCTAGGGCAATAGGTCCGGAGACCGAGGTGGCCAATCCCATGGTCCCAAACGTCTGAACCACCTATCTTCGAACATTCCATATAATTCTTGACTCACTTCATTGCTGCAATGTGCAGGAGCCCCATCCAATTGGTACCAGCAAGAAATCAATAATTGTAGTGGTAACTCATCCAAAAACTCATTAACTGTAGTTCTTAAAATATCCAGATATTTATTCGAAGTTAAATTTTCATCGTAGGTATAATAAGCAAATTTATTGTCCATCAGTAAGCAAAAAACATTAAACCCGAATTGAAACTGAAATCTTCGTTCTATAACCAATTTTGGGTTTTCAGCCGCCCAAAAATGACTATTTCGTCTATTAAATATTCCTTCCCTCGTAAATTTCGACTCGTCAGTCCAGATAATTTTTTTCAAAAATAGTGGGTCTTCCTCAATTTTAGTTAGAACTATTTCGGTACGTCTCTGAAAATCTTCTGGTAAAACGCCTTGCTGGGTGATAAATTTAAATGGTTGAATGTTATGTTTACTTAGAATACGTTGAATTGTTGAATATGAAAGACCTAGATCTATTTCAGCACTTCTAATTGATGCTTGAGGGTAAACGTTAAAATATCCAAGTACATTTATTTCATTGCCTTCATTATCAGTTTGTAGTTTTGTGTATGATCTATGTTTTATAATTTTGCCGTGATTTTTAAAATTTGCTTCATATCTGAAATATGAAGGCAAAATAAATAAAAAGCCTAAAATGCTGTGTACACGTACAAAAGAATTGTACCAAAAGAGAGGATGTCAGTATTAATGTGTATAATCAGAGTCCAAGGACTATCATCAAAATATTATGTAATGCACGTTAATACTGACAACCTCCTGTTGTTTCAGCAACATAAATTGATTTTTAAGGAAATAAAAACTATTATTGCATTTAGTACCTTCTAAATGTTTTCCTGTGCATAGGAGGTAAATGAGGATACATCTCGTTAAATTTTCTGCAGGTTCTTGAAATAACTTTGTTGCACTCTCCATGAATGTAAAATAAATTTAAAATATCAATGTTAGAATATTTAATTGCATTTTCCATTTTTACGGAGCATCAATTGAAAACTATCTGTTAATGTCAAAAAGATGTCAGGAAGAAGTAAACAAAACCTTCCATGGCCTACCAAGCTAAGTTATTCGTTAAGCGGGTGGTTTTGTTATGGTAGTCTTTGAAAACAGGAAAATATTCAAAGTTGGCTCATATCTAAAAAATGGTGGGAGGTGGGTATAGGAACATATATGGAAATATTGTAGGTAAGGTATTGGTTTATTCAAAGATACCATAAAATACAGGGTGTTGTATTTAAAATAAATGAGTTTTCACCATTACTAAATTTCGATAAAAATGCCCTTTTTATACGACACCCTGTATGATATATCGCTATTCTAACATATAGTTATTTTAAATATATGCATTCTCTAAGCCAGAAAAAAAAATCTAGTAATTATCTCGCTTATGCAGGTAAATATGGAATTTTATTAACGTGGTGATTTTCTAAAAAAAAAATCATAAATTAATTTTTTTAGAGAAAATGGTAGGAGATAAGTATAGGACACACAACAAAAGTTACTTAAAATCGTGCGTAGAATCAGAAACTGCAATAAAATATAGGGTGTTCTATTTGAAGTTTCAATGTTGCCATTGGTTTCGGAGAGATGTGGCAACGCTGCACTTGCGAAAATATTTTTAAAATATAGATTATTACCTATTATGTCCGTATGCCGAATTTGAAAAAAATCCCTTTTATAGTTCTCCAGAACTTTTAATAGGACACTCAACGTGAATCACCCTGTATTAAATGCCGAGGGACTAAATAAGAAAATTCGCTAAATATGTATTTGGTTAAAATTTTTTGGTTGACAAAAACAAAAATACACAAAATGGCAAGCGCCTTAATAAAGTCGGAAGGCGGTTCGAATCAGTGGAACCATCAGGATATGTTCTGTTTATATAGTCACTTAATGAAAGTAAGATTTTTTTATCAATCACCAAAAATTACGAGCCCCGCTTGACCTAAAAATCTAACCACTTATACAGTGTCATTTATTTAAATGCGGGCCTCCCCTGTGCAAAGAAAACTTGTTTTTTTTGTATTGCGATAACAAAAAAAAATTATTTTGCAAAAATATTATAAACTTTTGTTAAAAACAGAAGATAATTAGTTATTATTTCCCTCGTGAGATTTTTGCAAATAATGCAAGAACAAACAAAGATCTATATAATCCTATATTTCTAGTTTGTACTGAGTATAATCCATTACTCGTTAGGGTAAAGAACGCTGAAACTTTAACTGGATTTATAAAAAAAAGAAACTACTTGTTATTTAAATTTAATTAGTGTATATATGTATTTCTGATACCATAATAGCTTCTTCTTTTTTGAACTATTTTTATTTTATTCTTCTAATTATAGATATTGCTAGGCTTCTGTATTTATTAAGAGACTTTATACTTCAGTTACAACCACATTGATTATTCTTTTAATTTTATTTAATTAGTAAAATCTGTATATATGTAAATATAATGTATTTTAAACTTACAAATTATTTTTCAATTTTTCAAATATTATTTTCAAAAAAAAACTATGATTAGAATCGGTGGAAAAGCAAAAAAAAAACCTACAAAGGGCGAAAAAGAGTTTCAACTTAATTCTATCCACAGTGTATATAAATTCCTTTAAATAATTACGCTCCAAAAGACTTACTTTTAAGAGTATTCGAATTAAAATTCCTATTGACGGTTCCATCGAACAAACCCATCAGTTTGAATTTATCTTCGAGACTGCCCGTCAAATTGGGCGTTGTCGTGGGGGAAAGGGCCGCCGCGCCCGCTATGCTTCCCGGCGTCGAACTGGTGTCTCGCAGCATCAGCCCCTGGGCCATGGAGAATTCCGCGTATTCCACGTCATTTTCACCTGAAATACCAAGAAATATAAACATTTAGGCGTATGTTGGAACATTTGTCTCACCACAAATCCTGTATTAATTACTGACCCGTTTTTAAAATTATTTTTATTCATTGGCAGCTTCTTAGTGAACTGAAAAAATGTTTAAATTTTCCTTAAAAGCTCTTTTCTCCGATTCACATTGTTATAACATCATTTAACATTAGGCTATTTGAAAGATCCATACACTTTTTTCTTTACTTAACAATCACTAAGTGCCTTTATATCATGATATCCATTAGACATCTTTAATAATAGTGAGAACAAGGATCCTTAAGTTAATTAAGTTAATCCTTAAATCCGCCTGAATATCTCCGACTTCATTCGCTGTTCATATCTCATGGAGCAAATATCCCTGAAGATGCCTTGTGCAATAGAAGAAGAAACGTCAGATAGTAATTCCAATTTGACGTGGTCTTTGGTCTATTGGGAGAAGAAATAGTATAAACACTTTGGAAATAATTTGAAAATGCATTAACAATGCTTTGAGGATCTGTGTATTCGCTGTCACCCTCCTTTAGGGTACCAGGGATGCCGGTATGCTCCTTTTTGCTTCGGACAAAAGACCAAGTACAGACTTGAAAATAAAGATATGAAAACTATGATGTTTTAGCACGTTTTCCCGATGTCAATTGTTCATTTCTAGCAAATCTAAACCATTTAACTTACTAGTCATTTGATAATAATATTATCTTTTTCAAGAGTATTTAAATTTCAGGAATATTTTTCAGTCAAATTTGCATATTTGCCTGTACAGGATCATTCCTCATAATTCTTCACCCCTCTTACCTTTTTTACTTAAAGTTTACAAGTACAAAAATTTAATAGTGTTTTTCTGAATTGTTAGAATTTGATACGAGGGAAAAACCAAAAATAATAACATATACCCTGTATATTATATCATTGAAAATGGGCGCATATACCCCAATCAATCCAATCGTGATGGCCGAAAAACAACTGAATGCGGTAATGAGTGTTAAAAGAAAAAAAAACAAATCGTTTAAGTTCGTGAAAAATGACAATTAGATATAATTCCTAAAACAACAATTCAAATTAAATCATATGGTAAATAATACCTTAGATAATCTGACTTATAGATTTTCAATGTGTCCTCCATTATTGTGAATACAACTCTGATAATCGATGGCACTTTTAATCATCACATTTACTCACTGTTATAAATCGTGATCATGTTTATTGATTTTAGAAGGTTTCACGTCAAGGCATCTAAGTTAAGAATTCTTTCTGCATAGACTATTTCCTTAAGATACCCACATAAAAAAGAATCCAGGGGAGTGAAATATGGACTACTCGGTGGTCAAGAAAGGTCATCCTATCCATTGTCCAAATCGATTGTTCAAATAATTTATCAGAAGTTGTTAGAGGTAGTAGGACATACTGTCCCAGCCACTATCGGAGTATATAAATCTCGTAATTGGTTAAATAGTGTTATTATTAGCATTGAACCCATCGTAGCTTACATTTTAAAGAGTAATTTTTGGTGAAATACTAATTTCTCACTAAGTTATAATATCGGTGTCAACAGACCTCAGTTTTTGTAACTTCAATGCCTCTTTGGGAGAGATTTTTACACGTGATCTGAACAATGGGTGTTCAGTTTATTTAGTATTCAGATATCGTGGAGTAAAGATTGAATTTGACCCGGTCTGATCCCAAGAACCATGATTTCTTAAATTAATTGTTTTTTCTTCAGGTAACTAAACACGTTAAATGCTTACATCAACCATCAAAGAATCGAGAGTTTCAAAGGTACAAACGACCAATAACGTATCGTTGGATCTGGACCACACTAATCGAGAAGCTTTACAAGGCTAAATGCACATCATGGTTTCCATTACCTTCCGTCAGATAGCGTAAATTTTAATTCGTTGAACCGACTCAAGATTGAATCGGGGATGGATCTTCCTTCTAGTACGTACAAATATTGTACATGCCCCTACTTGCTATAAAATGATTTAAATGTAGTACAAATCTGAAGTTTCGGTTTCAATCAATAATTTTCAGGAAACATTTATCTCTGCGTGAGGTAGTTTATTTTCCATGTTTTTGAAGATATACCAGAATTTAAAATTTAAATTTAAACGCGAAAAATTTTTTTTCATATCTTCACGATTTAACATCTCTAGACGTCAAAAAGTATATGTTTTATCAATTCCGTCGATCTGTCTGTTTGTCGGATTGTCAGTTCGCGACATAGCCTCAAAACTACTTACTTCAAATTTTGGTCAGACATTAAGGGTAATATGGGGATGACCTGGTAATATTTTAGTAAAAATCTAGTACAGCGAAAGAAGATTCAGTTTTTGAAATCTTGCAGAAAAAATAAATTTGAATTAGTGATAAATCGGTACGAATTCAACACGATGGAACAAAATGGCAACGTGTGTCTGTCAATGTAAAAACTACTTATTCCATTTATTTTAAATTATACCCAAAAATCAAGTGTGGTATGTGGGTAGAAACTGGTAAAATAATGGGAGGAATCAAATGTAGTGGAACAAAGCGGTGCCCAATATAAATGTTTAAAAAGACAGTATACAGGGTTATTCACGCAACCCGTTCATTAAAAGTTTTTGATTGAATTTTGGGATTAAGACAAGGTCAAGTTTTGAAGATATAATCTTCATATTTTGCAGACGATCGGTAAATAATCTTAGGTTTCTATTTTTTTTATTGAATTTGTCTATTTTTGTACAGGGTGGCCTAAATTCAGCGGCAAACATTCACATTTTCAAAGCCGCTAAAGTCCGTTTTTTTAAATGGGACACCCTATAACTTTATGCACTATCAAATGTAGAATTTCATTTTCTATCGAACTGTATTAAGGTTCCCTATACCTATTCGTAACCATTTTCGAAATAATTGGGTTTTATAAAAATATCGTATGAATTTGTTTAAATGTTTACATGTTCCAATGGTGAGCCATGGAAAAACAATTGAGATCCAATATCCAATATGACAGATGATTAGTATGCGTTATTTATCGAAAGCTGTCAGTGATAAACTAAATCTTCTAAATCGAAACGGAAGAATACTCAAACGCTGATATTCTCAATCTATTTTATATTCATGGAGAATGTTATAAAATTTTGGAGAGAACGTGTCGTGTGTTTAATGAACGCCACCCTGATTTGCCGCCAATGAACAAGTCAAAATTCAAGAGGATTGAAACGAACTTTTTGCGTTTTGGCAAGGTTAAAGTTACAAAAAATGTTCCGAAACCAGTGACAAATGCCGAGGATAACGTAATAAACACATTAGCTTATTTCCACGCAAACCCGCAAGGTTCAATACCGTCTGCAGAAAACGATTTGGGAATTTCTTCTTCATCTGTCCAAAGAATCTTAAGCGAACATCATATGCACCCTTATTCCTTCCAAAACGTGCAAGCTTTGAGACCTGGTGATGACGTCCGATGAGTAAAATTTTGCGAATTCATGTTTTTGAAAATTCAAGAGGATCCTCAATTCCTTTCAAAAATATTTTGGACCGATGAAGCGAAATTTTCTAGAGAAGGAATAACAAATACAAGAAACGAACATTTCTGGGCAGCAGAAAATCCGCACGCGTTCTGAAGAGAGGTTTAGCTTCAATGTTTTCGGTATAGTATTAAATGATCAGGTGCGGTACTGTATTTATGAAGACAATTTAAACAGTGATAAGTATTTGGAAATTTTACGAGGGAAGGTTTCTGAATTTATAGAAGAAATTCCTATTGGTGAGCTTCAAAATTATTGGTATCAATTAGATGGGGCATCAGCACATAATTCCGCTGCAGTTTATCTCCAATTATCTCGAATTTTTGAAGATCGCTGGATTGGTCCCAATGGCCCTTGGAGATGGCCCCCGCGATCGCCTGATTTAACTCCCCTAGACTTTTATTTAATGGGATTTATCAAAGGCAAAGTCTATGCTTCCCCAGTAAATAACCAACAAGATTTACTGGACAGGATACGAACAGCTTTTGCCGACTTAGAAAACGGACAAATTCAACGGACCACAGCAACTGTACAAAGAAGAATTGAAATGTGTCTTCAAATGAACGGACAGCATATAGAACATTTGTTATAATTCAATTTTATTATTTTATTTATTTATTGTTGATTGTCAGATTGCTATAATTTTTAAGTTCACTAAAACAAGTTTAGAACAGTCTCGAACTTAGTAGATATGGTTAAAAATAATGTAAACAATTTATTACATTTTTTATAACTTTAACTTTTCCGAAACGAAAAAACTTCGTTTCAATCCTCTTCAATTTTCTCTTGTTCATTGGCGATAAATGAGGATGTTTTTCATTAAAAACATCGCACGTTCTCTCCAATATTTTGTAACATTCTCCGCGAATATAAAATAAATTGAGAATATCAGCTTTTGAGTGTTATTTTGTTCTAATTTAAAAGTTTCAAATCAGCTGTCATGTTGAATAGAAAAGCACAACAATTTGTTTTTCCATGGCTTACTACGGGAAGGTGTAGGCATTTAGCAAATACATATGATAGTTTAATAAAAACCTGATTATTTCGAAAATTGTTACGAATAGGTATAGGGAACCTTAATACAGTTCGATAGAAAATTAAATTCTACATTTGATAGTGCATAAAGTTATAGGGTGTCCCATTTAAAAAAACGGACTTTAGCGGCTTTGAAAATGTGAATGTTTGCCGCTGAATTTAGGACACCCTGTATAAAAATAGACAAATTCAATAAAAAAAATAGAAACCTAAGATTATTTACCGATCGTCTGCAAAATATGAAGATTATATCTTCAAAACTTACAAAAATATGAGAATTTAAAATTTGGTACCCCGAAGGCTCATTTTTGGTTCAAGGTCAAGTATCTTAAGAACGCTTGAACCTAGGTATAGGACATGCTACATAAAATAGCATTAAAATTCTCCGTAGAATCCAAAAATATTATAAAATACAGGGTGTTCCATTTAAAATAAGCAAGTTGATACCAACTTCCGGTTAAACCGGAAGTGACAGGAAGTTGAAAATATTTCAAAAAAGAAGTGATCTTACCTTAATCCCAAAATTTGAAATTTTTATCTAAATGGCATCATCAAAAACTTTTAATGAACGGGTTGCGTGAATAACCCTGTATATGCGTTCCTAAATAACTAGCTACTGACCTAAATTGGGTTACAGTTCACAATTTCTACTAAAAGAAAACGTTCATAAAAAAGAAACTAGGGTAAAGGAAAATTACCGATTTTCTTCGCTCTTCGTTGCTTGAGTGGGGTTAGTGCTATAAAATCAATCCAGTCTTATGAAACTGGTACCTATTTTAAAATACTGATATGTCGCATGATACTTATGCAGAGGAAAACACGTGCCACCTCTCAAAGATTATTGACTAAAACCGAGACATCGTCGTTGGATCGTTTTTCAGTAAATAAAAAACGCTGTTAAAGTGGTGAAAAATTTAAGAGATAAAGAAAAATTTGGTACAGTGTATAAGGGCATAAAAAGTAATAGACAAAACGAGTCGCTCGATCTAACTTTGCGTGGAGAGATCTTCGTACGGCACTGAGGGCTGGTCGTCCTTCTCCGCTTGGTCTCCACGTTCGGGGCACTCGTAAGAATCGCAGGACACGTTCCCGCAATCCCCATGCCCTAGGTACATTCAATGCGATATTATATATCATTGTTCGTGAATATGTACAGGGAACACCGTTATTTTTCACTCCAGTCCGAGTGCGGTAAGTTGCTTATGTGGTACTTTCCCTATAAAGGACCTCTCACACTTTTTGTGGAAAATGGTTATTCGTGAATTCTTCTACCTTTTATCTCCTTCATAAGAGAGAAGTATTGAAATAGTGAAAAAATCACATTCAGAGATGTTTGCAGATCTTTACGTTTGAGGGTCCCTAGTTATCGAAAAACAAATTTTCTGTAGATATAACAAGGAAACGTAACTTGAACGCAATTATACAATTATTACTTGTTTGCTCTATTGCATCATTTTGATTTGGCTGATTAGAAAGGATACTATCATCTATCTAACACAAAAAGAAATGAAATGCATGTATTTGTCCAAGTTTACAATGAAACTTAAAATTAATTACATTTAGTATACCTAACATAAAATTCACCAAATGCAATTATATACCCAGGAGGTGTAGGATATGTCAATTAAAAAATATTAAAAGTTTGCTAAAAATTACACAAATCAAAAACAATTTGACCCAAAAATATTAACAAAGACAAAAGTTTAAAAGAATTTAAAAAAAAGTTCTTCAGGCGATTATAATCGAAAGTACACAGCCCTTTTAACAAGAAAATGTTCGAGATACTTTCAAAATTTACCAGTACGAAAATTTTTAATGTTGGTTATTTTATCATTATATATATATATATATATATATATATATATATATATATATATATATATATATATATATATATATATATATATATATATATATATATATATATATATATATATATATATATATATATATATATATATATATATATATATATATATATATATATATATATATATATATATATATATATATATATATATATATATATATATATATATGTATATATATATATATATATATATATATATATATATATATATATATATATATATATATATATATATATATATATATATATATATATATATATATATATGCATATATATATATATATATATATATATATATATATATATATATATATATATATATATATATATATATATATATATATATATATATATATATATATATATATATATATATATATATATATATATATATATATATATATATATATATATATATATATATATATATATATATATATATATATATATATATATATATATATATATATATATATATATATATATATATATATATATATATATATATATATATATATATATATATATATATATATATATATATATATATATATATATATATATATATATATATATATATATATATATATATATATATATATATATATATATATATATATATATATATATATATATATATATATATATATATATATATATATATATATATATATATATATATATATATATATATATATATATATATATATATATATATATATATATATATATATATATATATATATATATATATATATATATATATATATATATATATATATATATATATATATATATATATATATATATATATATATATATATATATATATATATATATATATATATATATATATATATATATATATATATATATATATATATATATATATATATATATATATATATATATATATATATATATATATATATATATATATATATATATATATATATATATATATATATATATATATATATATATATATATATATATATATATATATATATATATATATATATATATATATATATATATATATATATATATATATATATATATATATATATATATATATATATATATATATATATATATATATATATATATATATATATATATATATATATATATATATATATATATATATATATATATATATATATATATATATATATATATATATATATATATATATATATATATATATATATATATATATATATATATATATATATATATATATATATATATATATATATATATATATATATATATATATATATATATATATATACTGTGTTTCCTAACTATGATACGTAACTCCAGGAGGTGATTCCTTACGTCAATTTAAAAAAAAAAAGTTCTTACGAACATGTGTCCGGAGTTGTTTCGATTCTGAGATAGGGTGTTAAACTTAAGAAAAAAAATTGTTTTTTTTAATAAATGTAACTATCGTTAAGTCGATTTGATCGGAATTTGCCAGTATTATTTGTAGTACTAAGACGCTAATTTAGGCCTAAGTAGAATCATAACATCTTCTATTGGGAGTGTGACAGTGTGGTCGTCCGTGGTAAAAGGATGTCCGCAAAGCGGAGTTCTTTATCCGCTCTTGTAGTGTCTGGTTGTGGATGGGCTGCTTTATACTCTCAACGAGAGCGGAGTTTATGCTCAAGGCTACGCTGATGATCTTGCCATTATAGTAACAGGCAAGTTCCCAAACACTATTATAAGGCTCATGCAGAGGGCTTTGGTTATGGTGGAAAAGTGGTGCCAAAAACACGGTCAGTCTGTTAATCCGGATAAGACCGAAATGGTACCATTTACCCACAAGACGAAAGTGGACCTTGAGAGGCTCACCCTTTTTGGGAAAGAGTTAAGACCTTTCGGGTCGGTAAAATATCTGGGTGTCTTAATAGATTCCTGACTGACCTGGAGGGATCATATTGAAAGCATCACAAAAAATACCACAGCGTGTCTGTGGGCGTGCAGACGGTCCTTCGGATCAACTTGGGGTTTAAAACCTCGTATTGTGCATTGGCTTAAGGCCAATGATCACTTATGGCGCTCTTGTGTGGTGGCCCGCCACTCGCAGGACGACATACAGGAGGATGCTTGACAAGCTCCAGAGACTACCTGTCTGGGCATAACTGGAGCCATAAGAACCACACCGACCCGATCTATGGAGGCCCTTCTGGGACTAAGTCCTCTGTACTTGCTTGTAGAGGAAGAGGCTCGTTAGTTCAAACGACTAGGGTCTTTGTATACACAGAGACTGGAATTTTGGGCATACGCGACTTTAGACTGAACTAAACAGATCCTCTCCTAGTCAGGAGAGATGCCATTATTCCGGTCTCAATTGCCTCTAAAAGGTTTTGTGTAATTGTTCCTGAGAGAGAACAATAGAGGGATTCCTCCACGTCTTTCTTCAAGTGCGGTTTACAGACGATTCTCTAATGAAGGAGAGATCTGTGGCGAGAATCTATGGGGAAAGACCCAGGGCAAGAATTAGTCTCACTCTTGGACAGTATGCGATTATATATTAGGCTGAGATTACAGCAATCTTGGACTGCTTACAGAAAAGCCTTTCCAGAGGATATCACGAAAAGCATATCTATATATGTTGACACTTGAATGCAGGAGAGCCCTAGAGAGGCTGTGCGAGTCCAATAGGGTTAGCCTCATTTGGGTGCCTGGCCATTAGGGCATTGGGGTAATGGTAACACTGCTATAACTGAACCGGAACCTGCTCTTGGAATTACGCCTTCAGCTGTCAAGGCTAGAATTAAGAATCGCACTGTCGAGGAATTCCGTGCTGAATGGCACGAGCTAGCAGGACTCAGACAGTCTAAGCTCTTCATATCAGACCCTTATAGCCGTTCTGAGTCTGATAGACTTCTAAATCTAAAGGCCAACTTAGAACCATTACCGGGGTCCTAACTGGACACCAGCTGGTGAAATATTACCTGCATAAGGTAAGGTAGATGAAACTACCGAACATCTAGTCTGTCGATGTGACGCTTTAGTCAACGCCAGACTGCTTTGTTTGGGTGAAACCTATGTGGAACCTGAGCTTCCCTTTCTCCTTTCCTTTCTAAAAAGGAGTGGGCTCTTGGCCTGACACACCTACTTGGGGGATAGCACAGTGGGCCCCGGTGAGCCTAAGTGCTGGCCTTGTAGGGCTCCCCATCTATGTCTAATGTCTAGACCTAACTAGATGGAAATTATTTAACATATTGAGCGGCATCTCAAGGAGCACCACAACCATCAATATTAAGAAAAAAAGTACGCCACTGACCCTTTTTGCATTTTATATAGCTTTTTCAGTGTTTAAGCACCTAAAAATACATTATTTTGGTCTCTTGTGTTTTGTTCGTCTCCAACTTCGTTCTCGATAAAAAAAAATCACTTTAAACCACTCTAAATGTGAATTTTAGTAATTCTGAAATGACACATGCAATTTATTTATGGATTAGCAAATGAAAATTCGGAAGAGGCACGGAGAATTTACCAAGACAGATATCCTAACAGAGTAATTCCATGTGTTAAAACTTTTACGCAAGATTAAGTAAAACTGGTAGTTTTAATAAAAATACAAGCCGTGGAAGACCAGAAACTGTAACAACGCCTGAATTAGAAGAAGCTATACTTAATGCGGTCGAAGATCCTTCAAGGAGTATCAGGAAGATTGCACTGCAGGTGCAGGTCAGCCCAAAAACAGTTTAAAAAGTTTTAAAAAGGAATCTACTGTACCCATATCACATACAGTGGTTTCAAGCTTTACTGCCTCGGGATTTTCACCCAAGATTAACGTTTTGTAGGTGGTTGCTTCATATGGTGGCATACAATAACAATTTTTTACCAAACATTTTACTTACGGACCAGGCATATTTTTCACGAGATGCTATCAATAATTATCATAATAACCATTTTTGGGCTGATGAAAATCCCTACGTTATTAGAGAAAGTCATTTTCAGCAACAATTTTCCCTGAACGTATGGGTAGGAATTGTTGATGACTACCTAATTGACCCATCTAATTTAAGGTCGAAATTGTTTATTTGTCTTAAATTTATGTGTAGTAATACATAGTTTTTATTTTTTTAATTTTGTCTATGGATAATGTTTAAAGTGGGTTAAAGTCATTTTTATATTTTTTTCTCGAAAACGAGGCTAGATACGAACAAAACACAAGAGACAAAAAAGTTTAATTTTCAGCTGCTTAAACTGAAAAAGCTATAAAAACTACAAAAAGAGTCAGTGGCGTACTTTTTTTCTCAATAATAACAGATGCGATGCCGCTGGACTTAAAAACTTCAATCTAGTTAGGGCTGAATTAGCGCCTTAGCACTAAAAATGACACCGACAAGTTTCAATCAAATCGGTTTAAGGATATTTATGATGTTTATAAAAAAAACCGATTTTTTCTCAACTCAATTGATAATAAAGTTGTCAAGTGCGAGTACTGCAATAACAATAACATTCCCCGTTACGTTGTTTTTTTGCTCCCTAACGGTTGTAGTGTGTGTTAATTCTAAAGATCAACTTCTAAAGACTATGTGCAATTGAAGAGAAGTGCTAAAATTTCTTATCAGCTTCGTTTTTGGATCTCAAAAATAATTATCAACAACAACGAGTTAAAAATTTTGACGTTTCAAGCGGGAGGGATCCGTATCGATATCGATTCAAGATCGATGCGTCCAACATATGATATTTGGCAACGTTGCTATGAAAGGCTGATGCAACAAAAATGAGTCAAAATGATTCAATGTCCTGCTATGTTTGCAGATCAGTATGCATAGCAAAAGAAGAAAAAAACCAGCTATTTGGTTATCCATGCGACAGCTGTTAGCGCCCCATATGTAGAAATTGTTGTGGAATAAAAACAACCACTGAACTCCGTGCTATTCTGGTACAAAATCGTGCAAGCTTAATATGGTGTCCTAACTGTAAGGAAGCAAACTTTAAAAAACTGAAAGTGCCTGATAGTCTGTCAACTGCAACAAATTCGAGCGGCGATTCCGCAGACTCTAAAGATGCTCTTCAAGTGGAAAAAAAGAATGACCTTTTGAAGTCCAATAATGACCTTTTATGCATAACCAATTCTTTGTTGGAGGAAAAACTGAGTAATAGATGGGCAAGGAATAGTAGTAATTCTGGTCAGGGAAGTTTGTATAGTGATAAATTGAAATTGTTGGTATCCCAGAAATAATACCCAGGGATAGGGAATCTTTAAAAACAAAAATTATCCAGCATATAGGCTTATTGGTGATGGAAGTGCTAACTTTTTGTTCAATATATTCCATATTTCTCAGGTACATGGCAGCAGATTTAGCATTTTAGCTGAGATGGATATGCATACTTTCAGGTCATTGCTTAATAGAATGGAAATTCAGCTGAGCTTATACACGTGTAAAGTATATGAATTTATTGGATTAAGAAAGTGTTACAACTGTTATGGATTCAACCACTTAGCAAGAGAATGTACTGAAAAGAAGGCCTGCCCAAAATGTAGTGGAGAACACAGCCAACAGGACTGCAGAGAAAAACAAAATGGATGTATCAACTGTATTAGAACAAACAAAAATATGGTTTACAGTTAAAAGTGGACCATTGCGCATGAGACCCTTCATGTCGATGTCTTTTGAAGGTTGAGGAACTTCGTAGGAATGAACTTAACAATCAGTATATTATTAGTAACCCAAAAAAATAGCAATTAAAAGTTGTATGTCTTAATGTACAAAGTATTTTAAATAAATATGATGAATTGAAACAGTTTGTAAGCGAAAATAAGATTGACATAGCAATTTTTATGGAGGCCAGAGTAACAACGAAAATTTAAGAATATGAAATAAGTATCGACCACTATATTTGCATTAGATGTGATTCAGATAGTAGACATACAGGCTCTGTGATCTGCTATGTCAGGAATAAACTTCCTTGTAATGTTTGTGTAATATTTAAAGTAGGCGATTTTATTAGCAACTTGGAAATCTTTTTGGAAGACAACATAACCCAGAAAAGAGGACACATTTTTATTGTTGAATATTGATGTTTCAAAAAATTCAATGCACAAAGAACATTTATTAAACTTAATGTCTGCATATGGTTTAAAACAAAAAGTACATGACTATACCCGAGTTACGAAGGATACTAAAAAGCATTATTGACGTTTTATTCACAAACAACGAAAATTGTCCCACATCGGTACTTAGGTCATATAGTTCAAATTCTGGTAAATAATAAGCATGATAAGATTACTGGTTTCAAAGTAATGCGTGATATCAAACATGATTTGAGGATGGAACTGTTAATGACTTGACTGATAACTTATACAATAATGTCAGTAATGTGCTCGATGAATTGGCACCATTACAACAAAAACAAATTCGACCACACAAAATCCAATGGTTTGATGAAGAATTAAAACATGAACTGCGAGAAAGAGACAAGCTGTACCAGAGGGCAAGATATAGCGAGGATCACAGCAGAGAAACAGAGTGACCAATCTTCTAAGAACAAAGAAAAAACAATACTATGAACATGTGATTGATCAAAATAATGCTAATAGTAAAGAAATGTGGAAGAACATAAAAGAGTTAGTTGGAAATAAGAAAAAAAAACAACAAATTAAGTGTGTGCAATATAAAAACCAAAAAATTAGCTTAAAGAAAGATATAGCAAATGCATATTATATTGAGAGCATAGACGAAATTATAGCAGCAAATCCCATGGTAAACATACCTAGCTGTGACAACATTTGTGCTAATCAAGGAATTAGTCTATTAGATGAGTTCACACAACTGCAAGAACAGGATATTACAAGACTAATAAACAGATTAAAAAAGGAATCTTCAACGAATGAAATTGATCTAGGGTTATTCAAGAAAGGAGGTGCAATTCTTCTAAATAAGTTCACACATATTCTGAACGCCTCCATCACAGAGGCAGTTCTTCCCGATTGTTGGGAGGTTTCTGTAGTGACTCCGATTCCCAAGGTTGGGAATGCTACTAAAGTGGAAGATTTTAGACCAATTAACATGTTGCCCTTACTAGAGAAGATTATGGAAATGCATATAAAGGATCACCTGTTAGAACACCTAAAAAGAAATAAAATTTTAATAGAAAATCAGAGCGGATTTAGGAATAAGCACTCGTGTGAGACATTATTGCAACTTGTCATATCCAAATGGAAAGAATTGGTGGACAAAAGTGAAAGTGTGGTAGCAGTTTTTCTAGACTTTAAAAGAGCATTTGAGACTGTAGATCGGAATATTCTATTGAGAAAATTGACTTAATATGGAATTAGTGGAAATGCATTTAAATGGTTTGAAAACTATTTGTGTTTAAGGTATCAACAAACAATAATAGATAACGTGAGTTCTGAAAAAAGACAAGTTAAATATGGAGTGCCCCAAGGAACAATATTAGGTCCAATATTGTTTCTTATATATATTAACGATATTAATGGTTGTTTATGTGACAGTACTATGTTGAACTTGTTTGCAGATGATACACGTATATCTGTGACTTCTGTAAATATTAACCTTGCTATAGACAAAATGCAAAATTAAAAAACAAATGTGATACAATTTGATAGTAGAGAAAATGTTAATAATGTAACCAAATAAAAATTGTTTGATCAGCAATTGGAATATGCAAATGAATGTAAATATTTAGGCATAATTATAGATAGAAGATTAAGTTTCAAAAGCCATGCTAATTACGTTATTAAAAAAATTAACAAAAAATTAGTCTTTTTTAGAAGAACCTGCCAATCATTGTCATTGAAGTCGCGCCTTACAAGGTATAAAACCATTATAAGTCCACATTTTGAATACTGTCCGACTGTTATGTTATATATTAATCAAACTGAAAGTAGTAGATTGCAGGTTCTCCAGAATAAAACAATGAGAATAATTTTAAGGGTAGACCGTTATACAAGAATTTCTGTAATGTTGGATTCTTTGAAATTTTTGTCAGTAAATCAGACTAGTTGTATGCAAAATTCATTGTTTTACAGGGGATTGGTGGAGTATAATGCACTTCGATTGTTTATAAGGGAACTACAAATATAAGAGAATTTAGAAGATTAAGTATAGGTTTTGTAAGAGATAATTATTAATGTTATTGTTAGATTGTTTACATTCTTGTTACTGTATTTGGTATTGTAATTTATAGCACAATGTTGCTAATAAACATATCCATATGAACTTTTTTTCCTAAAATGACCTAAGGAATCAACCCCTGGAGTTACATACCGTAATCAGGAAACACCCTGTATATTGAGATGAAACTAAGAATTTTGTGTTCGGTAAATTTAGTCCTCAAAAAATTTAGAGTTATGCTGTCGGCAATGTTGGCAGGACTAACGTCCTTCCATCTTTTTTTCCCCTGGTTGGATTTTTACGGTTTTTGATTCAGAAATTAAGAAGTCTGAATTTTTCTTAATCTTGAATCTTCTTTATCCGTAGACAATGATGTGTGCCGGATTTTTTGAGGATGTGTAAGTATTTTCTTTACGTCATATACATTGGAATGCGTGACATGTTTGGAATTCATACCAGATTTTTCAATATTTGTAGATTTTCGTAAAGATTCTCCTAGATAATGAATTTTTACCCTTAAAAGGGTGGCATTTTCTTGGAGTACCTTAGTTTTGCTCCCCATTCCTTGAACCAGATGCTTCAAATAATCCATTTTCCATAAGAAGGGTTGAGGCAAAAAAATAACGGTGCTCCCTGGTACTCTTTCATCTAACCTGAAAATATTACGTCACTGTTTACCTGACATAGTCTCCATGTCGACGTCGTTTTCATCGTTGGAATTATCTCCGGTGGCGATCAGGTTGCTTCCCTGGGGGCCAAACTCTTCTATTAATGGTTCAGGTTCGCTCAGGTCCTACATAACATATAAAAATTAGTCTGTTGTGAAATCCAACTAAAAAAATTTCTGTTTACTTAAACTCGTTCATTTACGTGACGTGAAATATAATACAATAAGATGAACCAGAGAGAGAGAGAGAGAGAGAGAGAGAGAGAGAGAGAGAGAGAGAGAGAGAGAGAGTAATGTAAAACAGAAATTTATCAACCCAATAGTAAAAGATACCTTTAATGTTATTAAAAATTAAAAGTTTTGATACTAATTTTTTTGACTGACATATGGCCACCACCCTTACCAGATGTCTTCAATATATTTCTTCCTCGAGGACATATAAAAAGTAAGATTTTTACTCCCCTTTTTACTTAAAATTTCCGAACTGACTTGACACCCCCAGTAGGAAGTTGAAGTGAGAGGGTGCAACACAGATTCCCCTAGATTTTATTAAAATATACCTTGTAGAAGTTTTTCAATTCATTAATTTTTAATTATTGAGATTGCTTCCACATCTCAGAAGCCATACACTTACACTTTCGCTGCTACTGCTGCTTAGCATCAGCGAGACGGCAGAGTTCAAGTTGGGGGAGCTCAGGGATACCCCCAGTCCCAAGAATTGGTGCGGAGATTCGGGAATGCTCTCGGACTCGTTTGATTTTTTGCTATGTACCTGCGTCTGAATGGATGAGGCGGACGTGGAACTGCTGCTGACGCTCACGTTGTTGCTCTGCTGGGATTTGGAGGTGCAGGGACAGTCGCCGGTCGATACGTTTTTAGTCTGAACTCCGCTGAAAAAAAGTTTCGATTAGTTATCATTAAGGTAAGCAAAACAACAAAATTCATATAGTAAGTTTGAGAATAAAGTAGTCAATCATATTTAATACGGTTGTTTATGTTTACGTTGTTGCTGTAAAGTTTTGATTTTTCGTGTCTAAATAGTTGGAAAAATTTGAATTAAACATCGTAAATCGTGACAGTATACATTGTTTTTCTCCAGTGAATGTTAACAGTGGTTTTTGTGAGGTTTTTAAGTGTTTTTTTTAACTTGTTGGATTCTCGCCGAGGAAGACGATGGTTCGCTGATGCTAAAATTGTACAGAAACAGTACAATTTAAAATTGACATCAGTGACGTCATACTGAGCGGTATTATTTGACTTTGTTCTTCCAGTCCTAGCATCACATACCATGCAGCGGCAATTCAAGTGTTGTAGGAACAAGGAATTCACGAACTTCATTTGCGTCGTGTGTCATGCCTTGTTCCATCCTAGCTGCTTAGAAAGAGTTCAAGGAACGATAAAGTTGGGGGGCTGCCCAATTCTCTGCTCAAGTGAATGCCAAACGACACACAACGATGAAGACAAACAAAGGGAGGCTTACAGGAAAGTCATCACATCACTGGAAAAGGAGTTGTTTGAGAGAAATAGATACATTGAAAGACTGAAAAGGACCAGCCAGGTATTTGAGGACGATGCTACAGAAGCGGAAAAAGCTTTATCATCGCAGATTGAACGGTTGAATCAACGCAACGTTTCATTAGAAATCGAATGTCAAAAAACAAAAACTCGAGAAACTGAGTTGATTGCTGAATTGGAATCTTATAAAGAAACCAAGTTGAAGCTCGAAAACAGAATAAAAGAAATAAACGACCTAAGCACAAATTTGATTACCTCAATCAGAACTTTAGAAAGTGAAAACGAATACTACTCTAAGGAAGTGAAGGAACTGAAACATACATTATCGAACTTGCAACACAGGAATAACAACTATAATCAACCCAGTAGTTTGGTCAGCAACCATACAAATGAGTCCACTAATTTATCAACTAAATCCCCAAACTGTCCGGCAATTATCAAGAATCGAAGAAATCAAATTCTTATTATGGGAAGCGAAGACATCAGAAACATTCCATGGATGTTCAAAATAAAAACAAATTATCTTTATGACATTAACTGTCAGACTGCAAAAAATCTACTTTTTCACGATTCGATCCGTCGGTGTCAGCAGTTGTGTGGAAACTTTAATAAGAGAGACTATGTAATTTTTTTCACTTCTGATTATAATGCAGTAAAGGGTCGACCAATAACATGCAGTGAAATAGAGCTTCTGGTATCAGTCACAGCCAACACAAATTTGATTGTGTGTGGCTCTGGTTATCATATTCATAGACCGATTCTCAACGACCTGATACACACTCAGAACGCGGCAGTTGGGCGCTATTTGTTTGAAAAACAACGCACTTTTGTGCCTATTGCATGTTCAACATGGAACGGTAAAATGGACTACGCTACAAAAAAGGAGTTTGTCACACTTCTAATTAGTAATTATTTTTCAAGACAGAAACTGAGAATAACTTATTGATTGATAGTGATACCGTTATTCCACGTCAGAGTCAGAGACCAGAAATCGATGGGCAGCAAAATTTTCCAAATCATCCAACCGCCCAAACGTCGCCTTGAACGTATACTATCAGAACGCCCGTGGACTGCGCACCAAAACTGTTCAATTTTACAACGAATTATTGAATTCAAATCACGACATTGTGGTTATCACTGAAACTTGGTTGAACTCACAAACGAAGAAATTTTTCCTGTCAATTTTGTAGTATACAGAAAGGACCGAAGTGCTCATATTACTGGTAAATCAAGAGGAGGTGGTGTACTAATTGCAGTCAGCACGGGTTACCATTCGTATGTCTTCGATACACCTGATAGTCCCTTGGAAGAGTTGTGGGTCGGGGTCACTATTGGAAAGACTCAGTATGGTTTTTGTGTAGTATATATTCCTCCAGCGTCCGGTGTTTCTGTCTATGAGGATCATATTAATACAGCCAGCTATGTTATGGACAGAATACCTAATACTAGGGTGATGATTTTGGGCGATTACAATTTACCAAACTTCTCACACTCTCTTAAAAGTGTTGACATCGTGGATGATCATATTATTAATGATGAATCAATTTCATACCTGAACCAACTCAATAATGCTCTTAACACTGTATTTGTCCCAGGGAATGATTGCGAGAGAACTCTATATGATTTTGTTTGTTTTTATGATCTTTTACAAACAAATCAAATTTGTAACCATAATCAATCTACCTTGGACTTGGTGTTTTCAAATCATGCTAATATCGTAATTGCTGAGAGACTGTTGATTGATCATCCAGATATTTCTTCACATATCGAGAGAGAGAGAGAGAGAGAGAGAGAGAGAGAGAGAGAGAGAGAGAGAGACCTTATAAAGCAAAAAAATAGAACATTCAATGGATTAAAGAATAGTGGAAACTGTCCTTTTCTAAATCGTGACTATAGACTGTTAAGATCACAGTCGAAATTATCAATTGATGTTGATTACAGAGCCTTCATTAGCTCCTCCGAATATAACATTCTACAGAATGTAAAGGCTTTTTGGTCCTATCTAAAATCAAAAAAATCCATCACAGGTTTTCCCAATCAAATGACTTACAACAATAACACTTCTACTAACCCTAAAGAAATAGTGAACTTTTTTGCTGCATTCTTTCAATCTGCATATAATTTGAACAGAAAGTCAAGGTATAACACAAATTTATTACCTAGCATAGTATTAATCTGCGTAACATATCAATTAATGCAGACATAGTTTTTAATAAGCTGGTCGAATTGAAAATCAATAAGGGGGCCGGCCCATAAAATCCCTCCAATCTTCTTCAAAAATTGTAGTCCAACCCTTTCCATGCCATTAGCGCTAATATTCAACGCATCACTTTGTTCGGGTAGTTTTCCAAGGAGATGGAGGTTCATCACAGCTCTTTTCAAGGGCGGTGACAGGTTGAAATCTCAAATTATCGACCAATCTCTGGACTGTGCTGTATGGCAAAAGTCCTGGAATCAATAGTGACAGATGAAATCTTCTGTGCTTTTCAACAAATTATATCACCGCATCAACATGGATTTTTCCGTTCTAGGTCGTGTCAGACAAATCTGTCAGTTTACTCCAATTTTCTGAGTTCTTCTCTTGACGAATCAGTTTTTCTATTTTGATTTTCGTAAGGCATTTGATAGTGTAGATCATTCTATTTTGCTGAAGAAGCTAGAGCACTATGGTGTGGGTGATCCTCTACTCTCTTGGATTGGTAGCTATCTCAGTCAACGGACTCAATTTGTGAAATTCAACAACTGTCTATCACTTAATCACGCATTGTTCCTCAGGGGTCTCATCTTGGGCCGGTACTGTTTTTGGTGTTTATCAACGACCTTTCCTCAATCTTCAAGCATTGCAGGTACCTTCTATATGCCGATGATCTTAAAATTTTCCAGAGAGTTGTGTGCATGGACGATTGCAGCCTTGTTCAGGAAGAGATTAATGGCTTATTTGCCTGGTGTTCAGAAAACGGAATGTCCTTGAATAGTTCTAAATGTAAAGTGATCTCATTTTCCCGTAAGAAACAACTCCTTCACTATGGATATTCCATTGACAGCACCATCCTTCCTCGGGTAGGCCTGATTAATGACCTTGGCGTTCTTTTTGACGGTGAGTTACGCTTCATCAACCATATCGACAATGTCATAGCTAAAGCATATAAAATGACAGGTTTCATCATGAGGCAGTGTTTTTGAGACACTGAAATCAATCTATCTCTCACTTGCGAGGAGCCATTTGGATTACTGCAGTGTGGTATGGTCACCCTTCTATAAAGTCCACATTAAGAGAATTGAGCGGGTCCAGTCTAAGTTTGCAAATTTTCTTTTGTACAAGTTGAATATCGACAAAACAGTGCTAACTTATAATCAACACATAAACATGCTGGGGCTCGATAGTTTGGAGGTTCGTAGGATAATGCACTCATTGTCTTTTGGACATAAGATCATCAATAGTCACACAGATTGTGCAGACTTGTTGACGCTAATCAACTTTAGGGTTCCAATGCGAGCAACCAGGCAATTGGAAATGTTCCAGCTGCGGCAAGGTCGTACAGACCTGGGCAAATACAGTTGTATCAAAATGATGGAGTTTTTTAATCGGTTCATTCCTTCAAACTTTGACATTGATTGTTCTCCATTATGTTTCAAGAACAAGATTAGGCTAATATTCAAAGATTATGATGTGTAACCAAATTTTATTTTTAGACACGCTTTTCATGTATTTGTACCATGTTTTGTTATGTCAATTTAGTCTATTAGCATTGTTTCATATTGTTATTGTTATTTGACTGTATTTGTATCTTTCATTAGTGATGTAATTTTTTTTTTTCTTTTTTAATTTATATTGTTTCTCTTTGAATGTGCTATTTGGGCAAAGTCCTGTTATGTACTTATTGAATAAATAAATAAATAAAATGTGCGATTGTCTGAGGGAGTCTCAGAATGCATGTGTATGTGTTGTGGAACCTAGTGGGGAGTATAATATACAAAGGAGATAATAAGAAACGCCTATTCATAGAACTGAAGCTTTCACGGCTTTGGTCAATTAAGAAATCATGGCTCTTGGGATTAGACTTAGATTTAGAGATTCAGTGTTCAGATCTCGTAGAGTAAAGATCCCTGAAGATGCCTCGTGCAATCGAAGACGAAACGTCGGATAGTAATTCCAATTTGACACGGTCTAACCCCAAGAACCATGATTTCTTAAACGCCTATATTATAGTATAATCACCTATGAAGGTTAGACAAATTCTCCCAGGGCTTTTGGATTACTATACTAGGTATATACACTTTTTTTCGGGGTTCATTTTTGAAAGCTTATTACATATAAAACACACTGAAAACTATCAAAATATAATACCAAAAACAGCATCTGGTGAGGTCTTATTGCATGCTTAGAACGTGTGATAACTGGACTGTTTTTGGTAGTAAAATTTTATAATAAACTCACTTAGGTAATCAGGATGTTTCCTCTAAAATGAAACTTAAAAACAATTTAATAAAAAAAATCCTTCCATCAAACAAGGGAGTGTGCAAATATTTTGAGTTTTCGTTATTTTAAACATGCGAGTCTGTAACAGGGTACTGTCGTGCTCAGTCTGTCAGTATGCTCGAATTAGGTTTATTTAATAAAGTAAACATATCGAGTATTAAACAGACTCCTACGGCCTGGCATGCCAGTACAGAGTGCATTGGAAAACACACTGCATGCATGTCTTTGATCGTATAGCATCATCAGCAGATGATATAAACTAAAGTAACTTATCCTAACCGAGACTTTTTATAGGTAAATTCGGTCACACTTGGTTGCATCTGACTGCACCGTAGTGCTCTCTCAAGCAAACAATAGAAGGGACTCTAGGTATTAGGACCTCTGTCTTTATTTAGTGCACCACATTTAACTACTTCTATACTATTTGGTGATTGTTTTCCAAAGCATCTTGGGCAAAGCTTGACTTTTCTGTTCTTCCGTATCTTAAATGTACCACGTGTTCTTTAAAACGAATGTTTATAGAGCCTTTAGTTTACACAACATATTTTAAATCGCCATTCATTCATCGTCATTCCAGCTAATTTCATAGATGCCACTCCTCTCTTTTAAGTCGACTTTGTCTTTAGGGTTTCCAAGGAGATTTTTCAAACTGTTCTCCGTTTTGTAGGCTACTCTAAAACCTACGTTTTTAATTTTTTTTTAGATCTGGTGAGTCTCTGGAAAAAATTCACGAAGCTATTGTAGGACTGTTTAATAAGTTTTCGTTTGCTAAAAAAATTAAAAAAAAAAAAAAAATATAGAAAACCCTGGCTTACTAGAGGATTGAAAATCTCCTCAAAAAACATGCGAAGCTTACACACACTTCGGAAATTTACTTATAATGAGTATTTTATTCAGTATTTTAATAGATATAGAAATATTTATCGTCGTGTTATAAAGGAATTATATTATAAGAATCGAATTAACAATGCAAGGAATAAAACAAAAGAAAACTGGAATATTGTGAACGATCTTTGGGGAAAAAACAATGTTGTATGTAATAAACCATCATTGGATCCTAGTATTTTAAATAATTTTTATTGTTCTGTGGCCGAAAGACTTAAATCTACTCTTACACAAAAAACGGATACTATGAGCTATTTACATGGGAATAATTTTGTTCATCAGACTTTTTTTCTTACCAATGTAGATGCTTATAAATTAAAGAGTGTATTTATGAATATAAAAAACAGGAACTCCTCTGGATGTGATAGGATGTCTGTCAGAATATTTGAAAACTTACCCTATGAGGCACTAAACGTGCTGGCAGAGGCAATAAACCATTCCTTTTTAGAGGGAAAATTTCCATCTTTTTTGAAGACTGCAGAGGTTATACCTATATTCAAGGGGGGAGATCCCGATGATCCTTCTAATTTTCGCACCATTTCCTTACTCACTACGCTTAGTAAAGTTGTTGAAAGGCTCGTTAAGGTCAGAGTGATTTCTTTTCTGGAACGATATAAAGTTTTGACCAAGTGTCAGTTTGGTTTTCGAAAGGGTAGGTCTACTGGCGATGCTATTTTCTCTTTCCTTGAAAACCTTTACTTGAGTCTGAACGGAAATGAGCTTACTGCTGCGGTTTTTTGTGACTTTTCTAAAGCTTTCGATTGTGTCAATCATAAATTGCTCTTGAAAAAATTAGAGCACTACGGTTTTAGGGGAACTTCATTACAATGGTTTAAGTCATACCTTACCTTAAATTTTTTATTATGAATCCACAAGATCTTGATCTAATTTCAGAAGCAGGATTGCCCGCAAGGTCAAACTCATAAAACTAACAATAGTTCCATGTTGTGAGGTGTATCTTCTGCAAGGAGTTTAATATACATTCAATTATCGAGGAGACAAGAGATAAGACTAACTAAAAACCCCCCCTGTAAACTCATGTCAGAGCCACCAAAAGAGCTGTGGTGTCTAGACCCCTTATTACGAAGACCACCTAGTTTGATTATATGTAATATCAATGTGAAACATTTTATTTTGTTTTTGACGAGCGTAATTCCATTGTATATTGACATTATTAAACTTTGATTTTAATTTTTCGGCTGATAGCTCATAAGCCTCAAAACGCTATAATAAGAAAAATCTTCTGCTTAGCAAACTGTGCTATATTGTGAGCACTAAAAACAATGTTAACAGAAGCACCATTTCAACTTACCTGGTGCTGCTACAACTGGCGACGACTGCGTTCATATTTCTTGCCAGGGTGGCGAGGTCTGTGGAATAGGATTTTTCCGCCACGTTGTTCTGAGAGGTGGAAGGAATTGCGGCAGCGCGATTGTCGATGGCCACGTCATTGCTCAACGTCGAGGGCAGTGTGGGCAGGACGTACATGCTCTTGACGAGAGCAACGTTGGGGATATCGCCTTGGGAATTGGCTCCCAAAGTGGCGGCAACTGCGTTTCTCGAGATCTCTGCAGCTAAACGCTAAAATGCAAATCCCTGAATAAACAGGCGGTTTTCCGAGTTTAGGTATACAAATATTTTATGAAATCTTATCTAATAATCATCTCTAAACCTAATTTTGGATTTGGGTGTTTCAATAAATTCAAGTATTATGAATTCATTACAGCACTACAGATGTAATAGAAGCTACTACGAAACTACTTTTAAATCTGCAAAGTTATCCATTACTAAACAAAAGTAGATAAAGCTTTTTATGGGTAGTAAGCAAAAGTTCAATCGATGCAATATTAATTGCAGTAAAAAATCTTGGACTATAAATATATCCACTTTGGGACAATTATTAGAAGTTGCTTTTACAAAATTACTACTGGCATGATTAGACGAGGCCATTTTACTTGAAATATTCTACACTAAGTCCAAAAACTTACATATACAGGGTGATCCAGCCCAGCTCCCTTCTTCTGTAGCTCACTTATCATTTGACTCACGAATTTTAAATTTTGCACAACTCATATGTATATTAGGGCGCATTTTCTGAAAATATTTTTGATTATACAGGGTGACCCAAAAAAGTGTGACATTACAATGACATATTTTTTTAAATTAGATGACCTATATTTTTTGCATATTTAGATGGTTTCCATAGTTGTTTACATCATCCTAAAATTTTATTGGATTCGATCGGTAAGTAACCGCTTAAAAAAATTAAATATGAAAAAAAGTGAATTTACACCACTGGTTAAAAAAAATTATAAAAATTCAAATATTGCCTCGACATAAGAATCAAACTCTGAGTTCATTAAATAAGGTTTGACAATCTCGCTGCTGACCAAATTTAAACGATCTAAATTATACAGGGTTTACAAAATTAAGTGTCAAAATTACCAAACTTCAAAGTGCATTTTCTTTCCTATTTTAAGTGTCAACCCTATACTTTTTTCATTGCAATCGATGCGTAATTGAAAAATAAAACTTTTTTGTAAATATATTTTTATTAAAATTTCTAACATATTAAAAGTTATTTGGCAAAAACTGGTAAAGCGTCCTATTTTAGCAGCCATTTTAATGAAAAGTAATCTAAGGTAGCTTGGATTATTAAAATGAATGACGTAGAATTCAATCAAAATGACAGGAGAGTCTTTTTGACAAATTTAAAAAATTATTTAGTTTACAAACGGGTTAATATTGTTCTTGATCATAATTATTACAAAGTATTGCGTTATTTTGTTCCAGTAGTATAGTTTGTTTATTGTGGTTATAGTTGTTTGCAGTTTATTTCAAGAAGTTATTTTTTTAAGTTTGTTAAGTTCTTCACGTTTTGCATAAGTATTTTTACAATGAAGTATACCAAAGAAGAGCTAGTAGATATGATTTTTGTGTTGGCAGAATCTCAAAAAAAATAGTTTTTTGGCTAGTCGGATATACGCGGAGCGATATCCGGAACGAAGACATCCCGATAAGAAAAGCCTGCAAAAGTTATTTGATAGATTTATTCAGACGGGAGATATCGAATACTCAAAACCTAGTAGAAATAGGCCAGTTCAAACTGATGAAAAGGAACTAGATGTGCACCCCGTTTACCCGCCCTCACTAAGCTTGATTTCTTCTTATGGGGCTATATTAAAGAAATCGTTTACCAGGAGCCCCCAACAACACCTGAGAACATGAAGCTGCGAATTCAAGACGCATTTCGACAGGTAACGATATTTTAAGGAGAGTGGCAGCATCTTTTCATACTCGTCTTCGTTTGTGTTTGGAAGAAAACGGAAGACATATTGAACATAAGTTCTAGTGAAAAAATTAGATTAAATATAGTTGAATTTTGTATAGTGTAAGTCCCAAATGTGATACTTAAATAGTAAATTTTTAATTTTAATGTCAAGATAATTGATAAATTATAAAAAAATTCAATACAAAAAGAAATAAATAAAAAAATAATTTAAAAATAAAAATTTGCGATATGTCAAAATTGTCTCTTGTCATATTGATTGAATTCTACGTAATTCATTTTAATAATCTAAGCCACCTTGGATTACTTTTCATTCAAATGTTTGCTAAAATAGGACGCTTTACCAGTTTTTGGCGAATATCTTTTAATACGTCAGAAATTTTAATAAAGATGTATTTACAAAAAAGTTCTATTTTTCAATTACGCATCGATTGCAATGAAAAAAGGATAGAGTTGACATTTAAAATAAGAAAGAAAATGCACTTTGAAGTTTGATAATTTTGACACTTAATTTCGTATACCCTGTATAATTTAGATCGTTTAAATTTAGTCAGCGAGATTGCCAAACCTTATTTAATGAACTCCCAGTTTGATTCTTATGTCGAGGCAATATTTGAATTTTTATAATTTTTTTTAACCAGTGGTGTAAATTGACTTTTTTCACATTTAATTTTTTTAAGCCGTTATTTACCGATCGAATTCAATATAATTTTAGGATGATCTAAACAACTAGGGAAGCCAACTAAATACTACTAATACAACTAAATATATAAAGAAAATATAGGTCATCTAATTTAAAAAAAATATGTCATTGTGACGTCACACTTTTTTGGGTCATCCTGTATAATCAAAAATATTTTTAGAAAATGCACCCTAATATACATATGAGTTGTGCAAAATTTCAAATTCATGAGTCAAATGATAAGCGAGCTACAGAAGAAGAGAGCTGAGATGGACCACCCTGTATAATTAAAATTTTGTTGTATTTTAGGCAGTCATTTCGACATGTTAATTTGTTGTTTTCTTCGAAACTACATAAAATAGAATTGAATGAACCACAAATGACTTCTGCACTGTCATGGACCGAATTTATTTCAAATAGAGAACTGGAAACTAAATAAAATGTTATTATACAAAATCATCTAGTACTGATATATTTGAAATCAACAATTTGATTATCAGAAGAGCTGAGAGCTAAGTCTACAGCCAATTTCAATTATTCCAACTTTAGATAAGATCTTTAAAAGAAATCCTGTAATTACATTACGTCCATACGTACAATCTTCAATACACACTCCTGTAGAGAAGTGTACGTGGGAGAAACAGGACGCTCAATATCAACTAGACTCAAGGAATATGAACGATGTATTAAAAAGAAAAAAATTGTTCAATCTGCTGTAGCTGAACATCAGCATACTACTGGCCATATTATAAATGTATTTCAGTGTTCAGATCTCTTCGAGTAAAGATCCCTGAAGATACCTCGAGCAATCAAAGGCGAAACGTAGGATAGTAATTCCAATTTGACATAGTCTAATCCAAAGAACCAAGATTTCTTAGGAAACAATATCTTATACCAAGATGTATATGATTTCATATATAATATAAATAAAAAATAAATTAAATTGTGACAACATACTTACTTCCTTAGATTCATTTATTTGAGAAATGTACTGATTCTGAACAGTCTGCAATTGGTTAATATACCACTGTTGATCACGACAACGTTGATAGAATGTTGGCGCTCTGACTTGAAATCTGAAACAGAAACCATCGCGATTTAAGAGATTCAACACAGTAAATATTAATTGGTTTTCTTGTACACTTAAAGGTCTGTTTTAACAAGAAAACCTATAAAAATAGCAATAAGGTGTCATTCATTTCTGAGAAATGTTTAATGGCAAAAACCCCTGCCGATATTTTCACTGCCAACTGAGATATACATTTTTAAATTATAAGATACATACCATTTTGAAAATTGTCCATAACTTTTTTATTTTGGGAATATTAACATTCTGCAAAGACATTCTAAATGCACTTTTTTATGTGCAATCCAGTGGCGTACTCAGATTTTTTCTATAGTTGTCCGTTTTATCATAAATAGGCAAGACTTTTTTTTTTCAAATGGAAATCATAGTTGGCTATAAATTATAAAAAATGCTCTCCCTTTTCAGTGATATAAAGTTGAATACTTATTTTCAAAAATAACGAAAATATTCAGGTGTTTTTGGTTTACATCGAAGTAGGCCTTGGAATAAATCAATATTTTAAATATATTGCTGTCAGATTACTGTAGTTGGTGTAATTATTGCGTTTTGGTTTACTTTATAAAGTATATTGCTGACAAAATATGTTTGAGAATTATGAAAAGTATGATATGTTAAAATGTTACATATTTTTGTTGCAAAGCAGCTAGTGAATTATATTTTAATACATTTCCCGAAACAGCCCTGTAGTTTTCAAACATTAAAAAGTAATTTATAATCTTTTGTTAAGAACAAGACATTATGAACTAAAGGAAGAAAGGAAATCCAGCAGCTAAATATAATTGGTGAGGTATTATTGTATTTTTCTGTTCCAGAGATTTTAAAAATACAAAAAAAAAATTAAATACAAAAGAAGTTTTAAATTGTTGGATTTTTTTCAGTGGTATGAGCAAAAATTCATGGAGAATGAGAATTTTCCATTAAATATTATTTGGAGTTGATCAAATTTCTTTATATTTAATAGATATAATTATACCAGGTTTGATAATTTACACGTAGTTGTGCAACAAGACCGGCAAGGTAAAAAAAAATTCAATATATGGGTGGGGATATTCCGAGGAAGATTTGTGGGACCTTATTTTTACGATGGAAATTTAACTGCAGATGATTATGTAAATATTTTGCGCACATATATTGTCCCTTTGTTGGAAGACATACCTTTAGCTGATGCCAGAAATATCTACTATCAACAAGATTTGTCCCCCGCACAATGCATGGATCACAATATCTTTTACTTCAATTTCGAGAAAATTGGATTGGTACGTTGTGCCCAAGCCTTGGCCTGCTAGGTCCTGTGACTTAACTCCCTTAGATTTTTTTTTGTGGGGAAGATTGAAGGACTTGATATTTAAAGGAAGAACCTTTCACACAAAGTATATAACATTTTTGCATCCTCCCTGTATTGTATAGTTTACAAGAAAATGCTGGTTTGTATTCAACAGGGAGGGGCTTTTGAATTTTCAATATATTTATCAGAAACCTATCTAACTAAATACCTAGATTCTCATAAATTTTTTATTTTCACTTGTAGCTGTAAATAGTAGTTTAGTTTGTTAATTTTGTTCAACTTTGCTATGTAAAAAAAAAAATAAAAAAAATTAATAATAAATAATTAAAATAACGTTAGCTAGTGTTATTTAAAGTTGTGTTTAAGTTGCTAACAAACTATAAATCTTAACAATACATAATTGAGATATTGTCATCACAAATCAAAGCCTACTTCGTGTAAACCAAAAACATTATTTTCGTTATTTTTGAAAATAAGTACCTACAACTTTATATCAAAAAGGGCTTAACGAGCATTTTTTATAATTTATAGCCAACTATGATTTCCATTTGAAAAAAAAAGTTTTGCAATTTAGGATAAAACGGACAACTATAGAAAAAATCTGAGTGTGTGGATTGCACATAAAAAACTGCCTTTAAATGTCTTTGAAAATGTTAATATTCCGCAAAATAAAGTTATGGACAATTTTCAAAATGAAATTAAAAACGCCAGTATAAATTGGCTGTGAAAATATCGGCAGGCGGTTTTTGCCATTAAACATTTCTCAGAAATCAGCCCATGACACCTAAGTCAGTTTTGGAGTGGATAATAGGTTTTCTCTGTTAAAAGACTTAATTTCATTACACACGTGTTTCAATATAAAAATAAATAATTTTCAAAAAACAACCCTTTGATCCAAAAAATGATGACACATTTAAAAATTATAAGATATATACCTGAGCACAAGGGTATCTAATGCAACATTCAAGTAACCTTCGCTGGCTAACAAATCCAAACGGAAAAACCTATTGTATCCCCAGCATTCTCCAACCTCGAAATCGGACGCAAATTCCCTAACAATATTCTTGTCCGAATCTCTCCCTGCTTGATGAATCATCTCAACCCGATATTCATATCTGGAAAAAGAAAGAAAATAAATCAATATTTTAAATAATAAGCCATCGTGTTGTAACTTTTTTACATAATATATTGTAACAGAAATCGGAAACACCACACATAGGAAATTTTTGATTTTTTGTTGCAAAACTGGTAATACTGAAACAGCCCTGTAGTTTTCAATATAAATAACATCATCTTTTATTATGTACAGGGATTTTGGTTATAAATAGACCCCTTCATGAACTGTCATATTTTTTTAGACATCAAAAAAAAGTTAAATACAAAAGATTTTTTAAATTGTTGGATTTTTTTTAGTGTAGTTTACAAACAAAAGAGTGTCTAGTATGTTCATCAAATTACTTTATTCTTCCTGACTATAAATATACCAGGTTTGATACCTTTATCTTTTAAGTCAAAGTCAAAGTCAAACATGCTTTATTATCAGAAGATGTAGATCTCATTGACAAAGCGAAAAAACTGTATAGAAAAATTAAGTTAAAACTACTTATTGTCTAATTGAGAATAAAAAACACACATACAAAAAAAAAATAATAAAAAAAATGATAACTATATATACACATAAAACAAGATGCTAATTATTATATTATAAAAATTAATATATACATACATACACATCAATTACTGTTATACAATCAAAAGGCAACACATTCAGACCATAAAAGGGAGATACAGTCTTAGTCACAAATAAAGACAAACAAATTAAAACCGATCCTCATAATATTCTTTAACACTATAATATGACCATTGAGATAGAAATTTTTTTGTTTCATTTTTGAATTTTGTAAAACTTTGTATATTTTTGATATTAATAGGCAGATGAGAACAACTTTTTCCCATTGTATATAAAACTATTTTTTATTTTAGTAGTTGTTGGGATTGGCAAAGGAATATGTTGAGCCTGTCTAGTGCAATATGCTCCCTCAGTAGCTAAATATTTATACTTCTTAAAAACTAGATGAATACACTCAGCAATATACAAACTTGGAAGGGTCATTATTTTCATATTTATAAAATAAGGCTTACAAGAGTCTCCTCTTCCTATGCCATACATAAATCGTAAAGCTCTTTTTTGCAACATAAACAAAGAGTTAAACGAGTATGCACTGCAATCATCCCATAAGCAAATTCCATACCTCAAATGAGATTCAACAAGAGCATAGTATGCCATTCTTATAGCATAAGGTTCTAATTCATTAGTTATCGTATATTAATGTATAACAGCTGGAAGATAGTTTTTTTAAAAGTGCTTCAACACGAATATTAAAATTAAGTGACTTATCTATATTAAGCCTCAAGAACTTTACATTATCTGTGTTGATAGGTATTGAGTCTAAATCTATCTTGTCAATAGTGCATCTAAAGGTTATAACGTTTGTTTTGGCCACATTGAAAGTCAACAAATTACTGTCAAACCAGATTTTGACCCTCTTCAAGTCTTCAGATATCACTTCATCTAGCCCATCTGATCCATATGTGTGCCACAAAATGGAAGAGTCATCCGCCAAAAGAATGAACTCGCCTTCAATATCAAGTGCAGCCAAATCGTTAATATAAATTAAAAATAAAAGTGGTCCCATGACAGATCCTTGTGGAACACCACAGTTCACTGTGACATTATCAGACAATGATCCATTTATATAAACGCTTTGCGACCTCTGTGAGAGGTAGGACTTAAACCAATTCAAGGACACATCCCTGAAACCATAAACTTCCAGTTTCCTCAACAGTATTTCGTGACTGACACAATCAAATGCTTTAGTCAAGTCACAAAATACCGCCGCAGCAAGATCTCCCTCTTTTAGACTAACATATAAGCGGTCCAGAAAGGCAAAACTGGCATCATTTGTTCCTTTCTCGCTCTGAAATCCAAACTGGCTTATACTTAGACCATTAAATTTGGTTAAAAAAGACATAAATCTGTTCTTCACTAATTTTTCAATTATTTTAGACAAGGTTGGCAAGAGGGATATAGGTGTGAAATTAGATGGAGACAGATCTTTGCCACCTTTATGCAAGGTTATGACTATAGCCTTTTTTAGAAGTTCTGGAAATTGACCAGTAGCAAAAGAATGGTTAATTGCGTCTGCTAATGACAATAATGCAGAGTGATTCAACTCAGAAAATACCCTGACTGACATGTCATCTTACTCTGAAGCATTCTTGTTTTTGATGTTGTGAATCACAGACCTTACCTTGAAGACATCAGTGGGGTACAGAAAGAATGTTTCGGGGACATATTTATTGGTTAAATATTGTAATGGGTAAAGACACATAAGAAATTAAAAAAAAAACAGCCATTATGATAGGGTCTTTGTGAAGTTTCTCAGCTGTCTTAAAGATAAAGGTATCAAGCCTGATATATTTATAACTAGCAATATTGGATCCATTTAATGGATGTAAAATATACAGCATGTGAGCTTTAAGAAACCAAAGTTAATGCTGATTTATAACCAAAAACCCTGTAGTGATATTACAATTGCCTAACTTCAAAAACCTGTTTCCTATCAGAATGTGATGTAATACAGCAACAGGATTTTCCTCACTATAGGCTGTATAAGCTATCAAGCGACATGGTGGATGGAAATCCACTACTATTGCAAAAGTTACGTAGCTGAGAGCTGATAATAAAAAGGAAGTAGCAACTGAAATTTTATACAATAAGACCCAGCCAGAAGTCTCTTGCAGTGCTTCAACAGTGACAGAAACATTGGTTAGAAATGAAGGATCTGTGGAGTCAGAAAATGTAATACACATCGAGAAGAAATGAGAAAACGTGTTTCCAAATTTTGTTAATAATGTGAATTAATTGTAATAATTATACCATTAATGCTCATTTCAATTAATATCACCGGATTTTTGTAATATGTTGATGAAATCAAAAATTAAAGCTACTTATAAAAATTTTAGATTATTATTTCCCTAGGGAAGTAAGTCGACTTACATCCTGTCATTAAGGCCAACCAATACCTTGTCTGTCAAAGCAGTGTCAAAATAGGTTGCTTACAATACAGGGAGGGGGAAAAGAAAATAAATACACTCACTTTGATGGTTCTGGATATCCGGCACTCAGCTCCAAAAACACAGACAAGTAGTTACCTCGCACAACACCGTTTCCATCTGGATACACCTTCAGTCTCCAGCAGAGGCCATTGCAGTGCAGTGGCGTCGAGTACACGGGGTCGGCCTTGCGTTGCAACTGTGTAAAACCATGCATCACAAAAGTGCTGCTACTGTATGCTGGCACAATCTCACTAAAACATTTTTTTGACATACATTCTTTAAATTAGGTAAAATAAGACAGCCTACAAAATATAACATAAAATAAAACATTAGTCTTCAAAATATATGAATAATGTTTATTTCAGAACCAACTGACTAAATAAAGCCAATGCCAGTAAGAAACTTTATGTTTCTCTTTTCATGTTATTAAAAGTACAAATATATGTCAACAGGAACAACTACTCTACTGGCTAATACCACAACCGGCATTGGATTACAGTGTTGAATTCTGATTTACATTCTGGAAAAGGATTTGAAAACGCCTTTATTTCACGTTTCACCAACATTAACACAAAGACACTGCCATCCCTTTCTGGGACATGTCCTGCAACGCCACAGTCACAATGATCCATTTCAGTCAGGAGACTGAACTATTGTGTCTGAGGGATTGCAAGACATGTTTTAGACAGGGATCACAGTGTCCTCATGTTGACGTTGGTGACACTTGAAATACAAGTATTTCCATATAAGATAACATTAAATATGTCGCAACACATTAAAATAAGTTTACAATATTTAACTTTAAATTAACACACAGAAACAAACTGTAAGAACATTAATGTTTAAAAGTAAGAATTACTCATGTAGGGTTTTGTTTAGGGCACTGAAGATTTTGAATATAATATCAGTTTATATATTTCATAGCTCAATTTATATTAAGGATCATAAAATATGTATGATTATCAAATTAACGGTGATATTGGTCAAAACCATAAGTTATCACAAATGGACACTCTGAGAGTACCACAGCATAATTTGAGGAGAACCTCAAATAGTTGCTATAGTTAAAAGCAGTGTTATCGTGCGGGTCATACGATTTATCAACGACAAACTTTTTAAGTTTGTTTTTCTTTTATTAGTTGTAATCATATCCTCCGCATAAAATCCGGAAGATAAATTAGATAGACCTATGATATTTTCATATGAAAAAAGAGGATAAACATATAAATACCAGCAGTTGCAAAAATCTTTGAGGAATGTCACTTCAAAGTCAGATCGACAAGTCAGTGACAAAATGAGTAATAGAAAACAATTTTCGGGTTTTTTGCATCCAGAAGCGAAAACAATGGTATTAAATCTAATAAAATATTACGAAAATGAAAATTCACAGGCCAATATCCAGGAGACAGTAGCAAAAGCTCTGGGAATAAGGACCGTGCAGAAAATCGTGCATGAAAAAAAGCATAATTTACTACCGAAGAAGATTAAGAAATTTACACGAAAAAAGCCAAAGACAGAAGACTTAAGTGACAATGTAAAAATGGATGTTCGTAATCCAATTTACGATTTATACACATCAAAAACTAATATAACCTTTCAAGTTTTAAAGGAAGCTTTTTATGCGAGTTGCCACATATAGCAAATCAGCATATCCAGTTTTTAAAGAAATACACGGAAAATGCTAATTCAAAATTTAGAAAAGTGGTATTTTTAGACGAGACTTGGATATTTTCTAATGGAAGTCGTTCGAAATCTTGGCAGGACGAGTGTGGAAAAAGTGTCAAGAGAAAAAAGGGATGTGGGATGGGAAAACGGTTCATCATTTTGCATGCAAGTTTTTCAACAGGATTTCTCCCAGGTGAAAGTTTACTGTTTTCTTCAACATCCAAAAGTATGAACTACCATGATAATATGAAATGTGAACTGTTTGAAAAGTGGTTAAAAGAACAACTGATTCCAAATTTAGATGCTCCATCTTTAATCATTCTGGACAATGCATCTTATCATTCAAGAATCTTAAATAAACAACCTATTTCATCCTGGAAGAAAAGTGATATTTATGACTGGCTAATAAAACAAAAACAAAATCATTTACACAATATGCCGAAACTAGAACTTCTTTTAATGACAAAATCTATTAAGAAACCAACAATATATGCCGTAGATGAAATATTACGGGAAAATGGACATGAGGTTTTACGACTGCCGCCATACCATTGCCAGTTTAACACAATAGAATCCATATGGGCTGGGGCAAAATCATATTACAAAAACACGTGAATGATGGTCTTACAACAGATGAAGTGCAAATTGTTTGGCAAGATTCATTAAATTATATTACGCCAGAGTACTGGAAGAAATCTGTGGGACATACGGAGAAATTAATATGGGATTGGTAGAATCGAGAACGAGTTCTAGATGTCGAAATAGCACCAATGATCATTGCGCCATTTGAGGACGACTCAGAAGATGAGGACTTTTTAAGTGATGATGATATTTTTTAGTCTATAATATTAAAAAGTTTCTGAACGATTATATTAGTCTTTCACGTGTATAATCATAAATTGCATTATGAATATTCATTTTTGTATTGTAACTTAAGTCTTTTGCCTTTGGATTTTTTCGTGTACATTTCTTAATCTTCTTCGGAAGTAAATTACGTTTTTTTTTCATGCACAAGTTTCTTTAAATTCTTTTATCGCTTCTCAGAGCTTTTGCCACTGGCTCCTGGATATTAGCCAGTGAATTTTAATTTAAACATTTTTTTATTAGATTTGACACCATTTTTTTGCTTACTTCTTTAGTACATTTGTAATTTTGTAGGCAATAAATAAATAATTATATAATACTTGTTCCAATTTTAAAGCTTGTTTAAAATAAGTAAATTTTTTTATTAATTATAAGACATTTGATACATAAAAATCGGTAAAATCGCTTTACCAGGAACTCGGGGCTAACGAAAAATACATTGCTATCACAATACAAAAAAAAAACAAGTTTTCTTTGCACAGGGGTGGCCCCCATTTAAATAAATGACACTGTTAAAGTGGTTCGATCTTTAGGTCAAGCGGGGCTCATAATTTTTGGTGATTGATAAAAAAATCTCACTTTCATTAAGTGGCTGTATAAACAGAACATATCCTGATTGTTCCACTGATTCGAACGGCCTTCCGATTTTATTAAGGCGCTTGCCATTTTGTGTATTTTTGTTTTTGCCAAACAAAAAATTTTAATTAAATACATATTTAGCGAATTTTCTTATTTAGTCCCTCGGCATTTAATATATATAATAATATTAAGTGGCCATCTTAATAATATTGCATAATATAACAAAAAAAAGCTATTTTCTTTCTCCCTGTATATTTGTAAATAGTCCATCGAGATTTAATAGCTCGATAAAAGAATCACATATTTTGGTATTCACAGGGTTTTCTGATTTGATTCATAATGTTGGTGACCTTTGAACCCACACGATAAGACCGCATTCGACTATATATACTTCCATTAAAAGTGCCTCTGTTTAAAAAATGTTTAAAATGTCTTCTATTGCAACACAGCTTTTATTCTATGCAAGAATTTTTTAATTGTAATTTCATACGCTAACCAAACATCAAATAAATGACTTGTTTCTGCATTTGTGATAGAATTCGTTGATACTGATATCTACGCTGAGGAGATTATTTTTATTTTATTGTCCTTATACATTCTTCTTTGGATTCTTAATAGTGAAGTATTTTATTTTAGTGGTTTATTTTAAAACTGTTTCAAAATTGACAAATATTATGTATATTTACTTGTACCTGAACAGCAAATGAATAAATAAATAAATAATGTTATTGAAAAATGTTACTGAATAAAATCCGGTCTATTTTGACATCTACCAATCCAGCAATATGTTATCAAGAGGTCCTCCCTGCCCTGTGTTACAACACTGTGACTGTGAATACTACCATTGGTCTGATATTTACTTCTAATGTGATGTATGTATAGTAGATTTTGAAATATGTTTATTGAGGGAAAAGTTAAAATTCTTAAATTAACAAAAGTGTTTTTACAGTCGTCGCTGTGGTCAAGTGATGCTAATATACAAATAACCTGACGGTGACGGTTTTGTTATAAAAAAAACACTGTCATCTTGGATTTGTTAGTTTTATATAAAATCTTATTCTTTTTCTCGTTTGTCTCTATAGATAAATTCATTGAACCTCTAAAATAATTCACAATTAAGCAACGAAACATGTTTACTCACATCCACTCCATAAAAATATCAAATCTGTGACATACAAATTGTTATTATTAAAACAAGACATGGACATTTAAGATATACTGTAAGAAATCCGGCACATAACCGTGGTAGTAGTTTCAAGGATCATTTAAAGACAATGTTGATCTAATATGGGTTAAATTCCTATCTGGCATTAAGGTGTAATAATTTATAATCAGCTGTCTGATCATATTTTTCAGTATTAAAAATTTTCAAGTTCTTCTATTCAAAGTTGAGAAGTTAACATTGTCTTCTGATGTACTGCTTTGAGATCATCTCTACCACATGGCTACCTTGGCCTGATGAGCCCCATATAGGGCGAAACATCGTCAATTATTGTAAGGACGTAGCCGATGCACGCATCGGACAAGTAGCCCTTCTGAAACGTACACTACAGAATGCTAAACATTCCAAATGGTACGAATTCGCATGCAAGGTCAAATAGATAAAATATCGAATAGAAATAAAGAAAAAAAAAGAACACACAATAGTTCGTCAAAAAAGCAACACAATACATAAATAATTAAAATACAAGTGAATAAAAATAGATACAAAGTATACATAGATATAAAACAATCATAAAAGCAATTCGTTTAACCGCCTTTTAAGCTGTAAAGTGCTCAAACTGAAAATGTCATAATCAGGGAAGTGACGATTGTAATTGCGTACCAGACGATCGACAAATGCGCTAAGCCCATAATTTGTACGATGGTATCCTTCAAAAAAGAGTTGAGATTGCCTTGTTCTCCTAATAGGAACCAGAAATGCGACCGACTCAAGCAACATCGGACAGTCAATATCTCCACTGAGCAGTTTGTGAAGAAAAACTAGAAGTGCCTTCTTTCTTTGAAACTCAAGTGTTTGAAGGCCACACAGAAGAGCCCTGGTATTATATGATAAACCCTGGTACGGAAAATGAAACTTATACAAAAGGTATTTGGCAAATCTATTTTGGACTTTTTGGATTTTATCGATATGGCACTGATACGATGGACTCCAAACTGTAGAACAATACTCCAGAACGCTGCGAACAAGTGAGTTATAAAGACATCCAATTGCTTTAGTATCTGTGACATGTTTTGTTTGCCGCTTTATAAAGCCCAACAGCCTGAAACCCTCCAGCACAATACTATCAATGTGCAGACCAAAAGTTAAATTCTCTTCAAAAATAACGCCCAGGTCTGTAAAGGAACTAACAACTTCAAGACTCACGTTATCTATGAAGTAGGAGGAGAGTATGGGTTTAATGCGTTTATGAAAACGGAGCACTTTACATTTAGAGACATTAAGAAGAAGATGGTTAATGTTGCACCATTTGATAAGCTTTTCCAAGTCTGATTGCAGTGGATTAGATTCAGAGGAAACTGGTGAAAAGAATTTTAAATCGTCTGCGTATAAGAGACACTTAGACACTTTAAAGCATGATACTATATCATTTATAAATAGTAGAAAGAGAATTGGACCAATATGAGAGCCCTGTGGGACACCAGATGTCACAACAACCTCTCTAGAAATTGAACCACATACACTAACTCGCTGACGACGATTGAATAAGTACGATTCTATCCATTGCAGGTAGGTTCCAGAAAAACCAATTCGCTGCAATTTGAATAACAGAAGCTGATGGCAAACCCTGTCAAAAGCCTTCGATATGTCAGTATATATAACATCGATCTGTTGACCAGCCTCAACCGATGTTGGTAAGTAATTCTGGAAAATTGCAAGATTTGTAGTTGTTGAGCGACCACTAAAAAAACCGTGTTGCATACTAGTGATGTAGTGCTTCAGAGACTCAAAGATATGATCCGTGATAATTGCCTCAAACAGCTTTTGTATATGCGAAAGCAAGGAAATACCTCTGTAGTTTTTAATATCGCTCTTATCCCCAGATTTAAAGATCGGCATGAGAGTGGAAAACTTCCAAATTTTGGGAAAGGAACCCAGATTAAAAGATTTCTGAAAAATTTTACAAAGGGGCCGAGACAACGACTCGCAGCAACGTTCCAATAAAATAGTGGGAACTCCATCTGGACCAGCCTTTTTAGAAAGATCAAGGGTTTTTATTTTATTGCAGATTTCCGCCTCTGTAATACAATAGGTTGATAGTAATTATGCCGGTAGAGATGATGATATACATTGATGTATGAATATTTGAGAGTACAAGATTGAAGATTTAAAGAAGATGGGAGCGAAAGTGTCGATTTCAAATTTTTTGATAAATTCTTGAGTATAATTGTGAATGGGATGAATGAGTATTTGCCTATTAAACATCATAAAATTAAGAGAGCCAACAAAATCCAGTGGTTTAACAATACCTTAAAAAATATGAGGGAAACACTGAGATTTTTAATAGAACTCTTTAAAAGTCAACCTTCTGATCAACTTAAAACCAGAATAAAATACTTTAAAAAACAGTACCGGCAGGCTTTAACAAGGGCTAAAAAAGAATCGTATTGTAGTTACATCATAAATTCTTCCAACAAAATAAAAACAGCATGGCAGGTAGTGGGTGAGTTTAGAGGGGTGGGGACACAATCTGTAGCAGGGCAGGGTCTCTCTTGCTCTGAATTCATTCACTATTTTGCAAATATAGCGGATTATCTAAGATCAATAACAGAGGTAAAAACCATACTGATTTTCTCGGTGAGCCACATACACAGGAAGTTTTTAATTTTGAAACTGTTAGCTTTAACCAAGCGCAAGATGCGGTAAAATCTTTAAAGCATAAACATAGTAAAGATATATATATATAACAAGAATGTCCCTCTATTGAACTCGCTCAAAGATGTTCTGATTATTCCCTTTACAAAACTAATCAATCGTAGTATAACATCAGGTATATTCCCATCCTGTCTTAAACAATCCAAAATAATTCCTGTCTTTAAGAAAGGTGATAAGACTATTATGAGCAAGTATCGCCCCATAGCGTTAGTACCTGTTTTTTCTAAGGTGTATGAAAGTCTACTCTGGGATCGGCTCTGCAGGTTCTTTGAAGAAGGGGGGATTTTTGCAGATAGTCAGTATGGCTTCAGGGAGGGAAGATCGACCACATTGGCTATCTTGGAGCTGCTGGAGTGCATAGTTGGGGGCATTTGAAAGGAGGCAATATGCAAACACGGTATGCTGTGACCTCTCAAAGGCATTCGACTGTGTATCTCTCATACTTGTCTGGAAGGAAACAGAAAACGGTGTTTCAGGGAAGAGTCAGACAACTGGGAGGAGGTACCGCACAGGGTGGCTCAGGGTTCTGTGCTCGGCCCTCTTCTCTTCTTAGTTTACATTAATGATATCTGCAAAACTGCATCTCGGGCAAAACTGATACTTTTGGCTGATGACACCTCAGTCACTGTGCTGGATAGGGACCTGCATGCCTTGGATGAGAGAGCGAGTGTTTAGATAAGCTAAGTGACTGGTTAGCGGCAAATAAATTAACTTTAAACTATGCTAAAACTGAAAAAATAACATTCGGGCTTCGAGAACTTAGGGGGTGGCAATCCTGAGGAGGTTAAGTTTCTTGGTGTGTTCCTGGATCCAGCCCTTAGGTTTGAACACCACACTGATCACGTAGCGGATCGCCTATCAAAGAGCATATATCTTTTGAGAACCTTGGCCAGGATCTTACCAGAAGATTTTCTTCTTCAGGCATTTCATGCCCTGTTCCAGTCTATTGCCGCATATGCTATCTTGGTTTGGGGACATTCGCCGCACTCTAAGCGAATCTTTGGATTGCAAAGAAGAGCTGTTAGGGTTGTCACGGGCTTGGGATACAGGGAGGATGCAAAAGAGGCTTATAGGAGGCTTAATATCTTAACAATATCCTGTAGACATATATATGAATGTCTGGTATATTGTCACAAGCACCTCAATGAATATAACACTAACAACTTTTTTCACCATCACCATACTAGGCAAGAAAACGATTTAAGAATTGAATATCTCAGATTGGAAAGAGCTCGCTTTTCCGTGAACTTCTACTGTCCAGTCTTTTACAATAAACTCCCAAGATCTTGGAGAAATATGACAGGGGCAAAGTTTGGGCAGTCAGTCAGATCAATTTTAATAGAAAATGTGTTTTATAGTATCACTGAATTTTTGCAGCATGACTTTACAGAATATTGTTCTTAACGTTTTCTGTTTTAATTGTGCTTGTGTGACATTTTAAAGAGTACAGTAATCAGTGTCTATTTTAACCATGATTGTACAGATATTTCAGTTCTAAAGTTATTTCTTAATTGTATCATTATTAATGTTTTTATTCCTAGATTTTTAATTATGTATTCCAGCTAGATCTTAACTGTGTGCTGGCACATATACTATATATATATATATATATATATATATATATATATATATATATATATATATATTTTTTTTTTTTTTTTTGTAAAACCAGCAAATTATTAACGATGGTAAAGTTTTGTAAAAGAAATGTATAACCTGAATAAAAAAAAAATTTGAATTTGAAAATTTGATGGAAAGCACTTAAAGGCTTGTCAGTAAAATGGTCCATTATTTTTGGTATAAAAAAAAACATTTGAAATTTCTTTCTCAGTTATTATCAGCAAAATTATGTTGGAAAAAATCTTTTTTCTATATCACATTTAAAATTTAAATATATTTGTTTTTATTTTGTATAATTTTGTATTTTTACAGGAAGTTTGTCATGTATTGTATGATTTTATTTTGAAGTTATTTACCTGATTGCAGTTCATCTAAACTAATATGATGATTTGTATAATGTGTGTGTGGTCTATAGGTTTATGTAAGCTAGCTGAAAGTTATTTAATTAAATTAAAAAAGTTACCTATGAAAATCAGCAGGAACAGGGGCAGTCACAAAACTGGTCATGGGTTTTTTGCGAATGTTATGAATCATCCTAGAGAGCTCCGAACTTTTGGTAATCAGTTCTGATCTGGTGCAAGTGTGCAGCTGATGCTCGATTTCATGGAGTAAATGCTCCAATTGTTCAGTTTCCTAAATTAATTTAATTTTCAATTAGTCAATTATAAACATAAATAAAATCACACAAAAGTTATACTCAAATATAATATTTACCTGAGTAAGAGTGTCTTTTTGACCCATTAAGGTCAGCAACTTGGTTTTCAACTGAGAATCTAGTCTTGCAATCATAAGTTCCACAGCATTTCTGATTTCTCTGACCCTTTCATCCTTGGCAGATCTTACTGACTCCACGTTTCTTTCCTACAATTTCAAAACTACTTTTAAATATATTACCTAAATTGTGTCACCATTGTTTCAAATAGAAATCAATTTTTTTTTAAATTACCCACTGTATTTTGTATATTTATTTTTCAATCACAACAAAAAAAGTCAAGTAATATATCTCTAGTCAAGTTTATTACTAGTGAGTGATAAAATTTTACCTACAGTTGATCCAAAGAATTCTTTTTCATGCATTAACAAAAATTTGTAACAATACTGCAGTTTTTTTTTTGTTTCAAAATACTAACTTTTGAATTTAAATTCATTTAACTTAACAAAGTAAAGAAACACAGTAACGTAAGTTGTGATAGTGAGAAAACGGTAATTATCTATATTTTTGTATAAGTTCAATTTATTACTAATTTAATTCAAAGAGATTGTTTTGAGTACATGCTATATTTGGTAGAACACATTTTTATATAAAAATATGCAGATTACACAACTATGAAAAAAAAACCTACTACTTCTTGAACGATACTAATAAGTTCCATCAGTCTTCTCCGTAGTTGAGCCACTTCGTCTTTTATTTGGGTCACATGTTGCTCGTACACCTCATCCAATGGCTTGAAAGTATGACCGGAATGGGTACCACCCCATAAGGCACACTGATGACAAATACAACAGCGGCAAGTCCAGCAGTAGACGGACAACTTTTCCAAATGAGTTGAACACCTATGAAAGCAAGTAAAATAAAGTCTACAGTATATTAATCAAAATATTTGTATTAACATAATTATGAACTAAGCATCTTAAGATTTGGAAGTTTACGACATTTCACACTGTTAAAATAATTGATGGAAATGAAAATAAGTTTTGTTAGAAAATACCAATTTCTGTTAGTATAACAAACCCTGACATTTTACACTTTTTGGAAGTTTAGGAACTTGAACATATACAATAACAATACAGATACAAATAACCTTAAATGAGTCATTTTTTTTTGACAAAAAAATCACTGAAAAACTTATTTTGTTCTGTTTCTTCAGATATTTTTTTTATTTGGCTGTTGTTTGAGTTTTAAGCTTCTGTGTGTCTACAATTAAACAGTTTTCATTAATTTTCAATGTTAATAAATGTCAACTTTTTTGTAAAGTTACTCAAAACATAAATAACCTCTTTCAAGGATTCTATCATCTATCTTTTAAATATAGAAAGCAATTTTCGAGAATGTCAATTCTAAAATGTCAAATGGCTCAAATAAACCAAAACATGGATGGTCATAGTTTTATTGGTAAAAATTTACAATAACTTTGTATTTTCACATGTCCGATATCTACAATTGAAAAACTTGGTAAATTTCCTTTACTTAGAACTTCCCTCGTTATGAATCTTTCCTTTTAATAGGAATAGTGAAGGGTGACCCAAATTAAGTTCAGTGCCACACTTGATATTTGGGCATAATTTAAAATAAATACAATAAATAATTTTTACATTAACACACACTGCCATTTTGTTACGTCATGTTGAATTTGTACCAGTTTATCTCTATTACATTTAATTTTTCTGCAAAATTTGAAGTTAATTGAATAAGATTTTGATGTCGAGTTAAATAAAAATACATGGTTGTCATTTTGAATTTCGTACTACAACTTTAGCAGTTTAATGAGTAGATTTTCAGGCCGACTATTTAAATATTTTATTAGGCCGCCAGGTGGTTTTGATATCTTATATTTATACTAAAATGTTACCAATTCATTTCTATGTAAGACTTGATTCTTGTGCAAAATTTGAGAAAATTAGATAATTATTTTTTTAGTCATATTTTTTAAAATGTTTTCTAGGCTGCCATCCTGTTCTGGCATATTGGATTTTTACCAAAATATTATCAGGTTATACCTATATGACTACCATAACTATGGTAACTAGACAAAAAAAAGACTTGGTTCCTGCACACTGTAGGCTGGGAAAGTGTCAAAGCAGGAATGAATATATGACAATTAAGCTCTATAATAAATTGCCACTGTATTTAAAAGAGATGTCATTAAATGAGTTTAAAAGTGAAATTAAACTAATATTGACAAAAAATGTACTCTATAGCATTGACGAATATTTTAAACACAATTTTAACGCTGTCTAGATCTTGATATTCTAATCGTATGTATGTGTATATGTATATATTTTTTTAATATTAATATTTCACAGTAAACTGTACATTTTAATGTTATCTGTTTGGTGTACTGTCTATAATACTTTGTCTTAAATGTTGATTTGTAGGTTTTAATTATTTTTACAAATTTTAGTTTAGCATTGATTTATATATATATATATATATATATATATATATATATATATATATATATATATATATAGCTTTTGTCAAATATCTTTTGTCTGTTTATGTTAATTTTCCTGTTTTTTTTTGTGTTGTAAAAGACGATTTAAAATTGTGTATTTTTTTATATATATAAATTTGGGTCTTTTATAATATGATCCATATCAATCAATCAATCAATCAATATTTATTTGTGATGGATATACATAGTATTTTCACAAGTCAAAATTTCTAGGAGAAAAGAAATAAATGTCACAATAATTATTATAAATACATTACGGGTCACTGATAAAAAATACAAATATAACTAAAAGTAATTCTAACTATATACAAGGACCAAACAATTTACATTCATAAGTAGTGTATAATAAAATTACAGACTATGATAGATAAAATTTAACGAATATATACATGTTTAAAGTGGGTGCATCTAGATGTCGTCAAAATTGTTCATTAAAAAGCTTTCCAAAGAATAAAAGACTTTTTGCTCTAAATAGTTTTTCATTACTATTTTAAATTTAGGAAAGGAAAGAGATCTGGTCCTATCTGGAAGTGCATTAAAACACTTTATTCCAAAATGGTTCTGTCCGTCCCTGGCCCTTGCCGTTCGAGAATGCCTGACAACAAGATCATTCTTGCCCCTTGTACCATATGAATGGTAGTCGCTGTTGGTCTGGTACTGTGTTATATTGTTTTTCACATGAATTAAACATGACAAGATATATACACATGGAACAGTCAGAATCCTCAGAGAAACAAAGAGATCCCTACAACAGTCTCGAAAACCCCTCCCCGCCATGACTCTCACACACCTCCTCTGTATGGCAAAGATTCTGGACATATGTGCAGAGTAGCCCCAGCACAAAATGGCATATAATATGTGTGAGTGGAAGTAAGCAAAATAAGCTGTCCTCAGGACAGGGTCAGAGACGCTGTTTCTCAGGCTACGCATAACAAACACAATTCTATTAAGCTTACCTGCCAGCTGAGCACAATGCCCCTCCCAAGTGAGCCCAGCGTCAATGTGGATCCCCAGGTATTTTACCGGCTTATCGATTGACTGCATTGACCTTAAAGAGAATCGCAAGATCTGTGTTTTCTCCTGATTCAGGGTGAGTCTATTGCTAGTAAACCACTCGCTCACACAGGTCCCCGACTCCATTGCCGCCGTCGCCAGTTCGGCCTCTGTATCAGCCATTTCAAGCGCAGCAGTGTCATCAGCAAACATTACCAGCTTACCGGATGAAAGACAAGTCGTGATATCATTAACATATATTAAGAATAATGTAGGTCCCAGTACAGAGCCCTGGGGAACTCCATATTTGACAAGTCTTCTGTCAGATTTGTCCCCTCCAAACACACAATACTGGCAACGATCCGACAAATAAGAACCCAAAAGGGCGACAGCGCTTGTGTGGATATTATATCTAGCAAGCTTGGATATTAATATTTCAGGTGAAATGCAATCGAAGGCTTTGGATAGATCGTAAAATGATGCCTGGCCAAAACGGCAGTTCTCAAAGGTCTCTTGGATAAAGTCCGTTAGTGCATTAATGGCCGATGCTGCCGATAGATTGGATCGAAAACCAAACTGGCACGGACTAAGTAAGGCGCGAGACTCAAGGTAAACAGTCAGCTGTGACTTAAGTGCAACCTCAAAGATCTTTGCCAATATGGGTACCACAGATACAGGTCTATAGTTATTAACATTTTCATTTTCATACTTTTAATTAAGATGAGTATATTGTAATTTTAATTATTATTGACTTGTGTAAGTGCTTAATTGTACAATAACATTAATAAATATTTGATTGATTGATTATATATATATATATATATATATATATATATATATATATACAGTGACCGTCTAAAGTCCGTTCCCCCTACTAATTTTTGAGCCAACTCGTATATCGCAACGAAATTTGGAGGGCTTAAATAGGAGATGAAAAGCTATTTTTTTATGAAAAAATGATAGCTAAAAGTTATAAAATGGCGGCTACGCGCCATCTTGAATTAATATTTTAAATACAACACCCCGCATATTATTCCATTTTCAAAATCTGCTCATTGTTCTTAACATTTTTCTCCAATACACTTTATTCCTAAATGTAATTGCTTTCGAAATAATGACGTTTGAAAATTGACATTTTGGTCATTTCAAATTCAATCAAAAATACGATCAAGTT